>JAJIZL010125632.1:149448-193228 GCA_023969395.1 Amblyomma maculatum | reverse complement strand
AAGAAGAAGAAGAAGAAGAAGAAGAAGAAGAAGAAGAAGAAGAAGAACACTCGGTCACCCGAAGCTAATGCTTTAGCTCCATATTCGGTTCAGCAGGGTTGAACCCTTCTCATGTTTTTGCTCTAAACATTTCCCGGTGTTTTTCAATGCCTTGAACTTCTTGAACAAATAAGAAATTTACTTGTACTGCTTGTAGTATTGCGGACGCAGATTTTACCTTATAAGAAACCTTTTGCCATACCCTAACGTCAAAACACATTTTCTTTTCTTCCTATCTTTGAGACTGTTTGCATAATAAAAATAGAACAAAAATACGTATCGAAAAGATATTAACATTTTTAAGGGGGAATGGAAAGGATAAAAAATTATGGGGAATGCTTATTTTTTGCCCATGAAAGCCTAATACAGAAAACTAGAAAGCGTGCAAGAGCAATAGCTATATCCCATTATTAGTTACCACAAGGCACAAACCTTTAAGTTTCCTTTATTAGCACTGAAAATATAGGCGATCGAAAATGATTCTCGTCCTGTTCTCCCTCTCCTCAGCCCCCTGCAGCGCGCAGGAAAAATAGAAGTAACAAAGGCTTGAAGGTGCCCCATCCCTCCATGCTCCGTATCCCCCGCGTAACTTGAGAATGCCGAATAAGCGGGCGTGCCCTGCGAGCCCATGGGGCGGCACCGAGGTTTGCGCGCGGCTCGCGCACAGATTCGTCGCCCTAATTGATCGCAAGTGGTCGCCAAGAGCACTTTTCAGAAATTATTTGTAAATTATGCGCTCCACGGAAACCTTTAAAATTCGACTGGAACACTCATAGGAACCATCTCTGTGGATTTCGTGCATTAGAATGTTACCGCTGGTATCATTTCAAGAACCCTTTAAGAGTAGACGCGAAGCACCTTCAAGGCCGCCTTTTCATCACACGGATTTTTAAAATTCTTTCTTGTTTAAGTAACTCAAACCTTAAAATTAATATTACTGTAACACCAGTACAGATCCCAAACAGAAGTTAGTCATGCGCACCACAACTTGCTCATTAGGCGCCCCTCTAACACGCCTGGTACCAACGGCCATTCATGGCCTATTAGTTGCTTGCCCGTGTGGCATATACAGGACCTGAGTTTGAGCCCCAACGAGGATAAATTTATTTCATTGATTGCATATTTCACAGCTTTATTTTGAATGTGAGGTACGAAGTCAAGTGGTTGGGACGTTGTAACCCCCTCGACCAATAAACATTTTTCTGCACGAATTTTCCCTACGCACTGGTGCCAACAATTATTACTACCACTACACCGACGCTTACGGATTTTCGACCCAACGAGCTGTATACGCTTCGCATAATACAGGAAATATAGAGAAAAATGAAATTGCCTTGAAGGATCATACGCAAACGTTTTTATAACGTTCTCCCAGCAGCCACCTTAGCATAATAGGTAGAAAGGCAGCAATAAACCTTGATATTGCTGCTATTCCTGGAGTCCCAAAGTAGAATGATCCTGCTTGATCTTTAGGAAGCCGGCATCATTTCAAGGGCACCGTGTTCGGATCAGAGACCGGTTGCGACTCGGGACAGGGTGATACGCTGAGGTCCTGCTTCCTCGAAGAGACCAATCTAGCGTCATGTTAAGCACAGCTTCATGTTTTTCCTCGTTGCAATTTATACCATCATTTTTCATATTTTTTCACGACTACCTGCTGGCCGGCTGACGGACCAGTTAGCTTTTACGACGCTGACGGAGGACGCACTCTATGCCTAATATTGCGTCGAAGTAAAGACCACCCTCTTTCCAACTTCTCGCAAGCAATCGCGTTTCTAAGCACATCTTCGAGAATCAATGTTGCGTGTTCTTAGCCCAGCCGCAAGTAAGGTCTTGGATCGTTCTCTTTACTTTAGGCGCCTGCACCTGAGATTACACGACGCACTAGTTTTATTTGAATGACAGCAGTGCGTAACAAGAATAAACCTTGGCTTGAAATCTGTTTAAAGAACGCTGATCCATTTGAGAAAGACGTTTCCGTGATGACCCTATTTCGCAAGACTTCATTTCAAACGAAGTTCTCACGCGGCGCGCGTTTGCCCGCTCCATTACGTTTTGCCCTCGTAACTGGCTCAAGCGGAAAACACGGCTTTCATTTCCTACAAGGGGCTCAATGAGAACTGAATCTTTTACGTCAAATGCTGTCACTGAGACAGGGAGGAGCAGAATGGTAAGCTGGAATGACCTTGAAAATGATTAAAAAACGAGGAAGGTTCTGGGTGCAGCAAATGGCCCATGACTTCGAGAACGATAAAACATCTTTGCTGGTTATTTATTTCCCCTAAAATCATTGAAAAGACCCTGACGGAAAATGAAAGTAAATTTTATATTCATAAGCTAGTCATTAGTGATAACAAGCCTCATTTCTGCTTAAAACAATGGAGCGATGCGTGAGAAAACTGCGTAAAAAGCACGGTGCATTAAGCGAGGCGATGCGCTGATTAGTGCAATCCTGCTTAAGGACGCGCAGCTACCGTAAGCCATGGTTGGTATTAGATTTTCATGGTTAGTGCTTTTTGTCTTCATTAAGGAAGCACCACCGAAGCACAGGAGCGAGCAGCCTCCGTTATCATGGATACTAGTGTATACGGGCCACGACTTCAACAGCGTCCGTTGTACATGCGCAGTCAAGATGCATGTAGTCAGCATGCGTGTAGCCATCGTACGTAGCTAGTCTACAGTTGCCAGCTCTGAGAATAAAGGATTTTGTGCTCAAAAGTGCAGCCTTCTGACATGCATACAGGTGAAGTGATCAAACGTTATGAAACTTGGGCGAAATCGCTAGGCTGCATTGCCCTGTAATTATAGCAGGATATCCGGAAAGGATATGCCCTTTTTTGTTGTACGAGCACGTCCCCCTTACCGTGTACACGAAATATTGGGGTTGATGTCTTGCAATGACCTACCCGTCCAACGTACCTCCTCGCTTATAATATTAGCTACTTTAGGTCTCTTTATTCAGCAATGCTACGACAGTGACGAACATAATTAAAAGCAAAAATCTATCGATACGTTTTTCCTGTTTGGATTTAACAGGTCTCCATGAAAGATTATTTACTCAAAAACCTAAACCAAAATAAACGAGCGTAAAAGAATATAATCCATCTTTTTCCGAGGTCCATGCTTCAAATATTTTAGATGAAATTTTCAGCTGTTTTGAAAAACATTTATCGCCAATTTCAAGTATATAACAAGCAGTTTTTAAGGAAGTATACTTTAGTAGTAGCAGTAGCCAAAATAAAGAGAGCCACCAGTTCCCACAGTAGTGACTGTCACTTCAGAATGCCGCTAAAGATTAGGATCCATTAAAGAATACATGGGGCGCATTTTGCGCCGGCTCCACAAAAAACTTGCTGACATTTCCTACTATTTTCTGGCAAGCAAATTCTATGATGTGGCAGTTGTGCAAAATGCCGTATCGTGTATCTCCAAGCGCCTTCGTTTTTCTAATTCTTTTATTTGGGGGAAGTAAGTTACTCTAAACGTTAGTTTACATTTCACGATTTTAAGCACTATTTACTCGCAATATCCAACACACATCTGTGTCTAAATTTCCAGCATATAATAAGCAGAATGCTGAAGGCATGATGTGATAAAGACTAACCTGTAAAATATTTTTGCAATGCAAAGCAGAAATAAAATCGTGATCTTCTACGACGTAGTTATTGTGGCTTGGTAGATGAACTCTGGGAAGTTATCAAAAGAGACGCCGTCCAAACTCCAAATCAGATTACCTCACGGGTCAGGTCTGCTCTATTTTAGTTACGTGAATACCAGCCAACACCGTATTTATGCCAGTGTCTCCCTCCTCATCATACCAGAAAGTGTAATTTATAACTATGCAGGGGTAGTGTGATGATCTTGCTTTCTACTGTATAACTTAAACGTTAAATAAAAAAAAAATAGACTCATAGAGCCGGTCCAGACAAACCAGGGGCGCTAAGTAGTAATGATTACTCTCGCTTTTTTTTATGGGTGTGCTGTTAAAGTCATTCCATATTGCCAAAAAGCTCGTCTCACATTAGGTATATCTCGTGATTTTAATCCGAAGGAACACGGTGGTAGACCACACAGCGATCCGTACAGTGACAAGACCTTCTTCGATATTTCCTGTCCGGCTATATGCTAAAGTCCTCGGTAAAAGGTTTCAATGACAAAACATGGACAATCAATAATAGCGAGACATCTTGTGAAAGAAGAAAAATCATAATTTATGAAGCGGAAGTAAGGAGCTCCACTACGGCATCTCGATTCTGCGCTGTCACATCCAATCTCAGGAAGAGGATATTTCTTCTCTGGTAACACCAAAGAAGTGTTATATTTCTCGATAAGGTAAATGGAAGTGGTGCGTGAATACTTTCGTATAAAGGACCGCGCGCACGTAAATAAAAAAGCTGTTAGTAATTGCACTTTCACTTTCCTTTTACTATTTATGTGATATAAGTGTTGTTGTTTTGTTTTTTTCACATTGTTTGGCTCATCGTTCATGTACCTCGTGCGTATTCTTGGTTATACAGGCATTAAAAGAAGCCCTCATTTCCCTTCTCATTAGGAGAGACATCGACTGTTGATGAGCATGATATCTGTATCAGTAACTTTATTTCAAGCCTAGAATTCAGAATACTCCAAATTGCAAGCCCAGAAGCTGCAAAGGCTTATGTTTTGCTTGGAGCACTGTGCATTTCTCCGTGCATCTGTGCAGTTACCAAAATGTTGTTTTGTTTAGTTATATTTACCATATTTTAAACTTAACCGTGTATCCAATTTCCTGAGTGGCCTTCACATTTGCACAAATTTACAGGCGCAACCCTAGAAGACGTAGTCGTCATCTAGATGGATGTTTGTTTTGTTTGCTTTAAAAACGGAAGGTAAGATATTTCACGCATTACAAAGGAGAAATGATCGGGAAATAAAGCTAGCGAAGAAATGCTACGTTTTTCGGTGCATTGCTTGCCGAACCATCACTCCTTTCCAAGTTTCGATCGCAGAAGAAGGCAGCGAAACCGTGTAACTAAATACGGCGCAAGAGAAAATGGAGACTAAAAGCACCTTCAAGGGGAATGTAAGCACAATTAACACAAAAAGCCGGCACTTGGACTCGGTTTTATTCTGCAAGGAATAAGTTAACAATTCGGGTAGAAAGATTCATTTCCAATACAAAGAAAACCATTAACGCTGAGACAGGCTGCGACATTTAGATTGGCAGAATTGTATTTTTCTGGAATTCCGTGCTATTTTTTTTTTCTGCCTGGCGTTAAGGCCAGGAAGGCCAGTGCATGTCACTAAATGCAATAAAATCTACCATCATTTGCTGCCAGAACAACAAATGAGAGTATGTGAAACGCGATATTTATTTTGCCGCAAGCGCTGAGAGGAAGTAAGGTGTCCCAGATATGGTGCTTAGAGAAAAATAGGGCACTACTAAAACAAAAATGTACTTCCAATCAAAGTTAACGAAGGGAGTGTTTCTCGATATTTTTTTCTGCGGCCACTGGAAAGAGGTGTCAGTGTGAGCAATGAAGAAATTTTTTTACTTTTATATTTTTCGTGGTTTATCGATCAGTTGTACACAGCGCTAGCATGAAGAATGAATTGACGACATTGTAATAAAGATTATGAAAAAAAAAACTGACATTGAATATAAAAAAGACAGTATTTAGGATTACCTTTAACGGCGTATCTGCCACAAATCACAATTTATTGGAAACTCAAAAATAAGAGCTTACTTACCAACATTAAATATAAGCGAAAGATTGGAGCCATAGTACGTCTATAGAGATCAGTGCTGTGCGCAGTAATAGCAGGGAGTACTGAAATTAGGCTTTAATTTTATGCTACCTTGATATATAAGGCCCATGTATACGGACTGAAAAATTCTAATTTTTGTCCAAAAGAGAAGCCGAAGCTCATTTAGATATTAAGATACAACTCTCGTGATGGAGAGGAAATGGAATGCATTATTATTGCACCTCCTAACGATGTGTAGCGCAAAACAATGATTCCTTAGGAGCCTAACTGAATTGTGCTGCTGTTAGTACACATTATTTCAACAGCCCTATTTTCCGGCGATCCTCCGTTCATGCGTCGTGTGACAAAAATAGATTTCATATGCTGATAGCAGAATGGCAATGTGGATGCTTAACGCACAATGAAAAATGAGGTTGCTTTGCTTTGAGTCCAGGCGCACTCAGATAGTAAGTCGGATGGTGAATTCTTGAATTCTTGAAGAAGGAACACTTGTGCGTGCAGTGCAGATGGGGAAGCCTCTTTTGGAATAAAAAAAAAAGAAATGAAAGTATTTTTCTCTACATCAGGGCTTTTTCGACATCACCTACTAATTGATGTGCTTCTCTAAAACTTGTAATCTGAGTAAAGCGGCTAATAGTTATGAATGCATTTGTATGCCTTTAATTAAGTTATTATTAAATTTTGGACAGAAGCGTTGCATTTGTTTCCTCCCCCCCAAAAAAAGAAGCAGTGCAGAATTACGTCCGCTTTGGAAACGTAAGAAAGCTTGCTCGGGTGCTCAATTTGTTAATGAGTTCTTACTGCGTTTACCCTTCACATCGTGCTCACATTTGTGCAGCTCTGCCTGATGCATGAAACATTTCATTTTTATATTTTGGGCACCTGACAGTCTTTACTAACTGCTTTTAAATATTTTAGCAAACACAGAATGCGCCCATGCAGTTTTCTGTCAGTTAGTGCATGCTAACATCTGAATAACTGATAACTGTCGGAGCTTCCGAATTCGGTGACTTTTCGCTCAATTAAGGTGTCGTTCGGAGGGTTGTGCTTCTAAACAAAACTTATGAAACGAACCCTGCATTGCATATACGAAGAAATTTGAATCCCGCATGGAAATGTTGAGATCACAAGACTAAAAACTATCAAAAGCGAGCTTGAAGCAGACGTGTTTTTGTGTTGTTTGTCTAGACTTATTCGCTGATCTTTTTGCAGAAGGGAGTGATACTGCACTCTCTCTCCTTGACGATACAAAAGCTCTTATAGCCTATTCAGGTGCGCCTAGGTCCGCGTAGGGTACAGCCCTTTGCAGTGAAGAATATATCAAGCTAACCATAGCTGAAGCGTAAGCTGTACTGAAGCGTGAAAAGTAAATTGGAGACAGTGTTTACCAAGACTGTCTGCGTTTGTGCATTAGCAAGCGCTGGTAACCCCCATTTGGCCTCTCACTAATTATATCCGGCGTGTTACAAATATCAGTGAACAATGAAGACGTATACTTGCAAGAGGAGGAAAAAAACACTAGAGCTTGCCACCACCTCTCAAAACAATGTTCACTAACCATGCTCCAAGTATTTGAAAAAAATACCGGAGGAAATACAAAACCCTCTTTAAGGTTCGGGTTTCTTTCAACGAAAAAGCTTCTCGGACATCTCACTATCTCTGTCGAGGAATAGAACCGCTATTTTGGGTTAGTGGGTGCAATGAAAAGGAGAATGTACTGGTATGCTTGGTACTCTTCGCATCTCCGTGGTGTGTGCGCAGGTGTGGCCTTCGCAGTACGCAAGCTCATTAGATTCGGGAAGCATTCGAATACAGCGGCTCTGATCAAAAGAGGAGAGTTTCTGTCATCTAGAATTCGAAAACTGCAGATCGCTGAATAAGATGTAAACTGCGAATGTTTCAGTTCCGGGAAGGCAAACAGCTTTAACGTGAGAATTTGGGCTAGCTGGTAAGTATTCATGGTAAACGAGCTGCACAAACCAAATAAGCCAATCAATTTCGAGTGAGCGCTTGTGTCTTTTTTTCTCTGCTATTTGGTCTTTTCGCGTTCGTTTGCCATGAAGTTAGGGATTCAGACAGGATATGCACTGATTCTTGCATACTAAGTAGCCTTTTGCATTGTACAAGACGTTGAAACAATGTGGATTAAAATTACGCTTAACGGTGATTAAGGCACAAAAAAAAAACAAAACAAAGCATGTCCTCACAAAGCGTGGCTATTTTTTCTGATGATGCTCGGAAGTAATGTCCCGGGCAGCGAAATAATTCTAAGTTAGTTTCTCATGGCTTCACCATTTTACTCGGCTTAACAAAGTATTTTTGTGTGCAGAACAATGCTTGTGCTTGCCTCACCTGCTGCAAACCGTTCTCCGTCTCCAGCTCATTCTGTGCGAACACGAACAAGAATGCTCCGTGCGCGAAGTGTTTGCGCCAACGCTCAAATGCTAGCTCTGCTAATCGTTTCCACGGCGGCAGCCATAAAGAACAACTCCTATTTTGTTTGAAGAACGTTAAACGCCTGCATTTACCAGGTAGAAGATAACTTTTATCGTAGTATACGCTCAGAACTAATTTTATTTTGATTTCTACAAATGCAATGCCCAGGCTAATTCTGCGCCATGTGATCAAGCCTCGTACCGTCCAACAGTGGCTGAATTAGCATTTGGGGCTTATTTAGGGGAAAGTTAGGAAATCTGAATAGGATTTCAAAACACTTTAACTCTGCTTAGGTCCACCTAGTTATTAGCATATTCAAAGTCAGTTAAAGTCAAATATTTACAGAAGCGTTTGGGGGATTGTGTTTTCATTTGATGGGTATACGCACGTGCGAAAGAATTAGAATAGAAAGAAGCAATACCCATATGCTCGGAAAGGGACGCAGCTACTTGGCATATATGTAGATCTACAACAGAGCATCTTTGGTTTTTGGCCGTAACGTCGCGCTCGAGTAGATTAACTCTAAATTCTTTTTTTCTAGAATAAACAGTCCACGAAAGATATTCCGGAAATATAAGCAAATCAAGGTTAGTTTAATCGCACAAAGTAGAAACAGTTATCAGCCTTAAGCTGAATTCATTTCACGGCTTTGCTTGTTCCAGCAGTGCGTACAGCTACACCCAATATTCACATCAGCCCACTTTAACGGCCGACTAGCGCGCCCCTTTTTTTCCTTGAGCGCAAGGTACAGTTACTGTTTACGGTAGCGGTATTATGATGGAGACTGAATCTGAGGTAACCAAAAATTAAGCTATAATTGAATGACTGGGAAAAATATGTTCTTGCAAATGCAGAAGCAGCATTCAGACAGTTGACTAAGGAGTGCCACGGGTCGCTCAGGGTAAAGACGGCAAGTTTTGCTTTTCAAATAACACCGACTAACAAAAGCTACATATAAAACCTGAGAAACAAAACTACTACGCACAGTCTTTATGGGTAGAGGCATCTCGTTTGCAACTTGGCTCAAGAACGCAAAGGTTCCACTCATGGTTTTTGGACTTGTTGCTCTATTCGGGTTTCTAAGTTTTATTTTTAATATCATACCGTAAGCAGATTATCTTATTTCACCTTTAGTCGATGATTTGTATCAAACCAGGAAGTCTAATAGGACAATTTGGACTTATCTATTATCAGCAAGAAGGCTGAATGCTGTATAATCGCACGTCGGGATGCGTAGGCACCACTGGTGCGCCTAACAAGTTACCATAGAGAGCCCTAGTCGTGAAACGCACCGACAACTACGCTCAACACTGCGTAATTCCGACCGCCAAAAAATGTCATTGCTCATTGTTGCATGTGAAACTCGGGTGGTCTGTGAGGGTAAAAAAAATAGGGCAGTTTGTAGGTGTCCTCCACAATAGTGAAAGTGAGAATAAAGGGAAAAAAGTGAGGAGGCTGCACAGGAGAGGATGTTGTGGCAGATTCGGTTTGGGACAGTGATGAAATGAATAAAACTACAAAGAGATTCAACGAAGGACAGAATGTAGCAATTGCGAACGATATAAAGGTTAGCATCCGAGTATGCCGCAAACGTAAAACGATGTTTGGAAGCTTTGAATCACTAGACAGCGCCCGCGGCATATTTTAAACTCATGGCATTCCCTTCGTGTCAAAGACGTGTAAGATTTTAGTTAGAAGAATGCTTTGCTCTTGGGCGAAAAAAAAAAATAAATTCGTGTTTGCCAATCTTGCGACCTTGCTAAATTCCTAGAGGCCTTTTTAGAGTTGTAAAGCTAGAGGCTGCGGTGGCCAGAGTTAACTGACTTGAAAATTTTGCGAAGCACTTAATAAATATAAGGGTGTCAGTCGCTGCATAGTGGGTGTCATTAGCTTAACCTGAGGGCGATACGTGGCGCAATTCAGGAGCCAATAACATTCGACTGCTCATGACACCTCGCCGTAGAACTTATTGCTGATGCCTCCAGTTGGCACGCTAGGGCACACTGCTCAAACAAGAAGCCTTGAAGCGCATCCATTAAGGCAAAAGGCGTTTTACTGTGCTTCATGTTTGCTCCTTCACGACATACTTACGGTATTAAGAAAAATGCTAATCATTAGAATGCCATCAACCTAATTTATGCATGCAACTTCACAACAATGCTTTTCGAAATCATTGGTTCAACTTTTTCTTGCTTTCCAGGTTTCTCCACTAGCATTATAACAGTGATTGGCCTCGGTGGTAAACATGATTCTTTACCGACATTACCATTATATGTTCTACATTGACCCAATGTCCAGAGCCGAGAAAGTGGACAGCCAAGTGAGTTGGCTACTGTGTAGGAAGTGGACGGTAAGGTTGGACAATTGTAGAATACGCCTTTTTAATACGTTTATGTACGGCACGGAAAGGCAATAACTGTCACATATATTTTTATCATTTCGCATTACTGCACAAGAACCAGAGCTTCTGCTTAGGTTATCAGCTGTTATACTTATTACAGTACCTAGAGTGATACCGGTCGCAGTTTCCATCATCATGAACATCTTTATTGCCATACCCGTAATAAGCTAATATTTTACGTCACCAGCCAGCGTTTAGGTATCCAACTATTCATTCTTTATGTGCCTTTTAAGCCCATGTAACTTCTCTTTTTCCCCCTTATGTAGCTTACTTATCATCATTCGTGCCTTGTCGGTTAAAAAACTCCTTCGTCTGCTGTTAGGTCACTGATGATTATACGTGAAAATTTATTGAAATTTCTTGTCGTGGTGGCAATAGTTGTACTAGTAGTAGCACTAGTACAAGTAGTAGAATGTGGCAAATACAATAGTAGTAGTAATAGCCGTTGCTGTAGTAGCAACATGAGCAGTAGTTGTAGTTGTAGCAGTAGTAGTAGTGTTAGGAGGATAAAATATTTTCTCATCTCGTTGGGAGCTATCCGTTTGCCTTTTCAGTGTCAAGTTAGTCAAGCCAGATGGTGAATTAAAAATTTAAATCTATAGCATATGTTAATTATGACAATCAGATTATGTCAATATCAGAGATCCTTTTATTGGGCAGAATAGCGGCACACATTTTCAAAATAGCTATATCGTGGGGTTCAAGATAATCACCCGGAGCTTGTAAACAGGAAGGTGCCATTTTTCACGGCCAGCTCACTCAGATTGCTAAGGTCGTGTGGACGACGTGTCTATATTTTTGTGAATCATCTGAGAACATATAGCAGGACTTATCTTCGAATAAGGCGGGCCCATTAGGTTATGATAATTTGTGATTATATGGCTGGCCCTGAGTAGATTCAGTACAAAGCAATCACAGGTGATCATGCTAGTGATAATCATAATGAAAGCCTGGTAATTGTATCCTCAAGATAACAGTCACGGCGTTCACTGCTATTTGCCCCACGCTTATTGCTTTTTGCCAGGGTGAGAAAAGATGAAAACAGCTTGCTACAACATGGAAATGCAGCCATGGATTGGCATTTCATATTTATGAACATTCGCCGTCTTTTTTTTTCCTTTCGCAATAATGCGCATTTATTTTCTACAAGGAATGCCCTTTAAGCGGGAATCTGAAATTTTCGCCACAAATTTGTGAAGCACAAGAAGTGAACCGAGCATATTTGGCACTGCAAGCCTTTTAATGCATTCGGAAACAACCTGTGTTTCGAGTTTCGACCAAAACACGTGCACTTCCTGGATGAACGTATCCACCTTTGACGAGATACCATGTGCTCAAAGCAATTGCCAGCGGTGATGAGGGGCGGAAGCGAGGCCACACACCTGCTTCCTTGAGCTGGTGTCAGAGTTACGTGATGACAAAAACACTAACACTGACGATGTAAGTCCTATCCTTAGCGTCAGAGCTCAGCGTTATCCGGAGAAGCGTCGTGTTCATAGGCCTACTTCTCGTCTTCCCTACTCATTCGTATCGACGGTGGATTGCTTTCAAGAAAATAAAAATGCTAGAACGTGAATATGCTGGCGTTATACTGACGAGAGAAAAGATGCAGCTGACCAGGGAAGGTATGCGCACCGCGTAGAGCTCGCGGCCTCAGGGGAGAACTGTGGGCTGCCGGAGACTCTGCTCCCGTATTGGAAAGAGCTAGGTCGGCGAGATGGCTCGATGCAGAAATCAGAAACAGGCCATCGATTTCCTCGCGTCCCAAGGAGAAAGGCGGGAAAAACTTGTACGTAACCCGGAGAAGAACCTGTCAAGACCAACAAACAATAACCCTCTCAGACGTCGTCCGACAGCTTGCTTTGTAACTCGTTGTTTGCTGTTGTATGACAAGTAGCCCTGCTTTCTTGCTGTCGGTGGTAATGCATGACCTATACCTGCACTTCAATGGCTGTTTTTGTGCTTTAGCTTCAGGACCAGTTCTTTGTTGCTTTTTGTTTATGTGGCCAGCGTTATAGTATGCATACGTGGTGTGCCCCGTTTTCTGGGTGATGGCTGCGGGAAATGAAATGCATTGCGTAGTACGACGACGCGGCTGGGTAATGGGAGAGGGATGAGTGAAGAGAGAAGGCTGTTGGTGCGACGCGCTGTAGATATACCGCACTCCATGCACTGGTTTCGCGCCGAGCAATTTGCTCCAATTACAGCAGCCGTTCGCACATCTCTTGTTCGGTCCCTGTGCCTGCACCTACGGGTATATAGAACGCAACTCTCATTACCGGGCCGAGAGACCTTCCCGGCTACGGGGATTTTCGATTTCCGCCCGAGGGTTAGGGGACTGTTGGTCATCGACGCGTGCCCTTTGAATTCATTGTTCTTTCACATGCGAATTGTTTTCTGGTACCCATTTCGCTTCCTGTACGAGAGGGAGGAGAGAGGAAGAGTTTCTGTACCGCGAACTGGTCCACTTCTGGCATTAGCCGGAAATTCGATTCTGGTTCTCATGGGTTACTCCTTCGAAGTCTATATCCGTATTTGGCCCGCATTTAGCTCTGGAGGCCAGCTTTAAGAATTAGGCTGGCTTAAGGAGCCGGATTGGATTGGTAGGTGGAAGAACTTTCTAAATATAGGCAATCTTGCCAGTTAGATATTCGTTACGCGTTCAGATGAGAACTAGGTCGATTGGAGTAAAAACATTCAGCGCGGATATGTAACGCCCTTCGGTAATTCTACCTATTTTAGCTAGGTAACGTACGCTGAAGTTGGTTCAAGTTCTCTGCCCCCCCCCCCCCCCCCCCCCGTCTACACACAGTCTTGTGTAGTCTAGACGCTGTGAAACGTCTGAGCACCTGTTGCCTTGGTGTCAGGAACGAAGGCGTCTTACCGTATAATTACGACACATAGATGCATATAAATGTGTAGTTAAGTCATATGAAGGGGCATTTTTTCTTACTTAAATTTCAATGTATTCTACAACGTTTACCCGTGGGCCAAATATAAAAAACTATGTTCTTCCAGATGTAGACGGCACATGCTATATACGAATGTGCGTAGCATGCATCGCTGGCTTTTTCACAAAATGAAGGATGGTTAGTAAACTGTGAGCTTGAAAGGAAACGAATACATAGCAGATAAGCAAGGCTAAAATCCTCAGAGACCCTCAGAGACCCTCAGAGACCATCGCTTATCCCCTCTTCGCACTACATATCCTGCCCATGTCCATTTCTTCTTCTTAATTTCTACTAGAATGTCGGTAACTTGAGTTATTTTTCTGACCCACTCTGCACGCTTTCTATCTCTTAATGTTCAGTTCAGTTGAGTCGTTCAGTCGTGTCCGACTCTTCGTGACTCTATGGACCATGTAACGCCACGCTTTCCGGTCTCTCACTATCTTCCTGACATCACATAACTTCATCTGCAGTGCCTCGAGGAGGCCATCTAACCATCGCGTTCGCTGCCTACCCCTACTCCGGCGACCCTCAACCTTTCCCAACATCAAATCTTTCTCCAGCGACTCCTCTCTTCTCATCAGATGATCAAAGTCGCTGAGCTTTAACTTTAGAATGTGACCCTCAAATGAGCAGTCAGGGTTTATGGTCGACAACATCGACTGGTTTGATCTTCTGGAAGTCCAAGGAACTCTCAAGAGTCTTCGCCAGCACCACAATTCAAACGCGTCAATTCTTCGGCGGTCAGCCTTTTTCACAGTCCTACTCTCGCATCCATACATCACAACTGGAAAGACCATAGCACGAGTTATACGGATCTTGGTTGGCAGACTAATGTCTCTGCTCTTTACTAGGCGGTCAAGGCTAACCATTGCTCTCTTTCCCAGAAGCAGGCGGCTCCTAATTTCATGGCTGCCATGAAATTAGGAGATGCCTGCTTCTAGGAAAGAGAGCAATGTTTAGCCTTGACCGCCTAGTAAAAAACAGAGACATTAGTCTTAAAGTTACCCCTACCATTTTTCGTTCCATAGCCCTCTGGGTTGTCCTCAACTTAAGTAGAACTCTCTTGTTTAGCCTCCACGTTTCAGCCCCATAGGTGAGTACAGGCAAGATGCAGCTGTTGTATACTTTGCTCTTGAGCGATACCGGTAAGCTGCTAGTCATAATCTGCGAGTGCTTGCCAAATGCGCTCCATCCCAATCTTATTCTTCTTGTTATTTCCTTGTCATGGTCCGGATCTGCGGTTACTACCTGTCCTAAGTAGAAACATTCGCCTACTACTTCCAGTATTTCGCTACCTAATGTAAACGGCTGTTCCTTCCCGAGGCTGTTGAACATTACCTTAGTCTTCTGCATATTGATTTTCAAGCCTACCTTTCTACTTTTCCTGTCTAGGTCATCAATCATTACTTGCAGTTCATCCCCCGAGTTGCTTAGCAAGGCAATGTCATCAGCAAATCGCAGATTACTGAGGTATTCTCCATCTACCCTTATCCCTAACTGCTCCCATTCCAAGTCTCTGAATACTTCCTCTAAACAAGCTGTGAATAGTACTGGGGAGATTGTGTCTCCTTGCCTAACACCTTTCTTTATGGAAATTTTGTTACTTTCTTTATGCAGAACTATGGTTGCTGTGCAGCCACTATATATATCTTCCAGCACTTTCACGTATGGCTCGTTTACCCCCTGATTTCGCAATGGCTGCATCACCGCCGAGGTTTCAACTGAGTCAAATGCTTTTTCGTAATCAATGAATGCTAGGTATAAGGGCTGGTTATATTTCAAGCATTTTTCTATTGCCTGATTGATGGTATGGATATGATCGATAGTAGAGTACCGTTTCCGAAACCCTGCTTGATCCTTTGCTTGATTGCATTCTAAGGTTGTCCTGATTCTATTAGCGATTACCTTAGTAAATACCTTATACGTAACAGACAGTAAGCTGATTGGTCTGTAATTTTTACGGTCCTTAGAGTCCCCTTTCTTGTAAATGAGGATAATGTTTGCATTCTTCCATGGTTCCGGTACCGTCGATGACACCAGGCACTGCGTATACAGGGTGGCCAGTTTTTCTAGCACGATATCCCCCCCTTCAGCAAATCTGTAGTTATCTGATCCTGTCCAGCTGATTTCCCCCTTTTCATAGTTTGTAGTGCTTTCTTGACCTCGTGCTTCGTCACTGGTGGAACGTCTGATTGTTTTTCCCTACCGCCAATCTCATTACGGTCCTGACCACTTTGGCTACTGTAGAGATCTGTATAGAACTCCTCGGCTACTTTGACTATCTTTTCCATATTAGTGATGACTCCGCAGGTGGCAGGTTGCAAATGACCATTCTATTCGCGAACCTTGAAAAGCCGACGCCATTTCTTCTTTCCAATATGGGATTTGTGGTATTATATGACAAGCATTTCATGATAAATGGAGCTGAGCTTATGCGGCTTTAAGGTTTTGCGAGCTGAGCCAGGTTTAGTACTGAAAATATAGAAACGTATGCAATGCTCTTATTGAATGATGTTTTTTTACTAAAACCTTAGTGCACAATGTAATAAACTTTAATTTCATGAAACTGGTATTTGCATAAACTCCAAGGTAATAGATTGTAATGCCCAGGGCTGCACTCCTATCGGCTTCATGATTTTTACGTTTGTACGTTTTTTACGGTTTGGTTTGTGGGGTTTAACGTCCCAAAGCAACTCAGGCTATGAGAGACGCCGTAGTGGAGGACTCCGGAAATTTCGACCACCTGGGGTTCTTTAACGTGCACTGACATCGCACAACACACGGGCGCCTTGCTTTTCGCCGCCATCGAAAAGCTGCCGCCGAGGCCGGGATTCGATTCCGCGTCCATGGGAACAGTAGTCGAGCGCCGTAACCACTCTGAGACTATGTTCTTTTACGGTTACCAATTTGCTGCGTGTTGTCATCATAACAGTTTCTTTTAGTTGATCATAAGGCTACCGGGTGCAATGAATATATTTTGCTCAGGTGTTTTCTGAAGAAGCAAGTTAGATAAGCAGTTGTCACTTTAGACGACTGATATTTGCCCTCTGTGCGAATTTAGGCTTTGTATTGACGCTTGCAAAGCAGAGAACTGAATAGTTCGTTTCAGAAATACTCGCAGGTCATTCTAATGTTTACGAAAGTTTTGTAATTTTATCTAAGACAGGAACTTGGTCTATAATTTTGCAGTGCTCTGTACAAATTTATAATGTCTTATCGAATGCCTTATAAGTACATGCAAGTTACCTAGCACAGCATTGAGGCTCGAACTGCTTCGCTAACATACCATTCGCAGCTGCGACAGGGTAACCATGTTGTGGGATGCAGAGCACAGGTTCCCAGTATGTAACCCCGACCATTCGGCCACATTAGGCGAATTTCGTTCCCAGCTGAATAGAGGCACAAACTTCGGCTTTCAATGCCAGTGCAGAACAACGAGGGCAGGCCTTCGAAAATATTTCGACACCCTGCACTACCCTGCTACTTTTTATGAGCCCTATTCGAATCCGTTCTACACTTTTCCGTACGCGTTTGCTTTAGAAGGGGATCTAGCGAATTGAGTTTGGCGCATCACTGTTCGATACGACTTTGCTAGAAAGACTAGAACCACGAAAGCATAATGAAGGAGACGTGCTGCTTTTGTTAGCCTCGTTAGAGAAGTATTATACAAATTATTTTGACAGTTCGTTATAATGGAAGAGCTCAAACTTCTTTGTGATCATTTAGTAAGCCTGCAGCTTTGCTTCCATGCTTCTGAAGTAAAACAGATAGATGACCTCAGCAATGAACGAAAAATAATCCTCTCCGAGTTTTGCGCTGTGCCAGGCAGATAAATTTGTGAATTTGGATACCTTTTTTTTACCTCCGCGTTTCTCTGTAGTGTTTTTAAACTTCCATAATCACCCACTGCGGATTTCATTTTTCTTTGGGTGGTCTCGTTAATTGCGCTGGACGCACAGCGCTTTACGCTAGCCATGACTTCATAACCAAAGCCTCATCTACCATGTTTATTTCAAATATGAAAATGACGCTGCAACAATAAAGATCTTGTATATAGCCCTAGCTTGATGGCTGAATAAAGAAAAGAGCGAAATCTTCTCTTTATACTGCTTCTACTGTTAACTGTTGCTGGTTATAGTCTTCGTCTGAGGAAGTAGTAGCACCTTGCTCTTTTGTAACAGAGGTTAAAGTTACCTATTTATAACACCCCCAGTGGTGACAGCAGGAACTGTGCAAGAAGAACGTACACGATCGATTCAACGTAGACGTAATGAAAGCAACGACTTTTGCCAGCACAGCTGTTTGAAATATATTTCTTAAAAAAATATCATAGATTGCAAATTGCGTAGTAGGAGATACGTTTTATCTCGACGTGTGAGAGACCTCCTGGGTCACCATTATCATCACTATTATCATGCTCACCAAGAAGGTTCTCTGATACTTACGTGAAATACTTGTTTCTTAATATTAATTCCGCGTGGTCCTGTTTCTGCCAAGAATGTATTGCATTTTAGAATTTTTTAAACTCATCACACTAAATTTACCCTCAGCCGCCTGCTGCAACATGTTTTCTTTTTACTATTCACAGCACTGTAGATATGAAACAAAGCATTGTGCTGTAGGAATGTACCAAGACAACGTCGCTAACCCTCATCTATAAAATGTGCAGTTTAAAAGAGCGCGTGGCCAAATTATGAGGAGCCGTTAACTGCAGTACTTAGTAGCCCTGCACTGAGTGCGCTTAGTAATCAGTCAGCGTAAACTGTTGGGGATGACGTAGCTTGGAAGTGGAGCGCAGCGCTATATATATGCTAATGTGACGCCACATGTCCAGGGCACTTGGTTAAGATACAAATGGAGGGGATGGAAACGGATTTGCTCAAGCTGTCAGATTTGATTTTTTAAGGCAAGAAATTCGAAAGGGCACGACATGTCCGAGAGCTAAAAGACTTGAAGTATCGTCCGTCGATCACAGATGTAGAGAAAGCTTTTTTTTTTTTTTTTTTTGTGGCTGGACGTTTTCTGCATAATAACCGTTCTTTCTTGCGCGAACAAAGATATATATTTCTGGTGATGACCCCATATCGATCAGTTGTAAGATTTGCTCACATGGTGCGATTTTTTCTTGAAGTAGACATTATTGATCTGTAACTAGAGAATTTAAAAGATTTTATTAGTAGATTTAAGTTAGATGCATGCTCAAGTACGTGAAAAGCAAAAAAATTCTCCAGAATCCCCCCTCCCCTCTTTCACTTAAATTTGGAAGGAAAATCGATGTGAAGGATGGTTGACGTGAAAAAAAAAAATACTCTTTACATTAAAAGCTGTCTGAGGAGTTATGAAACTACTAGATGTCTTGTCTAGGACGATTCTTTCCCGAGGCAAAAGTGACGACAAAATATATCTGCTTCAAAAAATTGGTCTAAATTTTGCGGGCACCAGGTTTAAGCATAATCGCATGATATACGTTGTGGCTGTTCTGTCCATGAGTCTTTATTTTCACTTTTATCGCTCTTTTTCAGTAAATCAATTATTAACTCACTCCAATAAGAAACTAAAAGAAATCGCACCTTCGTAGAGAACTCTCAAAGGTCCGGCCTGAAGCTGGTGGGATGTATCACGCAGCAAAAAAAAAAAAAGGTTAAAAAGAGATCGAAAACAAAGTCAAGAAGAATGACTTCCGTTGAAGTGAGGAACGCATCCTTGTTCCTTCTTTGAGAATACCTTTCATTGGGCGTCAGTAGACACGGAATCCGGTAGCTGAGTTCAATATCGCAAGTTAGTATAATGCCCGCCTCTTCCGCCTAGCACCACGGATTCCATACGAAGACAGGAAAAGGACCAGCTATCCGCGCTACTTAGTGATGTCAGCACTGAGCCGGAGGCCTCTACCGTATACTATGGTGAATCCCTTAATTCGCGAGGAGCTTCGTGGTGCCCATCTTTCCTTAGTATCAACAATTAAAAAACGAGTTCGGTGTCAGTTTGTTAAGGCAGTATGTTCTCGTTCATCGTAACGTGATATTAAACCCCGTGCTCAGTAAGCATCCGTTGCTCTTCTTCGTATATCCTACTGAGACCGGGAATGCATTGGGTGCACAGATTTTTATTTAACTTTCAGAATAAGTCAGTATGGTTATGAAGGTGCCGTGATAGTATTGGCTGAGTGCGATGTCCAATATATTGGACACTGGGATTCTACCCGTTCTTTTTTCACCAAACGCGTATGTATTTACATGTCGCAGGTAATGCTCTCAAACTCGTGTGCAATTTTTTTTATTAACTTTTAAGGTAAAATGGTGAAAAAGAACGTAAAAGCGAGCCTTCGTCTGCTCAAAAAAAAAAAAAAAGAACTTTCGCTTGCTTCTTTATTTTCTGTGGGCAATTTCAAAACATCTTCTGTCCTTTGTGATGCAAAAGAAGAGCCGGCATTTGGTGCAAAAGAAATTGTTTTATATTATAAAATTATAAAATTTTAAATTTATAATTTATGATGTTATAATTTATAAATCTTAATTTTTAATTAAAATTATAATTTATAATATTATAAACTTGCGTCAGCTGTCTCATCAGACATGCCATGCCGGTCTGCTACACAACAAATAGAAGCGATTTTGTCCGCAAGCCGCTAAATAGCAACAATACTCGTCTGCTATTCATAACAAGGCCGTGGCAAAAGCGCGGTCAAAATGACCGGGTTGAGTCCCAGCGTCCAACACAGTGGACACGCGAAATCAAAGGACGCATGAATAAAAGTAAGCGCTTGAACAGTTTAAATTTCTTATTCTGCACATTCGCTGTTGTATTACCTTTAATATAAAATCAAAGCTATGCTTTGAAAGCAGGTAGAAATACGAGAAAAAGGACTTACTTCGCCGACAGGTGCCATAAAACGCCGCGCCGCTGAATGACGCCCTTTTGAAGAGTTTTGACGGGAATTTGAACAATGCGTTTTCATCTATGTTGCATAGATGGCGCTAGCAGGTGTCCAATATATTGGACTGCAGGGTTTTATGAGGATGAATGCCTTGGCATAGGAGTACTGTCTGACTACTTAGTGTCCAATATATTGGACAAATCCCCATAGCCGGGTCTCAGGAGGATATGTGAAAAACATTCCCGAATTAAAATAAATTGTGTTTCTGTGTTGGTTTTCTGGCTACGCCAACAGCGTTAACATGGGGCCGCATGCAATTCTAGTTTCTGTTGCTACAGTAACGGAAGATTTAGAAATATATGCTCTGCTTCATTACGACAATGCAGAGCGTGCTTGTGTGTTTGTGATATGAGAGAATGTTTTATGCGACTCAAAATATAAAGAAAACTCAAAGTTTCCAGTCCACAGTCGATGAAACAATTGACACAAAATGTGAAGAATAGATGCTTGTATTTTTATCGCAGCCATTCTGATCTTCCTATTTATTGATGTCTAGTATCGTAACAATAAGATAACAGAGACGCCGACCAGCAGAATTATAACTGATGACGTTTCGGCGCCGAGAACGGCGCCCTTTTCTCAGCGTAGAAACGTCAACATGCAATATAATTTTATTGGTAGGCGTCTCTGTGTAATGAAACGCATCTACACCGCCACACGGGACAACCTCAGACTTCCGACTTCAATTATGCCACCTATTCTCGTGCGTAATCATCATCATCATCATCATCAGCCTGACTATATCCACTGCAGGGCGAAGGCCTCTCCCATATTTCTCCTATTAACCCGGTTCTGTCCTAGCTGCATCCACATGACCCCTGCGAACTTCTTAACCTCATCCGCCCCCCTAACTTTCTGCCGCCCCATGCTACGCTTTCCTTCCCTTAGAATCCAGTTTTTTATCCTAAGGGACCGTCGGTTATCCTCTCTTCGCACTACATGTCCTGCCCATGCCCATTTCTCCTTCTTGAGCTCCACTAGAATGTCAGTAACGAGTTATTTCTCTGACCCACTCTGCACGCTTCCTGTCTCTTAATGTTACCCCTGCCATTTTTCGTTCCATAGCCCTCTGAGTTGTCCTCTAACTTAAGTAGACCCCTCTTGGTTAGCCTCCACGTTTCAGCCCCATAGGTGAGTACAGGTAAGATGCAACTGTTCTGTACTTTCCTCTTGACCGATACCGGTAAGCTGCTAGTCATAATCTGCGAGTGCTTGTCAAATGCGCTCCATCACAATCTTATTCTTCTTGTTATTTCCTTTTCATGGTCCGTAGTAGTGTAGGCTATACCCTTTTTTAGGCGACGAGAGGTTACGTCAGCCAATCATGCTATTTGCCTCTTGTCATCGCAGAAAGATGTAATTTCGTGCAAATGAAAACTGACTGACTGCAAAAATATTAAAATTCGAAGTTTTGTTCTCTAACACAACCAGGTTTTGAAAAAGCTGCCAATTAATAATTTGCGTTTCTCCAGGCTGAGAGGAGGTGAAGTTATGACTTCGTTCCTTTGAACGATTTGAGCGGATTACACGTGGAGCACGAATCGGGGACCAATTAAAAATAACAGCAGTTGGCGAAATTGTTTGATCTCCGCACAAAGTGCACAGCCGATTTGCTAATTTATTTTCCTTCTATTTAAGTGCCGATTAGCAGACGCGCGATTTGAAGACACACTCCAGGTAGTTTTGTTGGAGGGCAAATCCGATTACGCTGTCTCTCACCGATAGCTTCTCTGATTGTAGTTTTCATTTTGCCGGGCGAGAGAGATTGCTTTTGTTGCAGTGCGTTGACGCAGAGTTCTCGTTCGCGTCCTCAGCTAGTTAGAACAAAATTGCCATCACAACGCCAAGCTATATGGAACGGCAATTACGTTTTGATGAAGTTGTCGGAGGCAACGAATAACAGTCCGGGGTAAATGACTTCTGAGAGCCTCATTACGAATTAGCCCCATTGCGCTATTAGAAGGTCACTCTGCAGGTTGAGGGCTGTCCGCAGGTGAATCACCATTATCCCCTTACCTCACCAATGGCCTCATAACCGCGCCCGGCAGAAGCTGTGCTGGGAATGCCAAGATATATCTGAGCAGAACAGCAAGGGAATCTTAAAACAGCTGCAAGTAAACGATTCTAGTCCTCTGGTATATCGGTGTTCTGCGTGCCTACCGCTCCTTTCCAAACGCAATAAAAAGACAACTGAAATGTTCAGTGGCTTTGCAGTGTAGTAGGTCTTAGGCTCTGAAATTATTTGTAGGCGCTTTATTGTGCCCCTCTCCATTGCTACTTACGCGACCTGTGAAAATTTAATCGGGATGACGTTCCATTTGGATCGACGAACAGCACATATACTGCCCGCCTAGTAAAAGTACGAGGTCTTCGGAGCCCACATGAGCTTTCTCTGGCGAAAGGAGGCGTAAGTGTTAAAATGTTCAGGAATCACTTGATCGACTCAGTTGTTGCATGCGACCATGGGTACCTTTCACATGAAACTACAGAACTCAAGTCCAATTTTCTTTGCAATATATATTTTCTCGTGTCAGATGTGTGGCTTGCGAGAGGCAGTGAAGAGCGGCCCACACAGCAATTTTCGCCTAAAGAGGTTCTGTGCGTAAGTGAGCCAATAGAAAACCGTCGACAATTCTAGGCTGACAGGACGTGTTAGTGGCTAAAACAATGTTCAGGAGAGGATGAGGCTGGAAAAGAAAAAAATGTCTGCTTTGAGGGGAAGGCTGCTGTGCAGCTTTGTTTTCTGAAATTGTTTCTAAACAGATAAATGTTTGCTTGGGTGCCTGGAGAATGTGCGCGATTCGCCTGCAGTGGTACCGTTAGGTATGCTAGCCTAAATAAATTAATTTCAGGAAGTTTAATAACGGGTGCTTTACGATGTCGCGGCTCAGGCATATTCGAAATGGTTTTACATTCTGGCTATCTTCATGCACAGCGAATGCTTCCGTCTGGTGGCAAACCTAGCATAGTGCAAAAGAGTGGACTGGATGCTCTGTTTTGGATGAATTAATTTCGCGATATACTAAGGAGCTATTTTGCATAAAAAGCTACTAACAGTGAGTCCAGCCTCGTTAGGCTTAGAGGATCTTCATTTTTCTTCCGTGGTATAAGCGCAAGGAAAGGCAATGAAAAACACCTGTGCGATTATATCGGGAAACTTGATGCTAATAATTTACGCCGCAGCTGCTCTCATTGGCGGCATGCTAGAGCAAGATTACTCAAGTGGGCTATTCATAAAACAAAACTTGCGCAATGTAGATTAACATTTGCCAGATGCCTGTAATAGAACTTCGCAAGTTTTATATGGTATATGAGTCGGACGCTGCACGTCTTGTTCAAAAGGCATATATTTTTTTCCTTTAAAACAAAGCCACTTCTATTTTTAACCATGTACAGTCACGAGCAATATGAGAGGGAACAAAGTTCGAGCATTGTTTCATTTCTCCATAATTATGCATTACAAGCAATTATACATTACAAGCGCAGTTTTCTTCTTTTTAGTTTTCTAGCTAGGCTTCCCCTGAACGCCTTATATCCAAATACATTTCTCATATTTAGTAGAGAAATACCGAGAATATTTGCAATTTTGTAAAATATGTTTGTTATCTGTCATATTACTCGTGACTTTACTTCCCTGAAAACAAGGACATAAAATTACTCTGAATTCTAGGTTTTTTTTTATTCATATTCACCTAGTGTTACTTTCTAAACTTTCACACAAATATACGATACATATTAGTCTGAGATAGTGAAACACACTTCTTGAAAAAAGTGAAAGCTATAGCCACATGGCCGCAAGTATTACATTTGTGATGCTATACTGAGCGCGGTTTTGTTGTTTTCAATTCATATTCATCCAAAGTAACGTGTTTACTGCTATAATACCTGCGACCACGTAAAAACATCATCGCCTCGAGCTGTAAATTTTGCCTAAGGCAAGAAATGGGGAGCACGCTTGGTGAATTGGAGTTCAAGAGGCGTCATGTGCCTCAAATGTAAAACCTGAAACTGATCAAACATAATGCATGTTTACAGGAAATAGTAAAGTACCAGGAAAACGAAATATTAATTAAAATAGCTGACTTATAGCAATTAAAATAGCTTTGTTTGATTTGTCTTCAGTGCAATATTGGTACTTTGATTATATTTTATTTCATATAGGTATGCAATTCAGAACACTTTATTTTATCTCTTCATGCCTTTTTTAGGTTTGATGGCTTTTCACAGCGATGAGCAATGGGCAAGAAAGTAAACATTTCACTCTAATTTTGTTCCAATGTGCCCTTTCATCCATTCACTGTGATGAACAGTATGAATGATTGCAAGTAATTTTATAAAGATGAACGTTTGTTTTTATGAGACATTTTGAATTCTTTCTGCAGTTCTCGTGTGTAGTTTCTAATAATTTCTTTAGCGCCTCAATTGTTTATCTAGCAAACATGTGGTATGAGTAACCATAATGGTATATTTCCTTAACCCTCTTCTTTACGAATACTACTTGTCGGATAGTGAAGGCTTTGATTACGCTCCAGGAAAACACTGCAGTGGGATGCACACATATCACCCCTCGCATTATGAAGAAAGTATCCACGAAACAAATGTTTACAACTTATTCATTTCTAAATTCTTGCACCTATTTCTAAAGAAAATGTGCTTTTTTTTTTAGTAGAACGTTCCGCGAATGCTTTTCTTAGGTATAGCCGAAGAGAGGCTTCAGATGAAATGTCTCATATACCATTACGTAATCTATTAAGCACGAAGACTGCACTGTAAACGTAGAGAACAGTAGAGAAAATCTCTGTCAACATGGACAATCTGCACAATCCGCTCCCACTTTGGTACATATCCTTGTCTGGCGAGCTGTACATACAGATTATTTGGTGTTCAACAACGTACTTTCTTGGTATACTGCAGCTTTTCTGCATCCATCCTCCACGACAGGTAATTTTCCTGCTCTTGTTATTGATGTCGCACGCACATAACCGAATCCACTGACTATATCATTTGCCTTCAGTAGAACCCACCTGTAAACAGCTTTCGCAGTAATAAATGAAAGAAAATGAAGGTTTCAACCCACCTTTCGTAGATTTCTTGGGTGCCGAGTTGTGTCCAGCGTTGTCGATCTTCAAAATAGACTAAACGTAGAGCTGTTGTCTTTGCTTCCTCAGAGCCAGGCGCGGAGGCCGCGGCGCTTTGCTTCGTGTGTACAACAGGTGGCCCCCTTCCTTTCTGTGATGAAAGCACCTGTGTTCTCCAAGCAAGCACCTTCCTTTCGCCTTTCAGACCTTCCTCTCAAGCAGGAAATGAAAATCTCTCCTCAAACTGATAACTATCTTAGTTCTTCTCTAACCTAGCAACCACCTGTAGAACTGCGCTCAAAGACGAGCAACGACGCGAAAGTATCGCTCCACTTTCCTCTCCGCGAACCAGACAGCCAGGGGTCTTCTAGTTGCGAACACTTCTTTTCTTTCTTGTCTCGAAGCGAAGGAACGGTAAAGCCAGGCAGAGTCCAGTGAACAGAAAGAAGAAACAAAGGCACCAGTTCTTCCCACTGTGCGGTCCTCCCCGAAAGAACCGTAAACAAAAGGGAACGGAGATTATAGACTGCGCTGTGAAGCTTGGCGCGCGAGCACTTTCGGCGAAAAAGGATAGAGAGCGAAAAAGAACCCGCGCTGTGGCGGCGTTCGTGGCGGCGATGTCCCACTTGTTTTCCAAAGCAGACCCTGAAGCCGAAAAGCGTCACGTTCTCGCGAGCGCGCCTTTTGCGCGCCGTTTCCCTTTTGTAGCTCCGGTTACCTCCTCTCCCTCGCGAACCGACCAATCGGAAGAGTTTTGGCTTCCCTAATGGGGAGCGGCCATTGGTCGATGGGCCGCCGCGACCCAATCGTAGGCCGCGTATAGGGAGCACCGGGACCCCTTGGTCTTTCGTTCACACGCGCTCAGCCTCATGCTGCTTCCTTTCGTGTACGTCCCGGCTTTTGTTTAAGGACACTCGGTGTTGTGTAAAAACTGGCCTGGGCCGCCGCTGACGGCGAGCCGATGGTGGCGTGGGCTGCATCACTTTGGTTCCCGTATTCCTACGACTGAGCCCCGTTGTCTCGGCTGGTTAGGGTAACTGAGAACGAAAGCGGAACTTTTCTTGAATGTATTTCTCGCGATACTATAACCGTAAAATGAAGTTGTAGCCAAAACACACCAACCTCACTGTGCCTCGCAGTTAAACTAGTTCAAGCTGCGTTTCCAGTCCTTGGTCTGTCGTGGGTAGGGCGGAATGAAAGGTCCGTTCCTTTTTCAATTTTAGAATGCGTTGGTGGTTTCCCCACTTGGTTAGGGTGGAAACTATTACAATAAATTTCATTCCTTGCTGATGTTGATCAAAATTTTAGCAGGAGAAAATAAGGACGTCTTTTTTTTAAGAAAAATGTTTTTGGATTCAGACACCGGTCGAAAGCCTGCTTCCCGCCTTCTTGGCTCCGTAAATCTAGTGACGTTCCCAGTGGTTTTGCAAAAGCTTCACATTTCAGCTCATTTTCATTCATGTGGTACTTTTACCTAACCGCCTAAATTTGCAAACGTTTATTTTCAAAACTTCTTTTCGCGCAAACAATTTCTGTCCAAGTAGGAATGTGTGAACCATTCTGTTCAGGTGTAATGAAAATATATGTCACAAAAAATACATCACCAAGCATTTTTTATCTCGCAATTCACTGCCATCGTCTATACTTGGTTGTGAATGAAAGGGAGTATTATAATAAACAACGCGCCTCTTGCATATGTTGTAAAATGTTGTAGTTTTAGATCTACGTGAAAGTAGACAAAGGAAAGCTTTAAAAGTTTTGCCATTTCTTCATTGATATGCTCGCATCTCGGTGCCGATAACGCTAAGATGTTCTCCCTGTTATAGAAGAATATTTTTATAATTTTATTTTTATTTATTTAGTACTATCAATTGATCGCTATAGCGAGGGCATTCAAAAGTAAAGAGACAAAAAATATAGCAATGGTAATTATTTAATGTACATATAAAAATATGCGCCAAATTATGCACAAGGAAATGTAGACCAGTTAAACTAGAATTAGGAGCATGCGACAAGAATTAGTCGGACAAATAGTTATACTACGAGAGAAACAGAAAAATGAGGAACAAATTCATGATTACTTAAGAACACATTAATTACTGAGTTGTAAGCAGTGTCTTTTCAACAGGTCTGCTACAAGCATTTACTGCTGGACTATTGAAAACGGATGCCTTCGAATTGTTCCATTCGCGTATAGTGCGAAGAAAGTACGAATATTTGAAACCGTCAATGCGGAATCAAAACTCTCTTATTGTGTGTATGTGGTTATCACAAGTTTGTCGCGTTTGTAATTTTGATATATTCTTGAAGTGTCGACTTTTATTTGATTGTGCATAGGTTTGTACATGATTTTAAGGCGCACTGGGTTTGCTTTGTTGTAAGGCACAGTAGTCCGGCATGCGTGAGTAGTCCAGTTAGGGAGTTTGTGAACCCGTATTTCTTATATATACATCTGACCGCCTTCATCCGCACTCCTAGTTGGTTAACCAGATTATTAGTAAAAAGAAACCAGACAGCAAGGGCATATTCTAGACCTGGCATGGCAAATCTTTTATATGCGAGTAATTTTGTGCAGATAGTGCTTGTTGAGGCGTCTCTTAGTGAAAAATTGCTGTTTTATGGTGGTTGATATGACTTTGTTACCATCAGAATCCCATCTGAAGTCAGAGGTCAGGGTTATGCTAAATAATTACATTCGGAAACCAATAAAACAGGAATTTTGTTTAATGTGTACTGAAAAATTTGCCAATATTTTTGCTGGTTTCAATAACCGAATGGTGGCGCATTAAAGCCACCAACGTCAAATTCAATAGTTTGCTTAGGCAGCTTGCAGGCCTCTTACTTTATTTTAAGTGTAGGTAATGGAATGAGTGGTCATCAAGAAGTTTATCACCTGCTCAGTAGAAAGCAGCACAGAACAGCTTCTGATTATAGTCGTGAGAGCTCCAGGAAAACGTTCAATCTACGATTAGGGCATGTATCGTTGACAGCGAAAACGACAAATTGTTTGGTGTTCCCGAAATACTAGACGGACCTCGGTTTTCCTATTCCTTAAAATTTTATCCTCCATCATGCAAAAAGTGATCATACATCTAAATTTAGTCTTCACGTGTTTTGACTGCTTGCGAGGGAAGTGTAAAAAGAACTAAGCAGATTTATAAAAAAAAATTTCTGTGTTTAGTGCCTACCACACTGCATGCGAGATTTGTAAATTTATCGAAGCGTCTAGGGACATTTTGATGAAGTCGATGACATCACCTATCTTAAAAATGTGTAGTGTACAGGACCACCATGACCAGTATATGCTTAGAGAACAATGTAGCTTTTTATAAATGGATCTATGATTCTACACCACCTTTAAATAATTGTGAAGAAACTGCCGGATATAATAAGGAACTGCTGCAACTTGTACATACATGGGATTGGATTAAGCTGCTAACATTTGGCAATCATTTCCTTTCAAGTTTTTTCCGGGCTCCGAGGGAGTAGCTTAATCTGCCCTAGAAAATTTCTTCGCTCCGTTCTTAAAAATACATGTGAAGCGCTTCTAAAATATCACAAGATATGTTTGTGAAAGTATATATAAATAATGCATGCTTCCGATAAGCAGGAAAGTTTCCTTCTCAATTTCAATCTTGCTCACAGCGAGTAATTATGACCTTCTATACAACATCTTTGGGCTGCGTTTTTAAATACCTATATGGAAACACAAGAAAATTGCAAGGTTTTCGTGTAAACATTTTAATGATCAAGCATGTATATGAACAGAAATTGATCGTCTCAAGATTGTCCTGTGTTTACAACTTCAGAGTCAGGGACTTATAGAACCAGTGAGGCGTGTTCACTTTAATGAATGGCAAAACCTTGATGTCTGCCGAGTGAAGTTCTCAAGATATATGTTTTTGTTATCATTATCTGTAAATTAGTTCATACAGCTAAGTTAAGGAACTGTTGTCTACAAAATTTGCCAAATTTACAAAATAAAGGTGAACATACAGATGTAATGCGGTAGAGCTAGTTCGGGCTATTTAGGACTAAAAATACTTTGTGTAACGAGAGCGCATTAACTGACTTTTTCGAGAGAAAATATATCTTACGATTATCCGCGAGAAATCATGGGCATGTCGCTGACACACAATGTTAAGCGAGAACTCAGTGGCCATCAATTTTTGTGGCGTCAGTACACAACATGACCAAGCTGGCAAGTATTGCAGACGCTCACTTCGCCTTTGAGATGGGAGGGTGAAATCAGAATGCATCATTCCAGGACATTTGGATCCCTATTAGACCCGCTTCCATATCGCACACAGGTACTTTCACACGGGTTAGTTAAAATGAGGCCTCAAACTTTGGTATGGTACGAGGAGTATGCATTTCCGCCTCCTTCCCAGTAGTCGCACTCTTTAACTATTGCTCCGCCCCGGTGGGGTAAAATGTGGCTTTCTAGTAATGTCCTCTGGTCCTCAATAGACTGTACTAAACAACGACTGCATAAACTGCATACTAAACAGTATTTGCGCTTATAGAGTAAGTAATAGACCACTATGACACTGCATTTTCACGAACGACGATTAGCAAGGGTAGCCGACAAATAGAGCCTGTTAACGTATAGGGCGTGTATCGTTATTGAAAGTTGTGCTTAATACACTCCAATTTTTTTCACTGATCTCTTTAGCGCGAGAAAGTTGAATGCCTCGTTTTCAGAAAATCCGGCATTGGTGGCGGCGCCGGTGCTAGTAAAGTGAGCGAAAACTCACGAGCATGGCACTGGCAGCGAACATGGCCGATCACATACTGGACGTAGGATTGCATTACGGTACCTTTGGAAGGAGCTGTAATCTTGGGTCTCTGCTTTCTTATCGGGAGGTGATACCAGAATCAGCCTACTAGGACCCTTGAATTCACTTTCAGCCTAGGCCGCGCAGGAACATTCACATTGCTTTGGTAAAGCGGGGCTTGGTATGTGGGCTGATAGCTTACGCTATCGGGTCATTCTCTTCAGAGGCGGAGCTTAAGTGTCCTCCAGAGTTTTGTTGCCTGAATAGCTTTTACCGATAGCTAAAAAAAGCTACTTTGGCGTCAAAGCATTTTACGTTAATGTGGCTTAACATCGGTCACCGCAGATGCACGTGGAAGTGAATAGCGCTTTTGAGGTATCCTTGTCATTTTCATAATATAATGATAGACAACACATACACATACAAATTTCATACGTTGTTTTCAATCATGGAAGTTAGGGAGTAACTAAGGTGTTATAGACCTATCATACAACTGAAATTCAATTTTACGGGAATGCCGCCCAGCAATGTGATGGTGAGGGCTATTTCAGGCATTTAGATATCTGGACTACCATAATATAAAATGGGTAAACCTGAGATGCTAATAGTTATGGCGAGGGTGCTTGCAGAAATTTAAGGGCGTTGATGTGTCCATCAGTGGAGAAACGCGAAATCAATAGCTTTTATTGTTGCTGAAAATCCTGAAACACGTGACTCCGGTGTGACGCCATGAAAATGTTCAGTCGTCCTAAATAACATGACAGTTTTTGTCGCGTGACTCCAGTGTGACGTCATCACTTTGTTCGAAGTCATCCTCAATTACATGACATTTGGCAAGTGACTCCGGTGTGATGTCATTCGTTTTCGCAAGTCCACCTGATTAACGGGACATTCCCTTGTTACATGTCTCCACTGGGACGTTATCGCTTTTTTCTGTCACCCTGAACTACGTGGTACTTCTTATATCATGGCGTAGTGATGATGTCATGTGATTAATATGAAGTTACAGCTCCACATTGCGATACATAAACCATTTTTTGTCTACTTTTGTGCGTCATGATATATCCTGGCATCAGATGACATCATGATTACACGGCTTCTTTTAAGGCCATAGGACTGAGGATTAGGCTATATGTCGTACCATTACACTACTAGCAAGCATATACGACAGATGAGACGACATGAAGTTTCGTAGGGATGTCGCGTGATATTTTGGGACCCCTATTTCCGGCGACACATTCTTTGGACGCATTCTGCGAAACATTTCCGGCGATGGCTTTACTTTCCTTTAGACTTATAATGTCTTCTCCCCAATAATTATGGTCGGGTAGAAGCAGGTAACTAAGTTTGGCGCTGGCCTGATCTAATTCTCATCCCGAAGATGAATGCGCTTTAGCTTATGCGTCTTTTCAATCAAGTGAGCATCATTTTTATGCAGCGCATCTAATATTCTAGATTACTGCAGAATATTTTGGTTTGTTATTTTGTGTGATATTTATTAAACAGACTTTTTTCCTATTTTGGTTACTACCCAAGTACCTTGGTGCACATCTGGAATGTGCGCATTACGCGCTGCGCACTGTTTCAGCGGGCGTTCTGCCTTGTTTTTTGGTTGCCAGTCGCCTAAGCTCTGTTTCTACTAGAACTATTCCGAACTGAAGATTTTCCAAGCGAAATCAGCTAATTACATTTAGCGAAAAACTGCATCTAATGAAGTTAAGCGAAAATAGTAAGAAATTATTAGTCATGCGAAGCTTTGAAGCAACAGGAGTGGCGCTGCCGATCGGAGCTATTATTTTAGGAGCTGGCTTCGCGACTGCCTGAAGACTCAGTACAGGTGTTCACTGCGGGATTATACTATTATTTCAGCATGATAAGCGGGACGTTGTGCGTCCAGAAAGACGCCTTTCTTCACTAATGATACACATCGAAATAAGCCAGAATCACACCTTCAGGCATGACGATGGTGGAAAATTATATGAACCATGGCCTCCACGATTTTCCCCTCATCAATTACAGAAGAGGGTGAATGCGGGCTGGTTGGTACATTTTGAAGATAATAAAACAGCGCTATGGAAGACGGGTGACGCAGGAACCATCTTGTAAAATATTGCGCACAGCGCCAGCATAGCACTGCGCATAGAAACCGAATTAATATTATGACCAAATATAAATATAATATCTCGAAGATCATTTCGAGCCTTGTAATATGCAAAGGTTACGCTACACCTGCATCAGCTATCCATCGATAACTGCATTCTAAATGGAACGTACATATCTTAATCAGTGATGTTACTTGATATCAATCGGCTTATGGGGTTGTGTGATTCCCTTTTCTCGTGTTTTAACTCTTTCTGTTCCATTTTTAAGATGCCTCACCTGTAGTAGTAAACCATTTCGTTGCTAGTCAGAGCATGTATCTCAAATTCTTGACCATTTCTGAGCGTCATTTTATTCTCTTCTTCCTCTAATCGTGATGCGATTTCGTGAAATTGTCAATATCATTTGAGACTGTCGATTTTGGGAAGCCATCTATGTATGAATTCTAGGAGTGTGTGATGAGGGGCTAGTTGGCAAGGAATTATACTGAAGACATAAAACTACGCAGGAGGCAGGACACAAAAAGAGGCAGACAGGACGAGCATAACGTCGTGTCTGCTTCTTTTCTGTGTCCTTCTACTGCCTAGTTTCATGTGTTCAGTATGTATGTATGAGCTTTCAGAACGCAGTAACACTACTTGACCTCGTAGTAGGGCTGAATTCTTTATCCTATGCAGACTACTCGGAGCAGAATGGTACGCGCTGTCGGTGTGGTGCGTGTTTTTGAACGACTCTCACCGTCAAAATACGGCGTGTCATTCTAACCGATCGTAACGAGTCAAAGCCTCGTTAAGATATTCTACTTCTCTAGGATAATTCTCAGCATTTTGCATTCGATTTCTTCCAGTTGTCGAAAAGGAGTCCATTGGATTTAGTTCGAAACGATGGTAATGAATCGAGGCCTTGTTAATGTATTGTACTTGTTTGGAATAATTTTCAACATTCTGCATTCGATTTCTTCCCGGTTTTCAAAAAGGAAACAATTGAATTGAATATTCGAATAGTTCTGATATCAGTAAACACTTGGTTTGAATGCATATAGTAAAACTGGTCCTGCGACTGCAAACAAAGAAACAAAGCGTGTATATTATTTTGTTGAATCATCATCATCAACATCAGCCTGACTATACCCGCTGCAGGGCGAAGGCCTCTCCCATATTTCTCTAAGTAACCCGGTTCTGTGATAGCTGCATCCACTTGATCCCTGTGAACTTCTTAACCTCATCCACCCACCTAAATTTCTGCCGCCCCCTGCTACGATTTCCTTCTCTTGGAATCCAGTTTGTTACCCTAAGCGACCATCGGTAATCCTCTCTTCGCACTACATGTCCTGCCCATGTCCATTTCTTCTTCTTAATTTCCACTAGAATGTCGGTAACTTGAGTTATTTCTCTGACCCACTCTGCACGCTTCCTCTCTTAATGTTACCCCTACCATTTTTCGCTCCATAGCCCTCTGGGTTGTCGTCAACTTAAGTAGAACTCTCTTGGTAGGCCTCCACGTTTCAGCCCCATAGGTGAGTACAGGTAAGATGCAACTGTTGTATACTTTCCTCTTGAGCGATACCGGTATCTGCTAGTCATAATCTGCGAGTGCTTTCCAAATGCGCTCCATCCCAATCTTATTCTTCTTGTTATTTCCTTTTCATAGTCCGGATATTTTGTTGAACACCCGCCGTTTACCCAAACTACCTAACGGAAACTTACGCTTCAAAAAGTTCGCAGAGCATTCATGGTTCCCATTTTGATATATTACTTTAGCGCATTTATGTATGTTCTCTTGTGCGGGTAAAACGAAGGCCGATTGAGGAACATTTTTTTCTTTTTCTTGACATGGAGCGACCGTTATATGACAAACTTTGAAGTCCCGTAATGCACTCTTCGATTCGGTCTATCGTAATGCAGCTCCTCGATACTCCGCTCCTGTATAGCTGGTCACGCAATACCGTTTCGTTCCTCCATGCATGTCCGCTGGTCTTCGGGGATACTTTAGATCGGTGTTCCGTATAAGGGCCACAAGTCTATTTCCGTAACGCTCTTTTACAAAACGGTCGATGCTATGCGACAGGCTGGCCTTTTCGCTTTGCATTGAGTTGTTTTATTTTTATTTTTTTTTTTCAGATGCGAGGTTGCCCAATTGTCAATTTGGTACGCCTCCACCGGTGTCCAAACCAAACGTCTCGTATAAAGCCACATCCTGTCACGACACCGCCGCCAGTCCAGACAGCCGGCTTCGTGACACAGCCTACATTTTCGATGCCCTCGCATCTTCGGAAGAAGAAATATAAAATTCTTAAACCAACAAATAGTGCAAATGTACCTGCCTAACCTATGTGGGCACACTATAAGACACCGCACGGAAAACCAGAATAGGAGCTTGGGCATATTGGTTATGCATCTTGAGGTAACAGCGCGGAATGTGGACTGGAGCACAAGATTAGAAGACTACACAACGAGCGCTCATTGTGTCCTCCTCTAATCTTGTGCTCCCGTCCAGGTTCCGCGCTGTTACCTCCAGACGGAAAACCAGCGCTCTCAAAGAAACATCGTAGCTCCATGACTGTTAAAACGGCAAGCGGTGCTTTCCATAAAAAGTGATTTAATTCTTCTGGCATAGGTACTGCACTGGTTGCATTTACAAAGCAAGTGTTTCGTGTATGTTCTTACGTGAGTCTTAATATATGTCATTGCTTATGAGGTGGCGGGTCGGGTTACAATCGTTGAAACGGCGTTCTTTCTTGGAGCGACTTGCCACCTTTGCCACGGGTTTCTAAATACGCCAATCCCGTAGTTTCTGACATGCGACCATGGTTTCAAAATCTGGTAACATTTTTCTCCAGTATAAACTCATACTCGCAAGTTTCAGGCTAGAGGAATTTTGTCACTTTCGGTTACATGGGAAGACCAAAGTCGAAATGAGCATGCACAGAGTGCACCCTAAACAAAAGGTGCGGGTATATGTGGGTAGCGTCTCGCTGTCCATAAGAACCTTATTATATAGCTACCCGGTAAATCAAAAGCAATTCCCTCAACGATACCGGATCAGGAGTTTAACCTAAACAGCTCCATACACAGCGATTAAACCTGGTCTTTTACAGTCTTCTCATCTTAAACCGTCAAATGTGTTCGACATAATATCAGCGGCGACCCATTTTCGCATCCGGCGCAAAACATCGGTTGGTGCCTAAGCGAGTACCTCGAGTGATCGCCGCGGAGCGTCTCAATCGGTTTTGGCAACATTAAGGGCCGGAATAAGACACTACGCAGAATATTCGTGACACATACAGAACGAGATGTCTACACGTAAGCTAAGAGTATGAGCGACATGTTTGGTGCGGCCGCAGTGATCAGACAAATGGCGAGTAAAAAACGCACCGTTATTACACGTCATAGCTTGAGTGCAATTGATTGTGTCTTAAAAGCAATCCATAAATGCGTCACTAGACCTCACACTATATCCTGACTATGACCCCTCGGCACTAGTGGTGTCGAGCGAAGGCTAGACAGTCGGTCTAGTATTTTAGTACACATCACTTCAGCAAATCGCAAGAAGAAAAAAACATTCCACACTATTTGCACTTTTTCTCATTCAGGCGCCAATGAATTTTAGGCCGCTTCAGGTTGACGTGATGGCTTGGTATGAGGTACAATTTACAAACACATTTTTTATACTGCATGTGAATGAATTATGAACAAGCAGGCGTCATAGTTTTACATATCACGAGGCCGAAAAACATATTTGCAATGATTTCATCTCTCATAGCATGAGTCGCTTTGAGAGGTTAAACTCCACAAAATCAAACAAAACGTTGTGCCTCCATCCACCTCTTGAGTTATTAATGCATAGCAAGTGTGGAATAAGGTTGCCTACTAAGAGAGAATGCCAACTTCGAAACTTAACCGTACATTGTTGTTGAAACTGAACTGAGGCAACAGAAAATGTTTAGCTTTTGGACTCAGTACATCTATTTGATCTACAAAGAAGGATCGCAAAGTATTTGGCCCAGAGACAAGATTACATACGGCGTGTATCCTATTTTATATGGCCGTATGGATTGAAAGCGCCAGCTGGAAAACAGAAACACTGACAAAAATTAAGGATGTGTTCAAGGTTCGCCTTAAGTGTAGACACGGCAGCGCCTTAACACCACCTGTTCAACTCATGAATTCGTAATACATTATCCGTCGACATTGGTTTTTGGAGAAAGGACGGCGCAGTTCCTCTCTTACTTTTCTATGGACACCTACACTTTCAAGGAATCGCATGCAATCGAGGTGCATACGTTGTCGGCTCAACACCGTATCTCAAACTAGCCTCCAAATTCACTAGTAGATGAGTGGTAAATGGTAAACGTAGTAATACGATACCAGCCTGAACGCTTCGCAAAGTACAGTTGCGCCGAACATTTCATTCGAAATGACGTGACGTAATCAATATCAATTCCGTCTGTTTGCAAGGCTTTATATTTCTCTGTTTCCCCCTGTTTCTTTTTAGTTAGGAACACAACGACAACGCTAGCGTCTGTCTTTTTCTGCGGCACCGGGTCTTCACGCTACTGCGCCACACTCTGGAAACCAAAGTGCCACATTTAGAAAAATTGACTCTTCTTTTGCTTTATTGTAGTTATCGTTTCCATTTGCTTCTAGAACCCTCAATACCTATTCAGAAGTAACAAATTTTTCTATACCTGCTGGATTATTTATTTTGTAGGATAAAGCATTTGGAGCTGTTTTCGTTTTTGCACCGATACCCTTAAATTGTAATTTATACACTAATTAATACCAGGTCCTACTAAGGGTTCTTATTTCGGGCCCTCCTTCGGTAGAATTTCATATATTGCGTAGTACATATGTACGTAGTATGTATTTACTGCGATCTATACAGTATTAATCATATCTATAGCATCAACTAGGTTGAAAAATGCTGGGAATACAGTTAGCCTCTATACACAGCTTTGATTACGAAAGAACATCTCACTCAGTCGAAACCTTGGTAGCCATGCAGTGATTGCAAAATCAAGTTGCAGATGAGCCGTAAGAAACACCATGGCAATATTTCTATACGGGCTGTACAGGAACCATATTTATGCATAAATAAAGTAATGATAAAATTCTCACCAAGAAAATTGTTAGGCAAGGAAACATGACCTGCACAAAACTATGCCCAATTTGCATGAAGAACGTATTCATAGACTTTTAACGGGTGCAGTTTGGGATATGAATTAATAAAGAATGCCTCAGTAATCTGCGATTCGCTGATGGCATTGTTTTGCTGAGCAACTCAGGGGATAAACTGTAAATACTGATTGATGACGCAAAAAAAGTAAGGAGAAAGTTGAGTCTAGATATTATTATGAATAGCAGTAAAGTAATCATCAACAGCCTCGGGAAGAAACCGCAATTTGCATTAGGGGTAGGCGAATATGAATAATTAGGACAAGTAGTAACCGCAGATCCGGTTCATGAAAGGAAAATAACTAGGAGACCAAGACTGGGATGGAGCTGATTTGAATATTACTAGCAGTATATGACTAGCAGCTTACAGGTATCGCTCAAGAGGAAAGTATAAAACAAATGCATCTTACCTGCACTCACTGAAACGCTGAAATGGGGAGGCTAACGAAAAGGGTTCTACTTAAGTTAAGGACAACGCAGAGGGCTATGGAACAAAAAATGGCAGCGGCAACATTACGAGATAGGAAGCATAAAGAATTGACCAAAGAAATAAGTCAAGTTACTGATATTCGAGTCGAAATTAATAAGAAAAAATGAGAACTGCCAGAACGTGTAATCCCAAGAATGGGTAACAAATGGTGGCTAAGGGTAACAAATTGGATATTAGGGCAAAGAAAGCGCAGCAAGGGGTAGCCGAAAGTCAGATGAGGGCATGAAGGTAACATGTTCGCAGGGTACAAGAGGATGCAGCTAGGACAGAACCGTGTTAATTGAAGAAATATGGGAAAGGCCTTCGCTCAGCAATGGATATAATCCGGTTGATGATGCACCGCATTCAAACAAATACAATCAAATCGAAATCCCTTCCTTGCGTATGTGTGCGTTAGCGGGTAGGAGGTTGTTTATGTGTTTACTGAGCGTGCAAAAGTACGCATGTCCGTACTCATTTAGAGTCACAAAGATGTCTAATGATGACGCATGTTTCCTTCATTATCATTGGCTTCCTAGTACGGGGAAAGATAATAAAAGTGTTATAATTATCAGTCTCTACTGACTGGAAAATTCGAATATAAAGAATATACCACACGTTATTAGCGATCACTATATGCTAGCCGTTTAGCTATCATCTCTTGATATTCTAAATCATTAAGTGTACAAAAGGAATCTACGAGGAAGCGATATTGAAGCTACCTTCAAATAAAAACAGGTGGCACCGTGGGTATTGCGCACTCAGTCTTCGAAGCCCCAAAATTAATTCTGAAGAAATCCTTCGATAAGGCACTTAGTCGGAAGTGCAGGGGCTTCCGCACGAAATGCAATGGGCTGGGCTTTGCCATACTTGAGAAAAGAAAACAACCAGTATTAGACTGGCTGCACTCTCTGACCTTTTTAAAGAGAGAGGAAAGCGAAAATGAAACGACAACCACTGCACCCCAAGCCAAAGCCCCAGCACAGTACCAGAGTCTCTTTCAGCTTGCTTCCGGTGTTGTCTACCATCTCATGTCCTCATCCACTCTTCCAGTTGCTATGCACAAAGCTATTCTGTCCTTGGTAACAAGACGATAAAAAAAATCAGTAAACTATACACAGGGGCACCCGAGCTGCAGATTTCGGAATGCTATTCCGCCCTTGCAGACAGGGACGATAAAAGAAAAACAGCAAAATATACACAGGGACGCCTGAGCTACAGACTGCCGGAATAATTGCGCGGAGTGTCCGAGGAGTTGAGGGGATAGCACCGTACAACTGGGGGATTTGTGGTGTTACAGAGTGGTGTGGTAAAGACATCTCCTCCTGGCTTGCAACTCTTCTTCCTCTCAGTGGGGAGGTCGACAGATGCCGTGATTAATGGGCAGGCGGACCTCAAGGGAAGCATGTCGTCAGTTAAGACTCTTTACAAAGTCTGATTCAGCCTGCTGTCCCAAAGGGCCAACTCTAGGAAGTTAGTCTTATGGACCAATCCGCACACCTGTCCTGTCGCCTACGCGGCTTTGCAGAGTTTGAACACGACATCTATCAAGGGTGTACCTTCAGTCAGCAAGAAGCTACCTGTTTTCTTGAAGTTACTTTTCGTAATGGCAGAAGGAAAATATTTATCGCTAAGAGTCATGTTTACCGGCCTCATGGCAAGCTTGCATTTGGGTCGGAGGTATTCAGGCATGCTTTCGTTCATAAATAGGTTTATTTGCATGATAAAATAGCACTGTATTATTTTAAGAATAATAGAAAATGTTACTTACGTCACGTGCTAAATAGATATAATGCTATTTCCGTATGTAGGCCTAGGGATGTGCTTCAGACGAATTGAGCATGGTCCGATACATTCGCAGCACAGTCTGATAAATCTTCTCTTTCCTATTACAAATGCTTGACTCAGTTTACGCATGTTTGTGTACAGTCAGGGTGAAGCTATATGTGGTGTGTTCCTGATGTCAAAAATTAGTTGAGTGCAACGTGCATTTCAACATATGGAACAGGCTGACTGACGCCGATGCATTGCTTATTCCACTGAGAGAGACCAGTCTCTAGCGTAAGTATTTTATATACGTGCGTGCTTTGGCGGGGATGCTATTACAAGTGTTTCGGCAAGTTATGACTAAAAGAAGCGAGAACTGGAATCAAGGACGGCGAAAGAACGACCGACACAGGCGCTACATGGTTTTTCCGCAGGTTACATGGTTTGTCTTGCGTATGCCGCAGACATCATTCAATTGCTGCTGTGCAACGTGCTCTAAGCACACTGCACCCATATGTAGTTGTCTCTCAGAAACCCAGTGTCCTTGGCGCTACATTTGTTTTACTAAATATAGACCCATCACAGCCCACCATCATGCAGTCATGTCGTAGGAAGAGCAAGCAGCTCTTCAGTCGTGTGCTGCTTCCTCCTGCTCGCTTAAGTGAATAATTAAGGAGGGTCGGTCAGAAGGAACTCTTGTCTTTTGAATATCATTCGAGAGATAACTGGCGACGTGTCAAGAATGTTCTACGTTTTTTAGTTCCTCATAACTCAACGCCTCAGCTTGAAACTGCTGTTTTTTTAGAAAGGTTTGATTGCATTCTTAAAGTTAACTTAGATATTTATTTGATGGTGGGCCTGAACTAGGAACGAATATATCATGAGGCCGAGCATAGCGTTCGAAGCAACGGTCTGCGAATACAGATGTCGCCTGGTCAAAAAAGTAAGTTTTAGGATTATGTTTACTAGAGCATGAATATTCGGGTAAGATGTTGGATAGCCCCTTCAAAATTAAGCTTTTACAGAACTTCCTGATTTGGTGGAGGTTTCTCATATTTTGTTACTGTAATTGTGCTTTAAGGTTTTTGTTTTGCTTGGTTTCTTTTTTTGCGCCCTGTTGCCCAGGTAGGTACAAGGATTGGGAGGAATCAAATTTGTAAGGAGGATCGTTTTTTATCAGTGCGGGTGAAACATTCCTTTCTGGAAAAAGCGCTCATTTCCAAACGAGTATAGGGAGAAAGCCAGGTACAAAAAGACGTCCAGTATCGCTTTCTGAATCAGAATACTGACTGATAATTGTCATTACCTCGAATGAAGAAAGCATCTCATCTTTCAGCGTGACCTTTACCTGTTCCTATCGGCTTTTATTCATCGCGCGTACACGCTCGACTGCTTGCCCCTGTGCTCGACTAGCTAGATCGCGGTATCAGAACAATGAATCAAAATTTAACTCATGGTGTTTACGTATTTTATAGTTATCCGCTGGCGTCTATCAACGCCACAGAGGGGGGATCAGGAGCGAATTTTATGAGCGGAATTTTTTCCTCTTACACCAGCAGGATAAATGATTTTTTATTGTTATTGGCTTCAGGTCTCCTGGAGATAAGATTGCAATTGTGGATATATGCTGGACTGAAATTAAATAACGTGAATGAACCCGACCGCTTGAATAAAAGTCAGTGGCTTGATGGGTAAGTACTCTTCTTCGAAACCATATAACCTGCCCCTGTAAGCACAAATTATGGCGCGTTCACGCACAAAAAAAAAAGAAAATCATAATGGTGCATATTTATTTTGAGCCAAAAGTTTACAGATGGCCAGTTTCGTTGTCTTTAATTTTTGAGTGCATGACCGGGAGATATATTTTGCGCATGCGTTAGAAACAACGGCATAACGGCGCATAATCGTCCCCCAACGTGCTTTTAACAGCCGTTGCTAAGCTACTTCTCGCTGTGTAATGCTGTCTTTACGATTTCCCAGCGAAGGAAATATATAAAATCCCTAAAAATAAAATATTTTTCTTTATTCGGTGTTATATGTAGAAAGCCCATTTAAGGAGTGTGTACAGCAGTTACGCGATAACTTTCTACCCTAACTTAGTGAATATACATCGAGGTATTGAATCATGATCTAAGCATTCAGTGCTAGTCTGCATTCGCCCTAAGAACTATGTTCGATGACAGTACTTATCTATATGTTTTCCACCATATTCTCATTATTCACGCCAGAAGACGCAGCTGAAAATGTCAGGGGAATAATCGACAAATGTAGTGTCTCAACATGTTTTGGTGCTTCGGTGTTTGAGAATGGTCGTTAAAATGAATATATACTCTATTGACCTTAAACAAGCAGCCACTGTGAACTGTTTATACTTTATGATGCCTTTAGATTAACATTGCATTAACGTTCGTCTCTTCAGTGCTAAAACTTTCTTAGGGCAACAGTGTTGGTGCCCTTTTGGATTGGGTTTAAAGACCGTGATCGAAACCAGAGGGACCTGGATCAATTGCACCTGAAACAGTCGTCGGATATACACTGAATTCTCGGAATTCCTAATGTACAGGGCCAAAACAGGGATCCTGTGCTCTTTTCACCTCTTCAGGACAATTATTTACCAACTTTTCAACTGTAAATGCATCCTAGCCACGCTATTTGGTTTACTAATGCATGCGTAAGGTAAATTATATGAGGTATATCGGATGAACTCTGCCAAGATTTAAAATCTAGCAGTGCGTTAAGCAGATATTCCATAGGAATTTCTTACACCTAATAATATTCTTACACTCTTTGCATATCGACAGTCTGTAATAACAGAGGAACATACTTTCGTGAACTGCGTGCTTCGAGATTTTGCTTTTACAGACTGGCGTAATATGCGCAATGAGGCCTTTAATTTGGTGCTTGAGAAAGTAAAGTGATTACCTATTTTGCATTTTCTGTGAAGGGCAAGATTTTATAACAATTTGAAGGCAATCAACGTCGTACCTGAAATGAACTGAAAAGTATCTTGAACAGCAACTGAAAAATAAAATTACTGAATTCGATTTCCGGCGTTTAACGCACAAACAATGGACTGTTGCACACATTATCGTAAGAAAAAAATACGATAGCTTCATGTCGATATCGAACTGTGGAACCGGCGTCTGTATTTTTGGTCTTATACACTAGAGCGATGGTATAACAAATATATTCATCGCTGGATAAAAAGCCTATAGTAATAAAGTCAGTATTCTTAATTTTGAATATTCCGAATCACATTGGCTCTCCATGCCAACGGCGTAAAATTGCTCAATTATTCTACCTTAAATCAGAAATAAAAACACCTGTTTTATACCATTTTTTGTGTAATAATTTAATTACACAAACTACATAACGTACGCCAAGCTGTAACTCCCACCTCTTTAGACAAAACTCAAGTATCTCTCACAATGTGTAAAATAATTTCCTATAAATATTAGAAAACCCACCTCCTAGGTACACTAAGTCGGGCTATAATGCCAGCGTATTTCGAATTTGGCTTATTGTAATAAGAAAAAATAATTTATTAAAATGTTGGTCAAAAATATCCGGCCACCCTGTTTTCTTTGATTGCGGCAGAATTTGCTAACACATTGTATTACGAACATTTTCAGAACGAATTCAGTGCTGTTATACGCTAGGTCTCACAGCTCGTCGCTATGTACCGTGTCCGTGTGAGTGTCCGTGGTCCCCTGGTAGGATCTGCCAACTTGGGTCTCCCGTTTCACATAGGATGGTTACGTCAGAATCAGCCTGCCGGGACCCTGCTATTCACGTTACCCCTATAGGTGAGTAAGGCGCGTTCATACGGCTTGGTTAAATTTATATGTGGGCTGGAGAAGAAGAAGAAGAAGAAGAAGAAGAAGAAGAAGAAGAAGAAGAAG
>JAJIZL010125632.1:120993-149438 GCA_023969395.1 Amblyomma maculatum | reverse complement strand
AGAAGAAGAAGAAGAAGAAGAAGAAGAAGAAGAAGAAGAAGAAGAAGAAGAAGAACGCCCGGTCACCGGCAGCTATACCTTTCGCTCCATATTCGGTTCGGCAGAGTTTGACCCTTGAAATTTTTTCTGCGCTGACAGCCCCGTCTCCCAGCTCAATTACAATTTTCGTTCAGTACGTTATTTGCTTGAACGTCGATACAAGCCCGTCGCCGGAAACATATTATTTGGCCACTTTAACAGGCAAGTACACCTTTAAATTTGAAGCTGAGAGTCTAGTGTGGTGCTTACTATTTCAGAACAAATCGCAGCATAAAAAAGCCACCATTCAAGTCTAGTTCTCATAGGAAAAAGGACCAGAAATAAATTTCTAGTACATAAGTCATAACCACTGAACCAGTGTAAAGGCAAAAGCTGCTGCATTCTTTGCGACAGTTGTGTTGCTTTAGTCAGCGGAGAGCACTTTGAAGGGCACATATCTCACAAAGATTTGTATCATCCGGAAACTATGATAATGAAATAATACTTATGTTTTCCTGTCCCAGAATGCACATAAAAGAAAATCCTTGAAGCCTGGCGGTACATGCATCCTCCCTTGAAAAAAATATACTCTGGCTTCCAGGCATGCTAAAGGTGGTTTTTTTCAGGCATGGTGTCCCAGCCTTTTATACTTTGGCGATGAGCGGAAATCTGAAAATGTGTTGTTTCTACATTTTTTTTACTTTTTAGTGGTGGCGCTATACACAAAAGACTGCTGTTCTTTATTTTTTTTTCAGTACTTAAAAGAGGAACGCGCCTATTTCACAACTGCCGCTCTAAGGCGCATGAGGCCAGAGTCAGGCGAGAGATGGCCAACACTCATTTGGCACGGCCATGCTAGTAACCTTGGTAAGGGAATAGGAAACGTGAGGCGTAGGCATTCATGTTTTCTCATTTCTTCTCTTGTGAATAGATGCTTGCGATAGGATACATTCTACTCATGTATCCTACCGAAGGTCCTATAGTCTTTCTCTTTCCCTTTTTGGTTTCAGGAGCTCGTGCCTTCACAGAACTGCTTTGAAAGAGAGATTTTGTGCTAGCCTGTATTATGAAGTGACAAAATATCCAAAAATAAAGAAGAAACAGAAACGTATTGCACCTTGCGACACGACAATGATGTTGAAAACAGAAGGCAGTCTTTTTATTGTCATGAAAATAAAATCGAATCACTGCATTGAGAGCCTTGTGAGACAACTTTGATAACTTCCATATATTCCACAATAACTTTCTTTAATTATTTTTTGGCTCGCCATGCTCTAAGCTGCAAGCTCCTGCTTTTGTATATACGATGCAGGCCCGGCCCATTACTTATTCATATGGTGCATTGATCTTGCTTTCAATCGAGCGGTATCTGATGCAATGGTGAAGCGGAAAATACTTCCTCGGGGTTACTTCGAGGATTTAGAAGAAAACTCCTCGCAGTGAGATCCCCATTGAACAGAAATAGTAAGCCCCAAGGATTAAAAGAAAGTAATTCAGCAGTGCCTTAGCTCAGCTAGGCCCGAACATATGGAGCGAAACCTACATTTGGCTTGTCATATCTTGGCTTATCTGAGAGAGCCTGTGCAGGTTTGGCTGTGATGATTAACCTTGGTCTATCTGAGCTAGCTCATTTAGTCACCGAGTCACTCATAGGGAATAGTCAGTCATCCGGCGTGTCTTCTTCGCCTCTGGATCTTGCTGCTCTAACGGACGTTCTTCATGTAGTTGGGCAACGGCTCGGCGTCCCGGTCGCTCCGCTTCTTCACGCCGCCACTTTGCAAAGCGTTCTTTCCGCTCTTCCGAAGTCTCACACGCACGCTTAGCCATTCATGTCTCTTATATACGATGTCGAGCATCTTCACGCCAAGCAATGATTTTGGGTTATCCGACGCAGATTTTCGCAGTCTCAGAAGAGGCAACGCACTGAACGCGCGCTGGCAATTCTTTTCTACAGCCATGGCGCCTCTACCAGCCAACGCACTCTCTCATGCCTATATTCCAAGATGCGAGTTTAGTCACGTGATCATATGGAGTCGGACGCGATAAAGAGACTCGGCGCAGCTGAAAGGACGTGCGACCGGTTTGCGCAAGCGCATTGAAGCTGCGTAACGAGGCACGCCACTACAAGATTCGGCGCAGTGATAGAGACTGGCGCGGCGCAGCGGCGGAACACCTGAGGAACGGCGCAGCTGGTTGCGATGGTTACGGCTCATGCTCTACTGTGGCCTATGATAGGCACGGCGAAACTCACTTCTATTACCCAGTACAGCTCTTACTTCAAAATTCTTTTTTTGTTGTAACCAGCTTCACCCGCAAAGTCTCACTTTGCAGTCAAAATAGAATCATTTGGCAGTCAATGCATTGTGCACTTTTTGTTCATTTTAGCATATCTTGATCAGGACCTGCACTGTGCATGGCCCTATTCAGTTGTGGAGGGAACACTAAGTCACATATACCTCTGTAAACCTTTGTTCCTATCACGTCACCAAGGTGATCAAGAAAAAAAAAACGCTAATGAGAAAAATAAAAGCTTGTAGAAGTTCTTTGACGTACCTACTTATATTTACTGAATACAGTGTATTGTAGCAACAAATGCCCAGCACAGTCTCAATTGAATAATAGCACATGAAAAAATGTCTTCAGCATCCCCAAATGTAATAAAGCCGTTAAAATTTGTTGTACATATATATGCGATAAAGCAAGACATCAGTGCGCTCAGAAACAAGTTAGTTCGACTTGTCCTTTTTCAAGAGAAATCCCACAAAAACACTGCAAAGGCCGCGGGCTGCACTTATTATTTTGGCGGTAACAGTGTAGCACTTGCGTCACTCTCCACAGCTTATTCAAAAAGAGTGCATTCAACAAGAGCTTATTCAACTAGAAAAGAGTGCAAACTGTGGCACGTCCAGACATTGCGAAAGTTCAATACACCAAACTCTGCTGTTGTATACCCCTTAATTCTGCAGCCTAGCTTGGTCAATGAGGTGCACTATGGACGTAGGTTTCGTGGACATCTGGATAGGTAGGTGTAGTTTTTGTCCTTTATACTTTGGCGAAGAAAATGAGCCCTAAGCCCTATCTCCAATTGACCGCGCTGCCACTCGCTTCACAGATAGCGTTGCCTTTTCTAACGACTTCCAAAATACTTTCCCAAATAGAGAAGAGAACAACTATACTATTAGCACATTATAGAGCACGAACCTCTTCCTTGTGCACATGAAATACTGTAAAACTAAAGTGTTGTACAATATTGAAGCAGCAGGGTCCAGTAGAGACTTAAAGTAGCAGCGGTGAAAGGGGCACCTTTGAAGCACGGAGCGTCCGATTCGATTTCGGTTTCTAATTGCTATCGCCGCGTTGCCACAAACCAGCTTCGTGGCAACATGTCGTTTCAGGTTTCCTGCTCAGGTGCCTTTCAGGTTTGGCAATTGATGGCCCTTTCCTAATTCCCAATTCAGAAAAAATTGTCCAGCATCTACAGATATCCAACACCAAGGGGCTGCGGGCTTTGAGCATAGATGTAGAACATCTTTATTATGGCATCCCCCACAACGCCCTTCTGCAAAGTGTGACGGCGTGCTTTTCTGACTTTAATGATGATGCACGGTTCATACATAATTGTGGCATTCCTGTAGAATATTTTTTAGAATTAGTTTTTTTTTACCGTATGTCAACTTTGGGTGGAAGGGTTCTTTATACTTACAAAAATCTGGCGTTTGCATCGGTTCGCGTGTAGCGCCAGTTCTTTCAGACATTTTCTTGGCCAAATAGACAAGGCCATTCAAAAGAATCTAGATGGCCTTTCATTGAATATTTTTCGTTACGTTGATGATTATTTAGTTCTTCTCCATTCCAATCGATTCAATCATTCTGTTGTTAATATTTTAAAGGTTTTCAAAAAAAGTGGTCATGGTAAGAACTTTACATTTAAATTTCCCAATGATGATATTCTTCAATTTCTTGACTTATCTCTTCATTTTGGGAATACGCATGTGTGTTGGGGTTATCACCCTAGATCATCTAAGCCTTTACTTCATTTTCGCTCCAGACATTCCAAAGTGGTGAAAACTGCAATTGTCTTGTCTTGTTTGCGCTCTGCTTTAATTAAACCTTGAGAGCATAGAATTAGTAAAAGTTTTCTAGATCAAGTAAACAGATTGAGTAATTCTGGTTATCCGCTTCCGTTAATCAGTAGCAGATGTGATAAACTCCTGCTTTGGGTGAAGGGAAAGGACAAGAAAAAGTCTACGTTGTGCAGCAATAAAAGGAAACCAGTGGTTCTGCCGTACGTGCGCCGTTTTTCACATGGGTTGCGGAGTGTCGCCAATTGGTATGATGTAGGCACAGTAATGTGAACCCCCACAAAATTATCAGGTGTGTGTGCTTTGGTAAGAAGAAAGACAGACGCTTTAAAAGGTGAGCACCGCTGCTATGTTAACATAAATCTAGGTATGTACAGTGCAGAACACAGGTAATTTACAAAATTCCTCTTTCTTGTGAAAAACACTACATAGGGCAGACTGGCCGTTGTTTGAATGTCCGGCTCTTCGAACATAGAAATTCTTTAACCCCAACAGCACAACACAATTTGCCTAAACATTGCTCGAAATGTAAATGCCGCCCCATTTTCGATAAAACTATCGTGCTTGATAAATCGAGCAATCAACGTACAAGAGAAATTATAGAGGCATATCATATCACGAAAGGAGGGGATAAGTGTGTTAGCGAAGCATCCATTAACTTAACAAAAGTAGAGATTACATACCTTGAATCAGTGGTCAAGTAGTTTTTTCACGTGTTTTGTGTATCTTTGCAGACTTGCTTTTTTCCACATTTTTGTCAATTTTTGTCAATTCACTTCCTTTATTTTATGTCTTTGATACTTTTGTTGTGCCCTATATTTTCTGTAGGCATTTCTAATAAAAAATCAGTTGTGAGTAAGCGCTCGTGTGTGTATCCCTCAGAGCAAGAAGACACAAATACATTCACGTGATAATGTCATCCTTTTGTCAATTCAGAAGACAAACGCTAATTAATGACCGCCCCGTCTGGCGGAATTTATTAATAAAGGGCATGGTTAGGTCCTGTGACTTGCAACACTCGAGAAAACAATCCAGCTCTCTGAAAAGAAAAGTGACAAGAAGAATGTGTCTAAATTCTACGTTCATTAAATCTGACTTCATGCGCATTTGGTACTCGCAAAACGCTTACACCAAGGCGCTTTCACTCAAAGTCACCGGAGCGGTACTGGAACGACTGAGATACTGCACATATACTAATACATTCCGCTGTCGAAAAAGACACAATAGCCCCTGCACTTTTATCCTCAGAAACACAGAAAACGAAAAGTTGCCATGCATTTCTCTGCTACCAGCTTGAACGCTATGGCCTTTCATCCGCTGTACCCATGACATTTTCCCATACATGTTGAACTGGACAACAGATTCCGGGTCATCCGTTTTTCAAATATCAAGACAAAATTTTAGTTAGCAGCTTCACTCGCTACTCAAGCTGTCGGAGCTAGCTGCGGGAATTCCTTGCCGCCGAATTGCTCGCCAGCGCCCCATTTTCTGGGCTATTGCCATCGTCCGGTGCGGGCAAAGAACGCGAGAGACAGGTTGTTGGTGGGAGCGGGCACTATCCGTAACGACCTCTTCACGGCGCCGTCCGACCAATGAGAAATTCAACATCTTCGAAGGCAGCGGCCTACATTCCTCCTGTTTTGGAGATCCAGCACGTCATGTGGTATGCAGGAAGACGGTGATTCTTGCTATCTTTTACTTATTTAATTAGACTGACACAGCACGACCCACGGGTGACGTGAACTTCTCCTATCCGTCAGAGCTTAAGATGTGTTTTAGGGCATGCTTTGTCAACAATCCGTAGACGGGAGCTCATGTGGTGGGACCGTAAATATTGCTTATCTTTCTTATTGAGGAACAGCATCTGGGCACTAGAAAAAAGCCAGAGGTTACATTTTGCCGCATCAACATTTCTAAGAGAAAGCGGTACTACTATGTTTTTCTATTGCCCAAATCTTTCGAGTGCCCAAGAAGATATTGTATATGAAAATGTTTATGATGCGGCGTCTTTGACCATCTCATTGAAGAAAAGCCTTCGTCCGTCGCCTGTGTCGAGAGTAGGCACGCGGTGTTTTCACGTGGCATACCCTGCAACCTAGTAGAGCACTACTCTGAAAACGTTTACGGAACATTCCCTAGAAACCATAATCTGTGGCTGCGCGCTGATTGCTCGCCCGGATTTCTAGTCATGCGACAAGGTCATATGGTTGACTTATGTATTTGCGTTCCCATTAGCCTTGAGAGATTCGGTGTTCATGTGGAATGCTCTAGAGGTATAGTAATATTTTATATCTGCTCCCTTATATACCTGTTAATTGTACAATATCGTCGCGCTAAATTTACGTGATTATGCAATGGTGATTAGGGTCGCTATGTCGGTTTTCTATTCTCTTCTGACCATATATACTTAATAAGAAGCAGTAACACTTTATTACACGTGAAGTACCCCACACACATGGAGATAAAGATCCTCATTATTCGCTATTCGAGCTTATGAATGTGTCTGCATGATCTAGAAACAGCGCGTCTGACTGAATCCAGGTGCCCCTGAGGAATTTGTTTTTCGTCTCAGAACTGATGCCGATATTGATGGCAATCGGGAACAGATTCACCGCTTGAAACAGTGCACGCTAATGATCCCCAGAAGGTCGAAATTACTCCGTAGCCCTCCACTACGGCAGTCCTTTCTTTCTTTTCGCTTTCACTCCCGCCTTTCTTCCTTCCCTTACGGCGCGCTTAATGTGTCCACAGAACAAGTGTGACAAATACTGCACCTTTCTTTTCCTCTGAACAAATTATTGTTACAATTAGGATTTTTGAAACCGACAAGGACATGCCGCCAGAAATCGGAAAAATCAGTGAATTGATTTTTTAGTGCCAGGAAACCTTTACCACTGGGACAGTTCGTCCTGTATCGTCATAACGTAGAGGCACGTAGAGGTTCTCTTTAATTTCTGATTTCTTTGATTTTGTTTCATCGTCACTGCTGTTGGTGATGATGAAAATTAACGTCAGTTTTGAGTTTGCGCTTCAAAGTCTAGTCGACGTTTATGCATTATAAACAAGAATAGTAATATTTGGTGGCACATAATATTGATCGCTTTTAAGTTGAAGGTATGACAAGAGGGCACTAAAATACTTTTCGCCCAAGCGGGTATTTGCCGCACGCTCTAATTAAAAAGGACAGAGTGTATTTGTATTTGTAGTCTCCATTTCAATGTAGCCGCTGCACAGAGATTTGCTCTCGAGAGTGTGATACACAAAGCCGAGTACCAAAACAATTAAAGGTCGACGGAAACGGCCCCCAAGAAGCCTCTGATAAACGTGTTCAGTGTGTAGAACACATCCTTTTGAGCATTAACGCAAAGTATAACTCCTTGGAACAAAGCCAGCGATTTATTATTAATTTTTAAAAACAGCGTTTTTTGAAATTTGCGGGCAAAGAGAATGTCGCTTGGCGGTGTCGCATGGAACTATTTCCTTAAACCCTGACGTCACGGGTGAGTTGACTGGCAAGGCTTGCTAGAAGTTGCCATTCGCTGCGGCCACTGCAGCCATGACGTCACGGACACACTTCCGGTTGCTGCGAAAGTCGTCTGCTCGTGCGCTGCTCGAACTCTGTGGGGGCTGTTACACAGCTCGCCGCCCTTATCTATTAGGCGGCCATTGCCATCAAGTACAACTGAAGCGACGCAGTGATCGGCGGAACGAAGCTGCATTTACAAATATCTTATTTATATAACGTGGTTTCAGGAGTACCGGAGTGTCGTCCGACGAGGCGTCAACAGCACGGTCAAGCACCGCACGATGGCGATACCTCCTTGACCGCCGTAAACACCGCTGCTGTGGCTCCTCCTCCCGCATACCGTACAAGGAGGTACCGCACGCGAACGACAGGGCGGATCGTTAGCACCGATGTCCGAAATAAAGCGTGCTAAAATTTGTTGGCGTCTGGAATACTAAGCCGATTATCAAGCATGAAGCCCTCGTGAGGATCGCTGACCAGCAGCAAATTGCTGGTAAGAGCGATAGCCGTGATACAAGCAAGTTTCTGCTCAAGCCAGCTGCCGCTGGCGCATTTCGGCTGATCCGATCTGCTCGTACTAGCTCTGCAATTAATGCGTCGCCAGAGTTAATCCTATAATTTTTTTACTACGGCAGGATAGGATTCACTACAAGGCAGTTTCATAAGTAGACGATTTACGACAGCGTTGATCATGTTCCAAAGCGTCGACCGCTGCGGCATCGAAGCGAAACAATTTAGGCCTAGCGACGACTAGGGACGGTCACGCACGGCGCCGTCGTTCGCCGCGCTCGTGCGCCCCACCCCCGCGGTAATTGTGTAACGTACCTCAGCCTGCTCGCGGCATCCCGAGCTGCATGCGTTGCAAACTCGCGTACTTTCATAGCTAAGGCCGCGCATTTTTTGACGTTCTGCTCAGCAACAAGCCGTTCAAACCATACTGCAGGCAAGACAAGGCTTCAGTACGCAGTCGCTGCTCTGTCGTCCGAAATCGAAGACGTCGGGCGGCACCATATTCTATACATCGATCTTTAAATGTGATACAGCGGGCAAATGAATAACTTTGTGAAGCAGACCCCCTCGTACGTTTCGTGCACTTGGGCGCCGACGAGTAACTTCCGTCAACAGACGCCGTCATAGCCTCGGTTAAACGACGCAAACCGAGGTTGTCAAGCTCGGTTTGCGATAACCACGGTTAGTGGCGTAACCATAGTTTAGTCCGCCGTGTAGCATAGGGTAACCACGGGTTCGCGGTTACATTAACTGCCGCTGCGCGAACTGGCGAACTCCTCAGGCGTGTGCGAGCGAGGACGGGTTGACGCGAGTTACGCCAGCGAGCGAGCGATCGGCAACCGGAAGTTCGTCGAAGTGACGTATGTCTGGGCGGAGCTTTGAACTTGTTTGTATTCTTTATTTTTTTATGGCTCCCTTCGGCGTATGAGTGGGCAGAGAAAATTGGAAGGGTCATTTTTAATCGCCGACATCTCTGGTGTTGCAGAAGCTAGATCGAAAATTTTTGCGGGAGAATGATGGGTGGTTCAATAACTATCAGAGTTATGGCGTTGTTTACACTTCTTGGTGACCCCTTTAAGTGGACCTTTAAGCTACTTGGCGCATGTAGAAAATAGAAGAATCGAGTATAATTGCTCTTTCATTTCTAAAAAAAGCGTTAGCTAAAAGCGCGACTCATCCTTTTCCAGCCAAGATAACTTGGAATCTGCTGGATAAAACTGTAATCTCTTCAGATATGAGATGTCAGGTATCAGTGGTGCCGATAGGTTTTTGCCTGTAGTCACTACCGATTTGCCTCATATTTTCACACGAGCAGAAGCTGAGACTGTGTAGAAGCTGTGGCATGCTTCTACGAAAGTACGCTTAACGAACAAATCTCTGCAAACTCATCTGGCTGATGACTAAATTGGTTGCTTGAACTTATAGGGCTCGACGAAAGTTTCAAGCAACCAGTATTTCCAGATATTCTCACACCAGCTCCTTGGACTTCCCAAAAAACTGCCTCTCATATGGTCGGAAGCATTTATACAAATTTAAAAGGTTTTCAAGTGTCATTCAGTAAAACGACGTTGATAATTACTCAAAATTGAGTGATGCCATTCCTTCGTGTTTCACGTGCCCTAAAAAAAAAAAAACGTCTGTTGTATCGGCTATGATTAGATGTTGGTCAGTGGTGAGCTTGAAGCCTTTGATTAGGCGCTGTATTGGGAAATAATGGAAGAAGTTACAACGAGCGTTGCTCTTTGGCCTGAATACTACTCTGTTATTTATTGGAGTACACGCAAAGAAGCTGGAATCGCTAAGATCAGATCTGCGCTGCAGTTTACTCTTCATTAGGACAAAAGACCGTTTATATAAAGAGGCGCGCATTCAGCCGCTGTGGCATGTGAGGAAAAGTGCAGTCTTGGTTTCACTCTGGCGGCTCCACAAGTGAAGTTGCACATATTGCGCCCATCGCGAGACCTCAAAATGGGGGGAGGGGGGGGGGGGTTAGAGTTAGGAAAACTAGGGCGTAAAGTTCGAGGTGCTATGCATCCTTATTGCAAATATGCAAAGTAAGAATTACTGGTACTGACCATGTACCGCATAATGTCCCGTCTTTTCAAGCTAGGAAATATTTCAGAGGCCCGTGAATTAGTTCTGGCGCATGTTATGTGACTGCAGGTAGATTGAACTGATTCGTAATCTACGACTACCACGCGTCAGGTAGCCCGCTCTGACGAAATGCCACTTTATACTTCAATTTGAATTTTGTGCATGTGGATAAGAAATAGAGCCCCCGCAGAAAAGAAGGCTTTGGATACAGCTTACAATAAAGTGCAACATAAACTACAGGATCTACCGACGACCCGAATGACGGTTTATTTGGAGCAAAAACAGGAAAAACTAGACTGACCTTTGGTTCGCACCAATAAAGGGCTTAATGGCAAAAGCTGCCAACTTTCAGCGCATTGACCGAAACGGAACGTTGTGTAAAAGGCATTGAACACACTTTAAGCAACGTTTCTCAGACCGCAGAGCCTGCATTGATTAATGACTTTCGTCCCTGCGAATCGGATCGGTGCACCTCACCGCGAACTTTTTTACTGTTGGCTTAGCCTTTTCTTAATAAAAGCAATAAAGCAATAAAAGCAATAAAAGCCGCCCGATATATCAAAGAGTATATTTAAAAGTGTTTGCAAATACCTCTCTTTCTTTCTCCATTAAAAGTTTCCGGCAATGTTCGCTTCGGCTTCGACACTGTGGATCGTTTTTGCAGTGATAATAAGTCACAGGTAATGAATGGTTTCTCATTATTTCTGCCGATTGACACTATTCTCCGGCGTTAATCCTCTTTGTGCAGCCTGTTTTGCGTCTCACGAAACTAATAATGAGCTGAGACTTCCTATTTCAAGAAGGCGCCAAATTTCCTAGGCGTAGTACAGGGTGTGTAGAAACGGTTTTGCATTTCGTTTCTAATTTTACGTAGACTGGAGTAGAAGAGAAAGCCACCGTAAAGCCATAATTTATTTGCTAAAACCTGTTTGATAGTTGCATTGCCGACATTACACATTATTTTTTCTCATTAAAGCTAATAAATGGCGTGGCTAATACAGCGTCCTACATGAATTGTTAACAGGTCTTCTAGAAAGAATTACTTTGTGTTTGTATGTGGAGTAGTAATCTTGCGTAGAACGTAAGCGTGCAGGTTGTACCTTACTAAGCTCCTCTAAAATCAGAACGAAATGAACAACTCAGTCCAGCATTGTAAAATACCGAAATTCGAAGCGGGAACAAAATTAATTATCAGATTGCGTACCAATGAGACACGGGCACCATAGGTGATTTTGTACTCATCCTGAAGTTGTCTTTCTAATTAGGCTTGCAGACACCACATCCCATCATTGTAATTGAAAAGACCATTATTTACGAGTTGATTTGGTCCCTGTAACAAAATACTAGTTGGAATTATACAAGAGCTTTACCTCCAACTTTTACGTTAATGTAGTCCTTAGTTTGGCACGCGAAATATCAAAGCCTCTTTAAACGAAAAAAAAAAATTGTCGATTTCTTTACCACCATGCTGTAACGCGAGGGAGCGTATGTGTGTCCATTCTCAAGTTTAAGCAATGGCGCCTCTTCATGACATTTTTTCCGAAAATGTGACTTAGCAGATTGAAAATACTGAAACATATAAAAATTATGTAAAAGCCGGTATAGGAGACGATACTGAAGTCTTTGGTATGTGGCTTGCCGAAACTGAAGAACATTTTATTACAAGTTTCATAGAGCATGTAAGGTTTCTTTACTACGCTTTTTGTTCCCGACCCAAAACCTGATCACTGATGTGGTTGCTTCTTTTTCTTTTAGCCTATATTTCAGATGGCTTGCACAGTATTATGGCTTAAAAAAATATTAGGAGGCAGGTTTTAAAGTAAGCCACAACTGGTTCATAGAAATTCGAAAGCCGGACACATTTTCATAATTACTAAGGCAGGACATTTTTCCTGAAAGACTTACCAGTGAGGCTATCTAAACATTATCGGAATTCACTTGTTACACACAACGCTCATGGTCGAGTGCTACATTAATAATTATGAGATACCATGGTGGCTTAAGAAAAAATGACAAAAAAACAAAGAAACGGATGAATATATGCAGGTTAGGTATATTATGTAGAATGTCTTGGAAATTGAATAGGTTGAACTGTTTCATGATTTCCTCTTTTGTTTACGCATTTGTTTTACTGTGTTACTTTTCGCACCTGTTTATAAAACTATGCAGTGATCTTAAGCTTCACTTTTAAGGGTTTAATGCAAAGCTTTTATGGCTCCCGCATACGCTTCCTCTCGCGGTTCTTGTATTACATGAAATTTGGTACTTGTCCTAATCCCTTATTTTGTGATTTGCCGTCTGCATATAGCCATAATCATACAATCGAAAGTCATATGAAAATGCGGCCTTCAGATAAGAAGCCTCGCTTTAGATTAGGTATATAAAAGGTACCGCGTAAAGCAGTTACGCTTGTCGTACACTGGAAGGGTACCAGAGGGTTCTAATCTTATCTCTAAAACATTCCCGAGTTAACTCCTGCCATCTCGGCAGTAGCTCATGCTCTCGTGATATCATATGATAACTACCCTCTTCAAGACCCATACTCGGGGTATTTTGCTAACAACGCCATAGTCAACGACGCCATTGCTAGTATCTCCGCGGCTGGATTTCTGGAGGATGGGCCTTCAAAGATATTGCAATTAACAAAAACACGAAAGTAGCTTCCGAAAAATCAGGGTCATCATTGTGTCAAGGGAGGCAAGAAAGTAAAATATTGGGCTTCAGACACATAGTGCCATTTCTTGCTCTTTCATCCTTGGAAGACAGTGGCTGAGGGAAAACAGAATTCATTGATAATTGACACCCTGAGTTGTTAAAGTTTCACGCGGCATCAGGAAAGCATGTGCTTTGCTTGTGGAACATAACTGATTTGTTCTGAACGCTTGAGAGGACTGGGAATATTTCTGATTATTGCTACTGGTAGAAAGAGTAGACATTTCAGTATTGAAGAAAGGTAGTCTTTTTCAAGCCGCTAGATTCAAAGAACTGTACAAGAAGGACCCGGATGTGCAAACCCAACATAAGACGGTTGTGACCACTGATCTCGAGCCGGGCATCCTGAAGAGTGAAGTTGAATGGGCCTTAGCCAGCCTTGTTAAGAACAAAGCTAGCGGAATTGATGGCATTCCAGCTGAGTTGCTTCAAAACCTCAACCATGACGCTGTTAACATTCTGCATACATTATGTCAGAAGATTTGGACAACCCTGCAGTGGCCACAGGATTGAAGGAGGTCAGTTTACATCCCCATTCCAAAGAAAGGCAGTACCAAAGATTGTTCCAACTACCGCACGATCGCGCTTATTTCGCATGCTAGCAGGGTGATGTTGAAAATCCACCAAGGTAGGCTGCAGCAGTATGTGGATCGGGAGCTTCCGGACGTGCAAGCTGGGTTTCGCAAGGGCAGAGGAACTAGAGACCAAGCTGCCAACCTTCGCTGGATCATGGAAAAAGCAAAGGAGTTCCAGAAACCCACCTACTTCTGCTTTATTGATTATGCGAAAGCATTTGACTGCGTAGATCACAGCAGATTGTGGCAAGCTCTCAAAGAGATGGGAGTTCCAATTCACCTCATCTGTCTCCTCAGGAACCTGTATGAAGGGCAAGAGGCTACAGTCAGAACTGGGCATGGTCTTACTGATCGCTTTCCGATTGAGAAAGGAGTGAGACAAGGCTGCATACTGTCGTCCTGCCTATTTAACCTGTATGCAGAGTGCATCATGAGGAAGGCAGGTCTAGACGAGTCTTCAGCTGGAGTCAAGATTGCTGGAAAACGTATCAACAACCTTAGATATGCGGATGATACCACCTTAGTGGCAGAAAGTGAAGCGGAACTCAAGAGACTTCTGATGCCCGTACAAGAAGAGAGTGAGAAGTTTGGGCTTAAACTGAACATTAAAAAGACAAAGATCATGGCGACTTGCCCTATCAAGTCCTGGAGCATCAAGGGACAAGAAGTGGAAGCTGTGACAGATTTTCTCTTCTTGGGCTCCAAGGTTACCTCGGAAGGAGACTGCAGCCATGAAATTAGGAGACGCCTGCTTCTGGGAAAGAGAGCAATGGTTAGCCTTGACCGCCTAGTAAGGAGCAGAGACATTAGTCTGCCAACCAAGATCCGTATAACTCGTGCTATGGTCTTTCCAGTTGTGATGTATGGATGCGAGAGATGAACTGTGAAAAAGGCTGACCGCCGAAGAATTATTTCGCATGCTAGCAAGGTGATGTTAAAAATCCTCCAAGGCAGGCTGCAGGAGTATGTGGATCGGGAGCTTCCGGACGTGCAAGCTGGGTTTCGCAAGGGCAGAGGAACTAGAGACCAAGCTGCCAACATTCGCTGGATCATGGAAAAAGCAAAGGAGTTCCAGAAACCCACCTACTTCTGCTTTATTGATTATGCGAAAGCATTTGACTGCGTAGGTCACAGCAGATTGTGGCAAGCTCTCAAAGAGATGGGAGTTCCAATTCACCTCATCTGTCTCCTCAGGAACCTGTATGAAGGGCAAGAGGCCACAGTCAGAACTGGGCATGGTCTTACTGATCGCTTTCCGATTGAGAAAGGAGTGAGACAAGGCTGCATACTGTCGTCCTGCCTATTTAACCTATATGCAGAGTGCATCATGAGGAGGGCAGGTCTGGACGAGTCTTCAGCTGGAGTCAAGATTGTTGAAAACGTATCAACAACCTTAGATATGCGGATGATACCACCTTAATGGCAGAAAGTGAAGCGGAACTCAAGAGACTTCTGATGCCCGTACAAGAAGAGAGTGAGAAGTTTGGGCTTAAACTGAACATTAAAAAGACAAAGATCATGGCGTCTTGCCCTATCAAGTCCTGGAGCATCAAGGGACAAGAAGTGGAAGCTGTGACAGATTTTCTCTTCTTGGGCTCCAAGATTACCTCGGAAGGAGACTGCAGCCATGAAATTAGGAGACGCCTGCTTCTGGGAAAGAGAGCAATGGTTAGCCTTGACCGCCTAGTAAAGAGCAGAGACATTACTCTGCCAACCAAGATCCGTATAACTCGTGCTATGGTCTTTCCAGTTGTGATGTATGGATGCGAGAGATGGACTGTGAAAAAGGCTGACCGCCGAAGAATTGACGCCTTTGAATTGTGGTGCTGGCGAAGACTATTGAGAGTTCCTTGGACTGCCAGAAGATCAAATCAGTCAATATTGTCGACCATAAACCCTGACTGCTCATTGGAGGGTCAACTTCTAAAGTTGAAGCTCAGCTACTTTGGTCATCTGATGAGAAGAGAGGAGTCGCTGGAGAAAGATTTGATGTTGGGAAAGGTTGAGGGTCGCTGGAGAAGGGGTAGGCAGCGAACGCGATGGTTAGATGGCATCCTCGAGGCACTGCAGATGAAGTTATGTGATGCTAGGAAGATAGTGAGAGACCGGAAAGCGTGGCGTGACATGGTCAATAGGGTCACGAAGAGTCGGACACGACTGAACGACTGAACTGAGATTCAACCAAACCATAACTATATTACCATATATAGGTAAGCATTTAAATTAATCTGAGCAGGCGTCTTGATACGAGCTCAGAAAATAAAAAAATTAACTTTGTTTTTCTTATTTTTACCTTTTTCCTAAATACGAGCAATTTTCAAAAATTCAGATCCACCTAACAATTTTAACGTTTCAAAGCCTCTAATATAGTGTGTCCGCAGCAAGCGGCTGCATAGGATAACGCAGTGATTCGATATTTAAACCAAAGTTTCAGAACTTTAGCACATCTTTTCTTTTACACAAGAAGCTGCGAGATTATGCTTTAAAATTCAAGTTGATGTTTTTGTATATGGATATTTGATAGCAAAATTTTTGTTATGGGTGTTTCAGCTAATGGTTCAGTGGTGGAAGCTCGGGCTAGTTTGTGCAACATAATAAAGAAAGGTAAACCAGAGCAAAACACCAGATAACAGAAGAAAACTACACACTACCCGTTTTCTTTGCGCCAGCAAAAAACCGTTCCTTAGAAGGTTCCATGCTGGCGAGATCGTAAGAAACTGCTAGTGATATCTTTGCGACATAAATATACCTTTCGCTTTGGGTAGACGTTGGCTCGACTACTAATGTCAGTCGATTGACCTCCTCTATGTTTACAAATAAACAAGGCGATTGAGGTGGCGCTGCAATTGTCACCGATCCTTAGTAGGGAAAAAAGCACGGGAGTGGCACTGTGGCCAAGCTTGTCAAGAGCGTGTTATTGTGATGTGCAGGTTCCTTGGCAGACGAAATAACCACGTGCTCAGGAGGTTTACATGAACCCGGAAAATGTCGAGTAGGGTCCTCTTTTAAAGGGAAAGGGTAAAAAATAGAAGAAGAGAGCAAAGCGCCAGTCATGAGTTTATTATAATCGACTCGACCCTCATTCTGTCGACTTCATAAAAAGCATCTATTTTGCGACCCTCAGTGGTAAGGACAAAACGATGCATGGAAAAACTGCACGTACACGGCTTTCAACATCCGGGGAATCGTACGTCAGACCAGGCGGAGAGTGGGTTCAAGGCGCACACTCGAAGCGTTGCTGCCTGCCAGGGAAAATGAACAACGTTATCTACTTGCGGTTCTCGCCCACAAAATTACCTGCGGAACGCATCGAGAATTGAAAGCTTCGGATGCTTACAACTAGCTTCAGTCGAGTAAATAGACAATAATTTTTCTCGCGCGTGAACAGCATGGGCAAATCTTTCACGAACTAATCTGCTCTAAACATCCTTGCAGTCGGGAATGATTATTCACACCGATCAGCAATTGGGCGTCGTTAGTAAGCACTAAAGCCTCTCTAAAGCGTCCAGCAGCTTTCAGGTAACTATAACAACAGTAACAAGGGCAATGGGCCTTGGCACCGCACAGATGTGCTTTCCTTGCATTATTCGTTGAAACCCCCAGGCTGCGCGCCTGTTGTATCTGCCCTGTTTATGGGCGGCTGTAGGAGTTAACGTTCTTAATTTCATAACGAGTATTCACACTTTCAACTTGCATTACGATTACAAGCTGCAGTAGTCCCGTTGGTGCCATAGTTAGGGCGACGCAGTTCAGTCCATTACCTCCCAGTTGCGTTTAAATGTGCCATAAACTGAGAATGCGACAGTGTAAAATGTAGTACGCATATAGCTGATATGAAGATTTGCAGAGTCGGAATCATGGGCCAGTATGTCGCTCGGCAACGGTGAACTCCACAGCTCGAGCGGTATACAAATTTGCAGCTATAATCAAGCAATATCAGCGGCTGTGAAAGCTCAATGGCAGCCTTTACCACGAAATAGGTTAAAATAATTTGAGGTGAACACAGCGAAGATTAGCCAAGCAGCGTAACCACGGATGGGTTAGCCACAGATTGCTTGCGCCGCCGCCCACTACAATAGATACAATTACCGCAGTGAAACGAAAACGTGCTTGAGGAATTGTTTTACACAGGAAAAGAAATCTAGGCATGCTCCAGTAAACAGGCCTACGCATTACAGTATAAACTACCTCTACTTGAGCAGTCGCACCCGTACCAAAAAAAATCTCACTGTGGGTCGTAAAGAAGTCAAAACTCGCGTTATTCGCGAAATTTGAGCAATCAGACAGCTCTGGCGTAAACATGATAAGCTCTAGCTTAGCCGTTTCAAAGCGTTTGCCTCATAATCAGTTAGCCGGCATCGGTATCCAGCCTTCGCGCTTCACTGCAGCGGCCCACTGTTCCCGGCCATCTTCATCGGCAAGAAACCTCTACAAGCTTACTTGTCTTCAAATTCTGTATCTTTCGACACATGCCATGGCGACGAAACTTGTCGGCATATGACGCTATTCTTTTCGCTTCCGGCAGCAGCAAGCCACACCGCAATTATGGTAGGCAAACTCCTGAAATATTGCTTTGCTTAGCGCGAAAGCCACTGACGATAGCCGCGTCATCGCATCTTAGTGACGCAGCCAGAGTAAAGGAGATCTATAGAGACGCGTAATTTACTCGTTATTATTACTTCAATTAAACATATTGTAATGTCTTTATTGTGGTGTCTACTGTAACATACTCCGGATCCTACACCCGCAACGCCCGCTCACAATGTGAATTCTTGAACTACTGAAGAATGAATCAGGCTTTTCTTACGTACCGTAATATCAATACATTTGTACCATTTAGAGTAATTAATAAATTGTTCTTTTTTATATAGTCACCTATTTGGAATACCGATTTCATAAGCTTGGACACGCTAAAAGGTTCTTGTAACCATTCATGGCAGGCCATTTCAGCAACTGTAAGAGAGCAATATACACTCTCTCGCTAACGCTTAATCGGTCAAAATTCATTGCTTATACAATCGCGAGGCGCCACCGTATAGGCAAGCATTGTCGGTAAGTACCGAAGCCCAAAATTTGATTCCCTCGCATTGATCTGTGCCAGAGAATCAAATGTTTAGTACTCGGTTTACGTTGTGAATAAACTCTTGTTGTGATCGAAAAAAGGTCGAAATGTTGTGAGCGTCAAAATTCATGAGAAAATAAGCCTAGTGAGCACGCAGCAGAGAATAAAAAGTGTCATTTTATATAAGGATCATCTTGGCCGCATTTTCTTCCCGTGATTCAAGTTAGGCTACTTGGAGGGATACTACGCTTGGAAAAACCTGATACAATTTAAGCTTACGCTTCAAAGACTTGCGTTTAAGTTCTTTGCACACGTCGTCTTGATGCACGCGTCTGTGGCAAAGGTGCGACATAAACAACTAAAAGGCTAAACTTTGCCTGCATCTAATGCCCCTTCAATACTTTGCTTAAACGCCACTAATCCTAAATACATTTACATGCGTAAATTTGATGTAGATCTTTGGCCTATATTTACACACACATTTTGCTCCGAGCGAAATGGGACACATTCTATCGACGACGCATACTCTTCGCTTCCCTGTTCTGCACAACTGCACTCTGCCTTGTAGGCTGTTTTCAACGTGCTCTCATAAAAATATAGAGATCGCCACGACGCTGTGCATGGCTCATATTTCGGTAAACAATGTCAACAGCAGTGCCGGTGTAAGCACATTTCATGGTTCTTATCAGGTGAGCCTTGAGCTGGTTCTAACGTGGCCAGAGAATGAAATTAAAAACGAAAATGAAACAAAAATGTATACCAGTAATTTGAAGGTTTGAATGAATCAAATGAATTCTTGAACACCTCAGTTACTATTAAAATAGAGTTCATGAACAAATGGCCAATATTACCGCCGAAAGCTCTTTTGCACTCAAGCATTTGCGAATATATCAAGATTATAGCGGAAAATTGTTCTATTTAAAGTCATGCCCACCATTATGAACGCAGCCACATTACCGTGTAAGCACATATTGATACTTAGTAGCACATTTGTATTTAGTCAGCAGTCTAACCGTAGTTTGTAGCCGTGTCTGCTCCTCTGAAAGATGGTGAATTTAATTACTTGTGTTATTCGCTGTGCGTACTTTGCGTACTGTGTAAGCTATGGGGGAATGAGGCAATAAATACCCATGTCATACCCCTGTGCACAAATTTGAATCATGCGCATGCGCGATCGCACAGTGCATTCGCCGGCGCGCAACCTCTGTGTTCTGCGCCTGCGCGACTATAGTCCATCAACTTCTGGTTATTTTCTTTAGACTTGTCTGCATTAGAAACTCGAAAAAGAGGTATTCGATGCAGCTCAAAATGGATCGATGGTAACGGCGGGTTTCACTGTGTTCCGTTCGCACAATTATTCTTATTTCCGCATATGGCAGGAACGATACACTGTGCGCCACTTCATCAAATTTCAGGTAAGTGCCCCGCAGAAACTGAAGCCCATAAGCTGTAATACCAGTGCCTTGTACAACGTGTTGAGCGCATAATAAACAAAACTGTACCAGAAAAAAATCACTGCCTATGACAGAACCGACAGTGGATACAAGCATATGTGTTTATTAGAGGCGCACTCCTGTCGTCTGTCTCCATTGCTCGGCTTAAGCAATTATAATAGTGAGGTCGTTAATTACGCTTGATGCGTAGCGGCTTACTGACGGATGCTGACTGGCAGATGCTGACGGAGGCGTCTAGATGAACAGATATTAACACCGACTCATTTCCCCTAGTCAGCGCTGCGGACAGAAAAATGTGAAGCGCCGTCGGAGGCACGTGTTCCATATACAGCTCTGTCGGTCTGGTTGCGCCTTCGTGTTGATGGCGGCGTCAGAAAACTTGCGCGTTCCGTTTCTGCTGTGAAACGTGTATCCTGCAACATCGCGTTTCACTGATCCACAAGGAAATTAGTTTGTCGCATTTGTCCCTTGCTTCTCCAAAGCAGAGCGCAGTGCGGTAATGACTAGTTTCGGGAGCGCATGCCAGTCCTGACCCAAGGCGGAATGAGCGAGCTGGGGCCCTATTCTCGACATACATGGCGGCCGTTCGGCGCCATTTTTTTCCTCTGATTGGTTCTCAGAACAGTCACGTGTTTCAAATTTGTGGCGTGAAATTTTGCTGTGTCGAAACGGCTTTTTGCGGTGACGTGAAAACGACGGGAGCGTGAAAAAACGATTTTCAGCAGTGGTATTCATGATGCATGGAGGATATATATAAGTAATTGTGGAGGGAAAACAGAAGTATATATGATAGAAAGGGAACCACTTACGCTTGTATTACGAATGTTCTGGAATGAACCGCCTACTGTTAAGAGCCGAATCCTGAAATCTGATTGGCTGACGTTGTCTGGCGGGAAATACGTCATGCATAAACATTTATGATGACGTCAAAATGAGGTTTCATTACCCAAAGAATGTTCTGCCGTTGCTGTAAATGGCCAAAGCTGGGCGCCGCATTTTGAACCACTTGAGGCGACTGCGAAAAAAACATTGCGAAGTCGACGTGCAGTGTAGGCGGCTGTTAGCTCACCACAGTTTCGTAGAGAGTTTGGAGGGTGGTGAAGTAAGCTTACACGTCTTTTTTGTAATTGCAGAAAGCACTGAAACGACGTCATAAGGAAACTTTTCAGCTGCGTCATTTTTCAGAGGATTAATAATGAAGACGCAGATTTACGACCGCACGAGGGTGGTAGCTACCTTCCTGTTGCAAATGCTTTGCTCTCATAGAGAAACCATCGATCCGCTCTGTCGTTGCCAAGTGCAGCGATGCGGCCCGCTAACTCATGCGGTTGATCTGCGTGAGACGAGGCATTTCAGAGAGCGACAGAAAGGGAAGTTGAGCGAGTTGTAAGTTGTTCATGATCGTTTCGTGGGCGCTCTTTAAAAAAAGAGACAAAGAAGAGATATAAAGGCGCCATTCCCATGTTTTCTTCTCTTTGTCTATGTGTTAAACAGCGCCCACCAAACCTTCATGGATTTCAGAGAGCACCGCGATGCTTTCTAATTATCTGTCTGATCGGTTACTTCATATTACCTGAGGGGTAATATGATTCGATGCCTGTGCAGAAACTTCGCGCGACATGCGCCGAGGGATCACCAAATGCTTTCCTAAACGTCGGCCTAAATACTGCCTTTATTGCTTGCACTATGCACACACTGCAATTTTAATTAATTGAACAGCCTTTTTTACGATGGGCAAAGCAAGCAAAACTACTCACATCTTCTATTTTAATAAATGAATGTACATGACATATGATTGCTGGCCACATGGGATGTGTTTTATATATAAAGTTTTCATTTAATATGCATGCGGGCGCCCCATTTGTTTATTATTGCTTACGTAACCTGGCACCATCCTACTGCACACGTCACGCGTACGTCATAATTTGATCTGGTTTCGCTAAGTCTCATTCGGTGGCCGGACAAATGTTAAACCGTTTCATGGCTATTGGCTCAAGGTCCTATTTTGAGATCACCTAAATGTCGCCGAACTCATGAGCTGAATGCAGTTTTGCTTAAAATAACATACAGCCGCGAATACAATTCGAACTCATTACAAGGTGCTCACGTCACCGTCTCAGGCCACTTAATTAGGCTACCAATCCATCACCCCAGCGTAAAAAGGACATGTTTAACATACACCAGGGGCCAAATTACGTACATTTCGCAGTCGCAAACCGCTCACAATGCCCTGCTTCTATTGGCCGGCTTTGAGCGGCAGACATATTGAATTTTTGCGTCACCACCGACTTCCCCGGTGAGTGCGTTTTACGTCACGAACACGACTAAAGTGATGACGTTGCACACGCGCTGAATTGTGACTGAAATTGTGAGCGCAGCGGAGTAGGCACAAACCGCTCACAAAGTTTGTGAGCGAAAAGGGCGGCTGTTTGTTTACCTCGCGAAACGCCGCCTGAGAACGTGGCGTCGACGCGATCCAGGACGAAGGACGGCACACGAAGACTCGTCTGATTTCCCGGACGAGCTGTCCGACGCTGTAGAACTCGGGAACCGGCTGAAAGGGAAGTAGCTGTGTGACGGTTGCCGACAAACTCGCCGATAAACGGAGGCTTGCTGTCAAATGCGTCTTCACTGTGGTGGCATGCGAGACGCACTTTTTCGCTACTGGAGGCTTCCAATTTGCGTTGTTATTCCACCGCCATCGGTCAGCTAGTGCATGCATCGGTAGCGGAAGCCATTGGGCGACATGCTGATGGCCGTCAAGGCGCCGTGGAGTGACACAAACAGATTGCTAGGCATGGGGATCAACTGTTGTGAAAATCGCAAAAGTGTGTAGACTTCGGCTTTTTTTTTTTTTGTTTAATGCATGTGTCCGGCTACGAATTCCGAAGGTCGCAGTAAAGTTGTGCTGTGCCTGTTCTCCCTAAGGTCTGCCACGTCTACATGCGCATTCTGCCGGCCGAGGACCCTCGCTGCTTCGAATATTACTTTCTTACCACGTGCGACGCCCATTCGTCTGACGGTACTCTTTCACTGTGGATGTAGGCCTGCAGAATGCCTGGGACTTTTTCCTGTGTACATTTTAAAGAAGCCTTGTCGGTCATCGAACGACCTAGATTATATATATTGAGCTGAGTATTAGATCAGCAACAGTAGCTTTGTTTTGGTTTATGGGGTTCAACATCCTAAAGCGACTCAAGCTACGAGAGACGCCGTAGAGAGTTTGGCTCCGAAAATTTCTACCACCTGGGGCCCTTTTCAGCGTGCAGTGACAACGCGCGGTATATGGGCGTCTTGCTGCTCTCCTCCATCAAAAAGCGGCTGCCTAGGCCGAGATTCGATCCCGCATCCCTGGGAAACAGCAGTCGAGCGCCGTAACCACTGCATCACTGTGCACAGCCGGGCAGTAGATGGTTATAGTCTTTACATACATTGCATTTGCTGCCTGAGAAACCGTGATGACAACCGTGAAGTTGTCGGAATGACTGTGAATGTTTAGTAAAGACGGACTGTGCGCTACTTAGTATGATTTTTCAGTTGTATAATACATGTTATGCAAGGCTCGGCAGAAGGTGGGCCTAAGTGGATGTAATTTGTTTTGTTTGTTATGCAGGTGACAGCATGCCCACTGGAGTCACAGCTGCTTACATCAGTGCGAAGCCATCCCAGCTCCAACTCGATTTCCCTTCATTCCTATCGCCTTGCAGGCTGGTGCAGGTGGCTGTGTTCACTAGTTATGTGCTAAACATACTTAAATGGGGAATACATATTTGCGATTCTGGGATGAGAAAACATCATTTCAGGCGGAGTACCTGTAGCCAATGAGTGCGGGTGACGGTAGTAAGGTTGTTTTGATGCACTGAATACAACCAAACATTTTTTCAGTGCCCCGCATATTCATTACATATAGTTTTATTTCCTGACCATGGCATTTCATTCGATTTTTTTGGTTACAAAAGAGGCAGAATAATATATACCAATACACTTTACCTCTATACCTTCATAAACAGCGATCGTAGAGCATGTTCAGGTGTAGGACAAAATGAATTACTCGGCTTGAAGTGCCTATTCTCTTTCATATTGAAACTACCTGACTGCAAAACATTTCGTGTGTATAATATGCTTACATATCAGAAGTGACAATACCAGCAGGATGGTATACGACTAGAGATGTTGAGCAGTGTGAACTGCTGTAGCAGGTGCAAGGAGATTCGTGTACAACTGAGTGCATAATAAATACTGCAGACTGGGTGCAAAAATGATCGCTGAATGACTCGAATATCTTCACAGGCAGAAAAATAAGTATAAATATCACAGATGCATTGTTGAGGCGATATGCCAATAGTTTTCATTGCATAATACATGCAATTGTGATTAGATGCGACCCCACATGTGAATATAACAAACCTGATGAATAAAGTAATTTCTTTCTCCGTGAACAAACCAAACGGAGCATAAACATCACAGCTTCTCTGCCTCTGACCCAGGCTAAATAACCAACATCAGCAACTGAATGTGAACGGCACGGAGAACGGAACATCAAGACTCGAGCACGATGTGGGCAGCGTTCGCTGTATGCACGAGCAATCCGTGGTGACGGGTCATCATGTTGGCTTTCGTTTCTCGGTCTACGCGCAAGCGGCTGATAGCACTTGCATAGCATCTACCTTACTGCACTTGCCAGCTTTCCTTTGTTGGTAGCCTTCATAGTTGTCTTGTACATTCTAGAGATACCAAACCACCGATCACATACCTCCCACGCGTGGTTCTTGACATAGATAGCAAGCACCGACGGACAACACGAACATGAGCAAGCTGTCTTCGTCGATTTTTGTACCAAGCGCTTCTACCAGGTTTATCACTGCAGGCCTGCAGCCTTCACTGTTTCCAATCAGATTTTTTTCGGCTACTATAAACATCCACACGGGAGCTCGATTTTAGACGACGCGTGAAAAGCAGCAAATAGCCGAGGACTCATCTGTTTCTTAGAAAGGCGACATGGTGCACGCTTTGACGTCGTCAGTGTGCCCTCGCGGCAACGTAGGTTACTGAAGGGAAGATGTAATTGCAAAAGTAAGAACGCTTCTAGTTCTCCTTGATGTTATTAAGTTTTAAAAACAGTCTCTTGTAAAGATAAAACTTTGTTCATTTTATTTACTGCGTATTTATTGCGCCGTTTCACAAAAAGTTTGGAGACGGTTCAATGGACTGTCTCTTGTCGAGCTCGGCCAAGGTTGCGGCAACGATGTAGCAACAGCGTTGGCCACGAAACGAGCGCTTCAGGGGCGGAGCCATGCCACAAGTCACTGGTAATTGGACGATTTTGTAATCCGTCACGATTGACGTCTGAAGGTAACGTCATAGCCACATCAATTTGACGTCACGCTCAGAAACTTGAGAGTGAAATTGTGAGCTGTACATAATTCGGCCCCGGTTCTCAAGCTGTGCCTCGCGGCCTTTACCAATTTCAATTCAAGCGAAAGGCAATCTAAAAGCAAGAACACGTCGGCACATCTGCGTCCAAGCCAAAATTTCAAGTTGCGAAGCATCAACTGAACAGCCGTGCCTTGCGGTAGGAACTAAAGACTTCTCGGACTGCTCTGCATCGCTGCTGTGGGAAAGAGCGGGCACAGATAGCGATTTCAACCATACGCACACCAGGCCAAGCTCAGGAACCTTCTACCACTTTCAACATTTTGGCGATACTTCTACAATAAGTTCGAGCTGATGTATGCGCTGAGTCGTTGAGCTTTGCTCTGCCATTTTGGTTTATGTCAGCCTTGTGTGCAAATGGTAAGTATCGGCTTTTATGCCTGCCGACAAAATAAAGAACACCATACAAGATGAGTAATAAATTTGTTTATGTGTTTCGAAACAGAAATAGTATCTACATATTTTTTTCGGATTTTCTATTCCTGTAGTATCAAGGCGCATAGCAAGTATGCTGAAGTTTATCCACGTATCATTGTAAGCAAGCTACTTCTTCACATCGTTGATAAGATGACCGAAGGAGATTTTGCCAGGCATGAGTAAATTTCATAATTTACTATAATTAGAGATGATCGCTCAACATTTGGGCTATACACATAGCGCAGTTGGAACTATGACAGTGTGTGTTTAGTATAAGGTTGGCATTATTAAGTTTATTTATGCCTTCATTGAGCTCACTATAGTAGTGCTCTAACTAAGGCTGGTGATATCTGCTGTAAGCTCTTAGGTTCTTCAAATATTTACTGTATCAGTATTCCTACTCGTTCTACCATGTACGAAATATTCATTTCATTTTGTTTGCAATTGAAGCTTAGATATTCATAGAATGAAGTCGTTGAATAACGGGCTTCAAGCGGCACTGCATCCACAGAAGCAGTTAAGCTGTATAAATGTGAGTATTATGTGTACTATACAAGTGGAGGCTCAGCGTATTCATTCAAACGTTTCATCTCCTTCACCTTGTTTCAAAAATATTTAGCTTTAGCACATGTTTTCAAACGACGCCAGTTGTAGTTTACATTTAGGGTTGCTCGTTTTCGGGTAAAACGCGGTTTCACCTGGCGTTTGCACTCCCAACATTTTCCTAAAACATTGGGTAAAACTCGATTTTTTTTTACGGTTTAAGGAGCAATTCTGCACACGGAACGTACTGAAGGTCGTATGAAAGCACCAAAGCAGAAGCTATTCGAGCGGTATAAACAGCTTCTTTATGCAAAGACAGTCGTAGTGAGAGAAGCACTAGAGAAACTTTCAGATGTCCAGACAACGCTCGAAAGCGCAAAGCGTCTGATGCCAATCTTCGATCACCACGTACACATCGAACAGAAGACTGTTAACAAGTTTTCCACGATAATCGGTTAAAGCGATCGAGTAAACGGTGTTTTTTTTTCTATGTTACCTAACAGCAGTGCTACATTAGTAAATACTTTTTGGGAAGCGTTTTGCGCGACAGTCTCCACAAAATGGGGCTGCACTCTGAAACCGAACGCTCCAGACGAAGAAGAAAACCAGTTGACCAAGTGTAAACTAGGTGCCTTACTGGATGCACTCCAGAAGCGGCTGCTGAGTCACTCGTTTCACGACTACCGACCTGTATTTATTTCCGTGATGGGCGATGCAGGCCCGGTTCGCGAGGATTTTAAATAGGATATTCTGGAAGCAAGCCCCACAAAGTATAGTGCTGAACACAACCGTGCGGTACCCTAGGCTAGCAAATGCAGCGTTGACACTGTTGTGTCTATAAGATACATCCACAGACCAGACAGGCCTCTGATGGAAATCGAAATGTTGAGCATGCTGATGATTATGTATATGCATGCTGATGATTATGTACGTTAATAAGGGCGTGCAAAATGTCGATGACCAGCGAAAGTGAATAAAAGGCTTCTTGTCCCAAACTGACCGTTGCGTATCACTGAGAGTATTGATTACAAAATAAACGCCGAATTATAAATTAGTTTTTTGAAAGCAACACAAATACAGCCCCAACCGTTACCCATCGATTAGGATAAATAAAAAAAGTAATTACTTTGTAAATTTAACCTGATAAAGCACGTATTTCGGTGTGTATCCACAATAAATTCGATTTCTCCCCAATAATTAGGTCGGAAAATAACGCCCGATTTACTACCCGAATTTGAAAAAATATAAAATTTGAAAATACATAACCCTATTTATATTCTGACGTCCGCAACAGCGAACCGGTAAAATAACAGCGAAGGAGGTCATCTAGCCACGTTTCGACCGACTAGCTCCAATTCCCAGTTAATTCATGTCCTCCTGGATTCCTCTTGTGAGCGCACTATAAACGTTTTGGAGACATTACCTGCGGCATAAAGCCAGTCGACTGACAATGCCGGCTAGAGAACCTCCCATAAGGGTCATTTCCCAATGCGTTCTTGGCTGGTGTGGGTCTTTAGGTGACCCTGATTCGCATCGCTTCTTGACCACTAGGCTGAAAAGAGGACGAAACGAAGGTCTCTTCCTTCACTGCGTTGTGAGGGGCGGATAAAGTTAAAAGCAAAATTTACCTTACAAGAGCAATCTTGAAAATTCAAATCGAATCCGGTACAACAACCTGTCGATATGAGCTTAAAGTCGTGCGTTCTACGCTCAAAAAGGCATCAAAAATGTGGAAACGATAAGCATGACAGAGCCAAACACACACTGCTGAGATGTTTTTACTTCTAGTGTTAGGTAGTTCAGAGGGCTGCTTTGTAGAACTCAACAAAACGACTTCGAGTACATAACTTTACTTGGGAACCCGTCAGAGTTATAGCAACGTCGGCTGGGAGAGCAAACATAATCGGTCGCCCACGTGACTTGTAGTACGAACCCCTTTGTCTGGTGCGTCTCAGAAAGCGTCTTGAGCGCTGTGTTTCGTAAGGCCCTTTTTTTTCTTATTCTTGCCCAGGTTTGTTT
>JAJIZL010125632.1:98903-115993 GCA_023969395.1 Amblyomma maculatum | reverse complement strand
TGCTAAAGTTTCTGGCGTCCTTGATCTTTAGCAGTATGGACTCTTTTTATAGAACCGTGATTTTTTTCTTTGCTTTGCTAGCGGCAAAACCTTGAAAATAGACGATTGCGTTTTCTTCTTTTATCCGTGTAGGTGACATCCGCCTTTTCTAGGTTTCATGTAGTGGGAAGCGCTGTCAAGAAAGGGCCTGTTCTTTTTTTTTTTCTTGAATTCATACATTTAAATCAGAAGACCACCAAGCTACAATTTGCAAGAAAAAGAAGTCGAGCTTAAATATTTTCTGAACTTCATAGCTCCCTGCCAAAGCACTGAGATATGTTTAAAATGCGCATTGTAATGCACCCTTTGGTGTGAAATAGTTAATATACTTCAGACTTCTAAAGACCTGTAGACTGCATTTTATTTCGCTGTTTGCATTCAAACATTTTCCACAACGTCAAACCCACTGTATTTGTCTGAATTTCATAAAGTTGTCGATATTAGAAGAAATTATGTGTGTTTGCATCCAGACACCTGTCTACTGTGCGGGATGTTCTTCGATCAATGTGCCACGAATTGCATAATTCTAGAAAGGCTCCACTTCTGAAATTCTGGCATGGCTGACAAGTGAAATCGCTGAGAATCACATAAACTTAAAATCCACCGAAACAAGCTCAAGTATTGTGCCGACGCTTTAGACGCTGCAACAACAGAAGTAAGTCGATTTGTTTTATTTTATGCCGTTTAACGTCTCGACTCAGGCCATAAGGGAAGCATCGCAGTTGGAATTGAATAACTTCATCGACCTGGAGCTTTTAACGAGCACTGGCGTCCGACACTACACACGGGCGTCTTGGTCTTCACGTTAGCCGAAAAGCTGCAGCAGTGGCTGGAATTGCACCCGCATCATTGAGTTCAGAAATCGAGCACCTTAACCAGAAAGCCAAAAAGGCCGGAGGGTAAGTTGAGAGGTGATGCGCATAAATGCGATAGGTGGGCAATCCCTTAAATGTGCAATACTTGTGTAGACTTCAAGTCAAGTGCAATGTGGGCAATTTATACGATAGCTAAGCTAGCTCGCGTGTTTAAGTAGCCTATTTTTTGTTGAGCCCTTGTCAGTTTGGGGCTTCTTTTTTTTTTTTGCGAATGCCTCATCAGTGATGCGACCATGCACTCTGGACAAGAATATGTTATCACAAGTGTCAATCAATAGTGAGATATAAATCGCGTCCATGAGAGGACTTAAATCCTGTCCTTCCGTTCCTGCCGAGCGTGCTAACCACTGCACTACGCCGACGTTTTTTTTTTTTAGCCTGGAAGTTATGACAATCAAACAATATTTTATGCGTGGCTTCCTACGTACTCAAAACGGTGAATACGGTTTTCCGAAAACTGCGTAGGCAAATTAAGGAGAAAATGCCGAAAGAATCAACAACAAGTGGCATTGAAGTGAGAAAACCTATCGAAAGCTGTGTGTGCCCTTCGAACGTCTCCTTAATTCTCCTTGTCTAGTCTTAGTACGCTAAAGGGCGTCTAGGAAAAGGTAAAACGATAAGTCTGGTGTATAATTAAAAATGAAGATGAACAAAATGGACCACATAAAAACGAAAAACAACAAATGACCACCCAAAAATTAAAATAATTTACTACTGAAAAATACAAAATACAAATAAAAAAACAGAATAGAAACACTTATTATAAGGCAAAGTAATGTAAAACGTGATTCGTACACGTCGTGAAAGTGATGAAACGCTGAAACAGCTTCATGAGTTAACTAGGCCCGGAACCTGCATGCAATGCGTTCGCATTACAGCACGTAAGTAGCGTTAAGTGCGCCCGTGTAATTTTTCCTCTCTCAAATACGTGTTGGCGAGCGGTAATTTTCTCGAGCATTCGACGTTATTCTTCTCAAGAATCAATTATTTCTGAATTTTTTTAACAGTGACATCTCATTGCATTGTGTGGCAACTGCAGCGAAAATGCGCGGCGTGACGAACTGCCTGGAAAATGAGCGCTTGATGCAAAACCGTGCTTCATAAACTTATTGCAACGCTTTCCCAGGCTATTTGAGGGAACGTTAGTGCAGCATCAGAGGACACAATAACAACCGATAAGGTGTAGATAATATTATTTAGTTTCCGCACTTAAGCTCCGGCACAAAATCGATATTTTACTAATAGCTCTAACCCCCCATGTGTCCGCGATCTCTGTAGAAATGGGAGATGAAAATATAATTATCAAGGACTAGCAGGTGCCACTCCGCGTCAATGTGATACATAAGATTATAAAATGTTATACGTCAGCACGTTTCAAAGTCATTCAGTCGTTCGCTTGACGCCATGACGTCACAACACGGATGATGATCCTACTGTAGCGCCCGCCTAAAAATGACGCAGGATTTTCAGTTGCTAACGTGATGCACATGACTGCACAATTATCGCAACGGCACCTTAACGAGAGCTCGTTACCAAGAGGTATGCTGCTTCATTTATTTCAAGCATACCTAACCTACCACTGCACTCTATTCGAAATCCTGTGGTAAAGTATCCAATCCTTGACAACTTCATATTTCGATGCGAGAACCTTTGGAATGCGCAATTTCATGCACTGTAATCTTGCACTGTATCAGGTAACATATCCTCAGATCATCCATCAGGATACTTATATTATCTTGTCACATTACACATGATGAGGAATGCAGCTGGACAGACAACGGTACACAGAAAAACGACATGCACACACAGTCAAGCACGATGCTCACTGATAGTTGAATTATTTACGACCGCGCACCTTCTCTCTTCATTTCATCTAACTAAGGTAATTTCTTCCTTCTCTGCTCTACCAGTAAGCGACGGAACTCTTACTCCTCCTTGATTAGTTAAACAAAGAGCGTACTAAGAAATTGTTCAACAGACACTTCGATCGGCCAGGCTTCCAAAATTTCTCGCTCGTATTTTCCTTATTTTTGAGAACTTCAACATTGTGAAGGTCGGCTGAGCATTTTTGATCCTTGCATATCTTGAATTATTTGCAATGCATCACAAGTCTGGTAGGATACTTAGACTCCAATATTACAGCAGCGTGTTCTCTCTAATCCTATCATTAACAGGTGTCCTAATTTGTTCAATGTACTTCTTTCACACAGAACTGGAAAATCTAGTACAAAATCACTTGAATGTATTCACGATGCCTCGTTCGGTGCTCTGTTTGGCATCTCAACTTATTCTCCGGCGCATATAGATATTGCTTTGTTCGGAGCCGCAGGGGTGATTTGAATGCCGTTTCCCTGTCAGATTTTTATTAAGTTATTGTCAAACCATAAACACAAAGTACAAGGGACCATTTCTTTATTTGCATCAGTATTCGTTTCCGATCCTTCTTCGCTTGTTTTGTAGCACTAGGTTTTCTACTAGGCTACATCAAAAATCTTATTTCCAGAAGCCTGTCATTCTATCGTAAGAAGCTGTGCATCATACGGTGATGGGAAAATTTCAGGAAGATCAACAAAGCCCCCTTCGCAATACCTAATTTTGCCATCTTAGAACGGCTCGATGTATATACGAAATGAATCGCGTGTTAGATCGAGGCCTGGTCACTCCTCCATATATGTCCCACCGAGAATGCCAGGCGCAAATCTAGGAACCACCGCACGCCATAAGCTCCCGGATAAACCTTTAATCAGGGTGGCTTTCCTGAAAAGCGGCCAGCACTATGTCTTTAAGAGCGCCTGTCTCATTTACTTCTTTTAGTTAACACAACACCGAAAAGTCGTGGACGTAACGAACTATTCTTAAAAAGCATTTGTCATTTATGCTTGAATCCTGCTAACAGAGATCGCTAGCAACTTTTAATACTATATGTACTCAACACTTTTGAATATACCATGTTCCTACATGGGAAAAACCGTTGACTTAAGTTGTACACTCCTAGCATGTAATCATAGACAGACTGGCTGAATTGTGAAGAGTGGTAGGACCCTGCTTCCATATCGTCGCTCGTCGTCTCTTCAAAGGAGATTTTTTGGGATGGAATAATACATATCTTTAATAACAAGTGAAAACACAAATAAGGTTTTCATCTCGTATCACCTAACGGTAGATATAAACTCTTCACAAGTTTTATTCTAAAATGGTCTTCCACTTGTACCTGGCTGAACTGCTTGACAAGGTATCCCGAGAATACCATGTGACATGGCTTCCCCGTGGTTCTTTTATGGGGGTACACTGCTTTATTAAAGAAGGAAATTTCAAAGCCAAGGTGAACAGGTCCTTTTAGGCCTGAGATGTTATTTCGGCCGCGCTAGCTCAATTACAAACTGTCAAAAAAAGTTCTCACTGATACATTTGCGCGTCAAACGTTAAAATCAGTTTATTGTCAAATACCGTGGACTACATAAACAATAAAACCAATTTGTTGCACGAGTGCTTGTTTCCGAAGTTCGTTCCTATGAATCTAATTGCTGGCACAGATCTGATTGGCGCCCCTGCTGAACCTTAGGTCAAGTACACATCAGGTGCTGGTAAAAAACAAAACTCACAATTCAGGGACATGGTTTTGTTTCTGCGTCAGTTCTTAAATCGCGAGTGTCAATATAGAAAAAGTTTTCAATTACAAATTTCATCATATTACGTCGCAGTATCGTGGACGCCTTTTTCATGAATAATTGGTAGCATTATTAAACGCTTATATTGTACGTATGGTGAAACCTAAATAGATTTGGTGACCCAGTGGTGATTAATTTTTCTCTCTAATGAAGTACAACCATGTTGAGGTCTTCATTCCTTCGAACCTTATTTACTGCCAGAATATTACGAATGTTGCAAAAATAACTTATGTCCCTTTCTGAGATCCAGCTACAGCATTTTTCATTTTGTGACAATGCCCTTTATTTTTTTTGATAGGCTAAAAGAAAAGTTTCAGAAAGGCAGTGTGCACATTAGTTTTACTCGCCCAAGGTTTTCTCTGTGAGTTGGCAATAAAGATGAAAAAAACGTTGGCGTTAAAGAACTAAGCGTCTCAGTCCATTGGCAGGCCTGTCATTGGCATATCGCCGGACATGTCTTTTGTTTGGCAAGATTCTAAAGAAAAAGCAAACTGAGTTGGATGAGGTCAAAGTGTCAGGTGGGCGGAAGCGACAATTACTCCCGCTGAGGCCACGTAACAGCACTATGAACAGGATTGGGTCAATGAGAGGGGCATGACACAGACATGTATCCTGCAGTGGGCGTAGGAAAGCTAATATTATTTGCGATGCAGTACGTAGACGCTGAGAAAAATGTGGTAGTCCTTGTTCTGCCCTGAAAGACCTGCCATCCGCAGCGCATACGAGACTAGAAGCTGTCAATGTCATGCTATTCACGGAATAACGAGGCCAATCGCGTCATCCTCAGTGTCGGCTCTTGGAATATTCGTAATGACAGATAGGAGTAGGCAAGGCGTAGGACTGTAACAACGTTTGAAGAGTCCTAATCTGAATATATTTTCTAAGAATTTGCTCATCCTCAGGCACGCTTTCTTTCTTCAATCAGTCTAAATCCTTGCGACGATTCTTTCATTGATGTTGCAAATTAGTGTTCAGGATAAAAGGTTTTCGTAAATTGTTCCCTCTTTTTCTGAATTTCCCTGCGAGAACATTCTCACCCTTGTGGTGCACTGTCTAATGTTTCGCAAGTTAATATTTACATCTCCGAAGGCCGCTTCTGAGAGTTACACAGCTCCATGATGCCTTTATTAACCCCGAGGTTTTTGTTCTTCTTCATATAACCTCTCAACTTTGCTGCATTTTTGACGTACTGTTCAGAACTGGGTTTTTAGTTCGCGCTTTTTTTCTCGTACATACATGAGTGCAATATTATAAGGATTTCATATCTTCTTTTTTTGTGCAACTAAATCCCGCCATCGATATACGTAATGGACTGAAGTGACCTAACGAACAGCGAGAACGAGCCGTCATTTAGGCTGCATCAATTGCAGCTCCACCGGAGAGCAGTATGAACTGGTCTTTGATGGCCCCATTTTAAACTCTCTCCGTATAAACGACTTCTTGAAGGCCGTTGTCAAACTCCCTCAGCGCTGGCGTCAATAGCTCCAAGAATTGACATAATGTTCATGTTATTGAAAGTGTAAAGTGTAAGCTTTACTGAACTTTGGCACTCTTAAATGATATTCCGCAGAAACCTCACACAGCAAGACTTCAGACAGAACAGCCTGCCCACAGAACAAAAGACCTTTAGTTTAACAGCTGAAGGATGACTATGAGAATGAGACGTTCGACTGTGATTTCAAAGAAAAGATGTTTTCTGTGCCATATTTTGTTCTACAAGTAATATAATTGAACAAAGCAAACCTCTCCTCGTGTGCTGCCATTCGCTCCGTGTATGGTATTTGCTGCTGTGTTGGAGAGAGGCTTTCAAAGCCGTTTTTAAGTGCTACGGTAGCATTTTCTCTTTCTGTTATTAGACCCATTTTATAGAACGTTTGGTCATGCAAAGACAATCGTTCACATGTTTTTATTTATCACCGGGAATTATTTATACCAACCGTCCTCTCATTTCCAGAGTAAAGAGGAAAGACCATCAGAAAGCAAAATGCTCAGCTATTGCTGAACTTCGCAGATGCAACATGAGCTCAAGCTGTCACTGTTTAACCCTAAATAAAAATAACAAAATGTAGAACCTGGCTAAGGATCTTGGAGAATATAGCGCGGTCGTTCTCTCTTGATGTCGTCGCAGACAGTCTGGTGTGTGTTTTAGAGGGCGTTCATAATTAAAACGTTTACCAAATACTAGTAGTGAAAGCATATTAACAACCTTGCCTTTTTGCCGTGGAAGTTTTGCTTTGAAGATATCATAAAATCGTTTATAGGGTTGTGTTTCATTGAGGCTTTCACCTATTTTTACTGAAATTTTGGCACACATACCACGGCTTTTTGCTTTCGCTGCCTTAAATGTGGCAACCTCTTACCGCCATTATTGCAGCGTTCCCCTATGGTCGATCATCTACAGGCCAATGGCGTGGTTTGTATATTCGATAGATTTGGCGAGCGCAATCGTTCTGATAGCTGATCCCTGCGGTGTCGTAGTCGGTATACTGCGATCTGCCGCTAAACCCTAGGATGCGATAGCCGATGGCGGCGGTAATGGTAGGAAACAAGCAAGACACCAGTGAAGTGTGTGACGTCCGGTCATGTTAAGAAGCCGCATATGATCGAAATTTCCGGAGTCCTCCAGCACACCATGCCCTGTAGCCTGGGGATCCTGAGCAGAACGAGTGGAAGGAGATGGCTAGAGAGTGTGAAATAGAATCGAACAAGTGTTGAGGGGAAGCCTCCATTCGCAAGCCAACTTTTGATAAGGGGTCGTGCCTCTGGATGGGCCGGATGAAGATATCTCCCTGTCTAAAGTTGGCTAGCAAACTGAAGCCCCCCTCAACTAACCTTCTTCGGTTCTCTTTCATATCCCGTAACCACAGTCACTTCGGGACGTAAAGAAACCGTAAAACTGATGTTAAACCTAAACCATCTTCACACCTGTCCTAGACTTCGAAAAAAAAGTATTAGCAAGCACCGGAAGCACTTTATTGGGCAAGATATACAAAGAGAAAAGGTAGAAAGTTACGCGTTTCAATTTCATTGAGTCATAGCCTTCAAATGTACATTTTGCGACTGGCACAGGTAGTTATGGCTGTTGTAAATGATTTTTCAAACCGTCTGCCACCGCTCATAGTTTTACGGAGATGAAGGAAAGCAAATGAGTATTACAACTCTCATTTTCCGCTATTTTCGGCGAAAATCAAACGATGGGCGATTTTGAGTGGTTAGGAGAAACGCGAATGTAATGACCAACCTGTTAGGTTCTATTTCGATTTCTGCCAGTGGCGCGGTGTTCAATGCGAGTAAATCTTAAATAATAGACTGACGATATCACTGATCGACAATAACGCGGTCTGGGTAGCAGCGAATTATAAAATTTTGCTTACCACCGAACGTACCTTAGCATAACTATTAGTGGTAGCGGTGTTTCCTGGATATATTGCACCCGGATGAATGTGGATGAAGACGACGACATGTTATGAGCAGTGCGGAAGTCAGACGGTGAAGCTCACGGCGTGTACTGTAAGAAAAAAGTTTGAGGGATTTCCAAGGCATGGCGGAGCGGCGGAAAACTGCTTTGTTGCGCCATCTGCTGCAATTGTTCACAATGACGAGACTAACGGAAATTGCGTCTCAAGCACGCTATGCGCATCTTTGTCCTTTCTTCACTATCAAGCATGCCTTGTCGCTTGCTTTCTTGTGACTTGCTTATCAGGCTCACGGAAGCCGCTGAGGCGCTGTTTGATTTTCGCCTCTAGTTTATTGAGTTTACAGGTGCGATGGGCATAATTCGCTGGCGCCTTTCACACTGCACCCTGTGCAGCGATGGTGATATAGCGATTCAGTGGCAGTAATGAGCCTCAAAAGCGGCTCCGGGAAATCAAGCGACGAGGCATGCCTGATGGAAAAGAAAGGACGGGCGTGCTCAAAGCGTGCTCCAGACGCAGTTTCCGTTAGTTTCGACATCGGACGCGATTGCTGCAGATGGCGCAGCAGTGGAGCTTTCTGTAGCGTTGGCGCGCGTAGGAGATCTCGCAAACTTTTGCTGCTCACAGTACGTCTGTCGTAGTATTGTTGTGTTTTTATTAAACCGCGACGATTTATAAAGTTCCGGCGATGCAATTCGGTCTGCCCTGAAGCAGGATCAAAACGTACTTTCGGCAGCAAAGTCTTTTACCGTAGCTTATTTTGACTTTCGCAAAGCCGCCCAATTATCACCTCCCTGAGTCCAAGGAGGGAAGAGTTAGCATGCCCCACGAGCAGCCGTGGAGAGACGTCGTGATCATATCAATAAATAAGCACTAAGGCGACTGCTATTTCTCAGAAGACGCCTTCGAGAGGTCATATGATATTAAATTACTTTCTTATAACCCCTTCGTCAGACCCTAATCGAATATGCAAATGAAGCCTGGTTTACATTTTTCTATAAGCTAGTAAACAAACTAGAGGGAGTCCAAAGAAAAGCCGTTAGGTTTATATATAACAAATACACACTAGCTGACACCCCCACAGAACTAATAACAAATCAGGAATACTCACGTTACAGAATCGCGCCATGTTTGCGCGACAGAAACTGCTTTATCAACTAATTCATGACTTGATAAACATAGATACTTCAAGGTACATCTCAAAATCAGAAACCACATTGACGCGACATAAATATTCACAATCGCTAGAAGAATATCGCTTCAGCACAGATTGCTTTAAATATTTCTTTTTTGTTAGAAATTAGAGAATGGAATGACTTACCACCATACGTTACTAGCTCAACTTTTAGAACTTTCTTGCAATCCTACGAAACAAATTTATTGAAATTGCAGTGTGAACTGTAACACTACTGTGTACAAAATGCTCTCTACCCGTACTCACGATAAAAGGGTTGTTCAATAATGTGTCATTCAGAATATCGTGTTGTTTTCCTGTTATTTGATGCCTTTTGGTAATATAGTATTATGAACGCTACTAAATGAACCAAGTGCACTACACCCCTTTGCACCGTTGTATGTTCTGTACTTTAGTTGCTGGAATTTTTTAAATGTTTTGTGATCTTCCTGTAATCATCCCGAATACGATCGGCAGTATTTCTAAATAAAATAAAATAAAAATAAATAGCTTCCTGCTGATCTGGGTCAACCGACAAGCGGTGGTTACGGTCGGATTAGGCAACTTGTAGGCAAGCGATTTGAGAGGTCTGAAAATATAGCAGTATTGAGTAAAATAATCATCTTATGTGGCAGGGGCTAACTTCAGGCTTTCCGGCTACCATGGCAGCTTTTACAGTGTCAATGGTTGAGCGCACTCTCGATTCCTTTTATTGAGCAGTCGTCTACGGTGAATAGCATAGATGAAAAAAAAAAAAAAGAACAGATGCGCTTCCGTTTCGCAGCCTTGATAAAAACCTTGACGGTAGAAAGGCGGGTCAGGAAGCAACATGGTGTGAGCCCTCTCTTAGCATTAGCCATAAACGTTGCTGTAGTCACTTCAGCGGAGCCGACTGCAGCTACCACTACCGGCCGACGCTGATAGAAAGTTCGTGAAAAAATGAGGTTAACTTCCATGAGCGCTGTCGTTCATCCATGCCCGGACGGTTTCAGCGCCCACTGTGTCCAGTCGTTCTAAGTGAAGGCGGGAAAAATCGTTCTCGTTCCTCTGAAGGGTAGCTGCCTCTCCAACAACAGTGCAGCTTCACTGCAAAGATAGGCCCCGAGCCTGCAGATGAGTTTAACTTCGAGCATCTCGTACTGCCCTGTGGCGCACGAGCCTAGTCCACTAAAAAACTACTGGCAATGTGCAGAAGCCCAAGTGTAATTCTAGACATCTTTAATTGGAGTTGTGGTTTTTAGACGACGCAAAATTGCTCTCAACAAGCATTAGCGGTTCGTGATTTTTTTCATGCGGTTTGTTATCAATTATTTAGGGTATGACATCAATCTAGTTGCCCTGTGGCCAGCGAGTCCTGTCCATTAAGAAACTACTGGCGATGTGCAGAAGCCCAAGTGTAATTCTAGATATCTTTATTTGGAGTTGTGGTCTTCAGACGACGCCTAATTGCTCTCGACAAGCATAAGCGGTTCGTGATTCTTGTCATGCAGTTTGATATCAATTCGATCTAGTTTACTTTACCGAGTATTTTTGTTTTCAGTACACTGTCATACCTCCTTTACGTGCAGACTACCCCTTTCCTATTCTTTCGCTTTCCCGTTCACAGTCTTCATGCTCGTCAATCTTCTTTGGCTAGCACCGAACTCGAGATCTGCAGGTGCTGGAAGGCTGTTTTCTATTCTCCTTTCCATCACAGTATGCCATGCCACTATCTTTCATAACACGCCTCGGGATCCAACGCGCATCGGATGCCTTCATCACCGAATGGGGCACGCGGTCAGCCGTGATCACGCGAATGCCACGTGCACGTTCATCTTATTTCAAGCTGTCTACTGCATTCATCGTTATCAGTACGAGGGCTGCACAAGGCCAGCTGAAACGTGATCGCGGGATATTATGAAATTATGACAAAATTTGCGAAATCTTCCCTGCTCTTTCGCACTTCAACCATTTGGCGTATTGTCGATATCAAAACCACCGTAACATTTCTCGACGGTTAGTTGCCTTCAAGATGTCTAACCCATTCTCCATTATGCAGGCCTCAAAATCACTGTCATGAAGCTTACACATTGCGCCACGCGCATTCCATCAGGCTATGTGACCTTTGAACCCGATCTAGGCTAATCAAATGGCCCAGCCAAAATTAAGAACCACGTGTAAACTAGTATCCAGTTTCAAGGGTCGAGAACGCTGTGCAAAGAGCAAACTCCGTAGGCAAGAACAACAAGCATTTAAACAAATGAGTAGTTTAAAATAAACCCGCAATAAAAGTTCAGGAGCGATCTAGAAAGTTGTTTTTCAAGTAGCCTTATTTTTTTAAGGTATTACAAGAACATTTTATTCTCACTCAGTCTCTGTACCAGTGAATTAACGGCTGCCACAGTGTTTTATTTTTGCAACTTAACGAAGGAAAATAGTCCGCAAAGTGTCTTTTATTCTGGATAATTACGTTTTGCTATAAAAACCACATTGAAGTTGAAGACCGCTGCTATACGAGGGATAAAACAGCCTACTGGAGCATTAGGATACCCGTATACAATCAAGCCAATATTTAAGCGCACGTGCAAGGTTAGAACTGTTGAAGAGGTGTACAAGTAAGACCGCTGTTTGGCTATAGGACTACGCTACGTTTTTATGTAATGGCTTAGGAAAAGCAGCCAATGTCTGTGACGCACTTAGTGCTTCTCCCATCTGGGGCCTATTGTGCTCATGGAGATCGACCCAAGCACGAGCCTTTTGTCTCGGGTAGCGGAACAGCCCTTCACGTGTTTTTCTCCGTGCCCGAAGAGGCGTAATGACTGCAGAGGTTAGGCATGCACTACGATTGTCCACTAGTACAAAAGCAACCGAAAGGTAGGCCGTAGATGCTTGATCACATTGACGCGGATGCGTGCGTAACCCCACCGTGCACTGTGTTCTGAAAGCGCAGAAGAGCTACTACGCAAGGAGCTTCAGAAACGCTTCCGATTTTGTTTTTACTTCGTCTCTGGCAGGTTATGAAACTGTTGACGGGGTCAGTTTTACGTCGTCATAGTTACGTTTGGGAAGCAACGTATGTCCTGACAATCAACATACACCATTCTCATACAACAATTTTCTGAAAAAAAAAAATGAGGCAAAAGAAATGCAATGGCTTCGCTCAGCTTTGCCAGGATACAAGCTGTGGTCATCAGCTGAGCTTGTTGTGGTCGTGTATGTTCACCACTGAGAGACATTGGGTACACATATTTTATTCATTTTGCTTGACAGAGACGAAGACTGCCCGATTCTATGTGAAGTAGCATGCAGCGGTCTCCATTCTGTCTATACAGCATTTCAATTTGGTAGAGTCTCCAAACGCAAAGTCATACACTGGATCACTCACCGGTGTCTAGTTCATTTGGTGCCACAGTCTCTCGAAAACACTACACATGTTTCCAAACAGTGTTTACAAAGTCTGCTTCAAATTGCCGGCTCGCAGATGCACTTTCGGAAACTCGATTGGAGTGATCCGTCATAAGACGTGTCTTTAGATCCTCTTCTGTTGATTCCCGTTGACAGAACTCTTCCACAGGCCTCATCTCGGCGGATATGCTCCGTCTATTACGCTTGGCAGTCATCCCTGTTTGGCAAGCCGTTCATATCTATGTTCGTGCGTCTCCGCTGCTCTCGTCGCTTTCTTAAGCTGAGCATCGTATTCACAAACACGCCTTCACTAGAATTTCTACTCCAAGCGGCCCTCGAAAGCATGTGTTTCGTTTCAGAAAGCAACCTCAACTCGGATCACTCCTCCAGAGGCAGAGAAAACGAGTTTTCTCGGGAACCTCTAGTCGACGACTACGCTGCCTGGTCCGCTCCTCGACCTCCACTACATTTGTACACATGGCGGAAATCGCATCGCTCGCTCGCTGTGTTCGTTATACCGGTATGCCAAAGTTCTCACGAAAGCCGATACGACGAGGATGCACCCAGCCTTTCTCGAAGCGTCGGCTGAGAGTGACAGCTACCCGGCACTTCTGCCACTTTATCGTCTTACGGGTGCAACAGTGACTAGCTTCCTGCCATCCCTTCCGCCCAAGCCGAACATTGATACCGCGATCAGCCGCCGATACCGGTGCTGCAGTTGGTCGTTGCATTGCGCTTCTGTGGCGCGGGCAGATTTCAAGTCGTCACCGGATAAGTGAACAACTCTTCGGAGCCTACCGAGTCCTGAGGTGAGGCGCGATTCGATCGCTAATGGTGAGCTCGCCCGGGACCGGACACGAGTCAGGCGGTGGCGGCGCACTCCTTCCGTGGCTCAACCTGCGCGGTGACTTCCGCAGACGGTGGCGAACTTGTGGGGGGACAGCATGTTGCATGCAGTAAGCTGGGGAGCAATAGAGGCGCGGTGGAACTGTGCGGACATATGTGCAGCACCCTCTGCATCAATGGCTTGCCCGTCGTCTGAGAGTACGCGGTATATATGTTACTCCATGTGACATATATATCAAGAGAGGACGCTCGACACCATTTGCGGCCAAGCTAGAGGTTCCACGGCTCCGCCAGACGGCGTTGCACCTACGAAAAAAAAATTTAGCTTCAGGACTGTATGTAATTAAATAGACTGTAGACAGGTCGAAGTATCGGAATATTTATCATTTGGTTACTAAAAGTAAGACAAGATTAGGTGCAAATTGTATTAATTGTTACGGCTAGGTGGCATGCGCCGCAAACTCCTGATTCAAAGGGTTTTGCTTTATCTATAGCCTCATATGCCCATGCGAACACTTTTCGCGTCCCGGTCGTACCCTATTAAAGGGGCGCGACTGTGGGTTGATGACGAGCAACATCGTTCTGTATTGCTTCAAGTACTGCTTCCGGTCTTTTACGCAATCCCGGTAAGTACTTCGAGAAAATGGCACAAGCGCCTGTGTATCCAACTATGAGACACACGCGAAAAACCCAACTGAAAGAAATATTGTGGCCTCGGAGATATAGTATTTTGAAGCGCCCCACTCTGAGGCTGGCACGCTTCGCCGACTCCGGTGTGTGCCGCTGTGCGCACAGCGGGACTCTGGGGCCCTATAGAAGTATCCTCTCTTTATATATATCTTACTCTATGGTACGTCTTCGTACGCACGGCGCTGTCGAGGGAGCGCGTTGGTGTATGGAGGGATATTAGCGGCCGACGAAGAGCATGACTTTTCAAGCACATTTTCAATTTGGGCTCCCGACTTGTTTGAAAACAACCGCAGGCGGTATTTCCTAGAGTCGGAATCGGCGTGCATGTGGTGCAACGCACTGCGGAGCAGCACGCATATTTTTATTGCTCGCCCTCGAGCCCTCTCAAGGTGAAAGCCATGCTCAAAGAAGTTGGCGGTTTTTATTTTTTGCTGCAATTTACTTTGATACCTAGCAATAAAAAAAAGGCAAGTGGCAAAGGGCCAGCGTAAATCACGTCAAATGAATCGAAGTATTTGCACCATTCTCGAAGCCTACGTAAGGTTTATGTAAACACTGCGTCATCAGTGGTCTGCCAGACGTAAAAGCCCTTTCGGTCATTTTTCGCTGCCGAATCATTCATGCAGCCCCCAAAACAAGTTTTACTATGGGCTGGTATGGAGGCGCCACTGCTCCGGAATAAGTGGCGTCACGTCCCGCCGGCGCACACATAACGGGTACGTATGTCTGCTCGGAAAGAGGCGACGGAGTGAAGGCGAAGTCTACGCTTCACGGTAGCAAACGTGTTAGAACAAAACTTCCTTCAGTCAATTCCTACCTCGTGCCACAAGCGCACGTAAGAGACACATGTACGATGTGTGTGCCCAAAAATAAACCCTAAGCAAAGCGCAGATAGGCGCTACCCGTTCATGCAGTCTGGTAGAAGGCCACCGGCGCTTTCGGCGACGCATTGCCGGCGCGCGAGCGTTTCTACTGGCGGTTCTGCGGTTTTTTGTTCTTTGAAGTGGGAATTTTCTTATCAGTGGTAATGTATGTGTAGACGGCATGCTAGACTCCCCAAAAGCGAGAGCCGAGTACAACTGAGCACCGTCGGTGAATGGAAAGGCTCTTAAGAAACAAAAAAAAAAGCTCTTTAGGATGAGAAGAGCACAAGCTGTATCTGGAGATGTGCCCTTCAGTTCAGTTCAGTCGTTCAGTCGTGTCCGACTCTTCGTGACCCTATGGACCATGTCACGCCACGCTTTCCGGTCTCTCACTATCTTCCTAACATCACATAACTTTATATGCAGTGCCTCGAGGATGCCATCTAACCATCGCGTTCGCTGCCTACCACTTCGCCGGCGACCCTCAACCTTTCCCAACATCAAATCTTTCTCCAGCGACTCCTCTCTTCTCATCAGATGACCAAAGTAGCTGAGCTTTAAATTTAGAATTTGACCCTCCAATGAGCAGTCAGGGTTTATGGTCGACAATATCGGCTTCTTTGATCTTCTGGCAGTCCAAGGAACTCTGAAGAGTCTTCGCCAGCACCACAATTCAAACGCGTCAATTCTTCGGCGGTCAGCCTTTTTCACAGTCCAACTCTAGCATCCATACATCACAAGTGGAAAGACCATAGCACGAGTTATACGGATCTTGGTTGGGAGACTAATGTCTCAGCTCTTTACTAGGCGGTCAAGGCTAACCATTGCTCTCTTTCCCAGAAGCAGGCGTCTCCTAATTTCATGGCTGCAGTCTCCTTCCGAGGTAATCTTGGAGCCCAAACAGAGAAAATCTGTCACAGCTTCCACTTCTTTTCCATTGATGCTCCAGGACTTGATAGGGCAAGACGCCATGATCTTTGTCTTTTTAATGTTCAGTTTAAGCACAAACTTCTCACTCTCTTCTTGTAAGCGCATCAGAAGTCTCTTGAGTTTCACTTCACTTTCTGCCATTAAAGTGGTATCATCGGCATATCTAAGGTTGTTGATACGTTTTCCAGCAATCCTCACTCCAGCTGAAGACTCGTCCAGACCGGCCTTCCTCATGATGCACTCTGCATATAGGTTAAATAGGCAGGGCGACAGTATGCAGCCTTGCCTCACTCCTTTCTCAATCGGAAAACAATCAGTAAGACCATGCCAAGTTCTGACTATGGCCTCTTGTCCTTCATACAGGTTCCTGAGGAGACAGATGAGGTGAATTGGAACTCCCATCTCTTGGAGAGCCTACCACAATCTGCTGTGATCTACGCAGTCAAACGCTTTCGCATAATTAATAAAGCAGAAGTAGATGGGTTTCTGGAACTCTCTTGCTTTTTCCATGATCCAGCGAAGGTTGGCAATTTGGTCTCTAGTTCCTCTGCCCTTGCAAAACCAAGCTTGCACGTAAGGAAGCTCCCATTCCACATACTACTAAAGCCTACCTTGGAGGATTTTCAATATCACCTTGCTAGCATGCGAAATAAGCGCGACCGTGCGGTAGTTGGAACAATCTTTGGCACTGCCTTTCTTTGGAATGGGGATGTAAACTGACTTCCTCCAATCCTGTGGCCACTGCAGGGTTGTCCAAATCTTCTGACATAATGTATGCAGAATGTTAACAGCGTCATGGTTGAGGTTTTGAAGCAACTCAGCTGGAATGCCATCAATTCCGCTAGCTTTGTTCTTAGCAAGCATGGCTAAGGCCCATTAAACTTCACTCTTCAATATGCCCTGCTCAAGATCAGTAATCACAACCATCTTATGTTGGGTTTGCACATTCGGGTCCTTCTTGTACAGTTCTGTGTATTCCTGCCACCTCTTCTTTATCTCTGAGGCTTCAGTGAGGTCCTTGCCTCGTTTGTCCTTTATCACGCCCAGCTTAGCACAGAAGCTTCCTTTGATATCTTTCATTGTCTTATACAGAGCTCTTGTGTTCCTTAATTGGCTGTTGTCCTCAACTGCCTGCAACTGTATGTTCAGGAAGGCATTCGTATCTCTCCTTGCTATTTTCTGAAAATCACCATTGAGAACCCTGT
>JAJIZL010125632.1:0-90149 GCA_023969395.1 Amblyomma maculatum | reverse complement strand
TGTGTGTGTGTGTGTGTGTGTGTGTGTACACAAAATGAAACAATAGGCCTTACCGCTATTCACTACCGCTCTGAAGCCCAGACAAGAAAGTGAATTGGAATGTTCGCCACGGTTTGACGTTTAGCTGTGGTCATTCCTTAGCGCTGAATGAGAGTGCACCTTTAGAAGTTTAGAGTGACCTGAGAAATGTCCAACTTTTTTTCTGCTACAGAGATTAGGGGAACCGTGTTTTTTTTTTTTTTTTAAATTGAGATATAGCTATACCAATAGTCAGCTCAAAATTCCTGTGTTTAGCCTATTGTTATCTGCAATAGATAAATGTTGTCTAACAGAATCAACTTCTCCTTGTTAGTGAATAATGTGATCTACCATTTTCTTACGTCTGCCAACGCAGGTAATAAAATCCCAAAAAGCGTTTTACCTAAAATTGGTTATTTTCTTAAATTTCCTAAAAATCACAAAGTACGTGTACGTATACAAAAAGCAATCGTTCAGAAACCGAACGTGACTCAAACATTAGTTATTACAAACTGTGTCGTCCCTTGCGCGCCGCTTTCGGGCAGGAACCAGTGTAAGACAAACATTGTCATAGAAACTGAGCTTAACAAAACGACCGCACATTATATATATATATATATATATATATATCTATATCTTCAGTGCTTCTGTTTCTACTATTGATTGACTGCAAGCTGTAAATTAGAAGGAACTTGTAGGAGAACGTTGTAACCTAGGAAACACGCATAGACGAGTGCGCAATCTACACTGAAAACTCGGAAGTGTCTTAAAAAAAAACAATCTCTAATACATCCAAACAAAAACGGACAGATGGCATTCGTCTGTGCTGGTTTTCTCAGCTTTTGTCTGCTCGGTATGGGCGGCCCATATAGCCGGCCAGTCACTAATAATGGGGAATGCATTGTTGAATAAATCATATTTCTCCCGAATGTACAGAGGAAAGCAAACGCTATCTGCTCGAGGACAGCTATAGGTACCAGAATGAGGCAAGATAACAGCGACTAAGGGAAGGACAAAAATAATTACTTGAAGCTTATAAAGCTTTCTTAATTAACTTTTTCATTGAGGAATTCGCACTTACTTTTTGATGTTGAGCATAGAGGCCGAGAAAGGATTATTCTGCTTGGAACTGGCGGCAATGTTCTGCGGGTAAAAGGTGTTTGTTACCATCGGAAATGTGAAATTCAAAATTCATTCCAGTAAATCAGCTACTCTTCAGCCGTTACCTACTGTGCAATAGGCCACAAACGCGTTCCTGTTTTCATAGGCACCTTGAACACGGTTATCAAAGGTCTTCTTTCTTGGGAAATTTAGTTTGTGGAAAGTAGCCTAGTTTCTGCAGTGAAGATGAAGCTTCTATGAGCGCAATTTTTAGAGCATTCATATGTGAGGCATTCTCGCAGCTTTTATTCTTTGACTCATGTTTCTGTCCACTTTCGGCACTGGCGCAATGCGTCTTTCATCCACAACATTTATCACAATTTCGTTTTAAGCCGCCGGCTTTTTTCCATCGATATTTATCCGCAGTCTCTTTTGTTTAGTACTTGGTAGCTCCGTCATGATGTTGTCCTGCCTATCTGCATCTTAGGAAGCTCTCTACTGGTTACCCCAAATCTCAGTGTCGCTCGCAGACAGCCCTGTTGCGAGAGCTTCCTTTCTTGAGCTGTCGTCTTCCCCCTTCCGGCGTCCTTGGTAATGGGGATTGTCCGCTCAATTTGATGTTCGAGCTGGTGCATCCAGGCCGTGTTGTTATTATTACGTGCTCTCCTTTTCTTGCATCATTTGTGAACTGCCATTTCCGCAACGCTTTTTTCGAAAACTCTAATATATCTTCATTTTCATATCGCTGGAACTTGTGGAGAGGGACTTAGTCTGAAATTGAAAGGGACGAGCTATGCGTGTCAGAACAGCTTTTTTTCTTGCTATATAGAGAACAGGTGTACTATCGGCAGGGCGATGCTGAAAGCCTCATTTTGCGCCAAACGTAGTGACTGAGAAAAGGTTCAAAATTTCTAGAGCGAAATCAAAAATTTTAGTGAAAATAAAGCTGGGCTCCTACGGTCATTATATTTGTTAATTGCTGACTCTGAGCGAAACAAAGCAATAAAGCGCTTTGGCACCATGCCCTGTCATTCACCGATAGTTAAACAGTACAAGATCTAATTCTTGAAGGTCATAAAAATTAATGCTTTTCCTTGCTGCCTTCTTTTATCACACTTTTACTTTCAAAACGCAACAATTATAAAAACATTACTGCGCAATTATTTTGCAGAAAATGTATAGCTGTTTTATTTATCGGCTGCTTAATTTAACAGTACGAATCCTCGCGTAAGAATACAGTAAAAGAAAACAAAATGTCAATTTAAACTTGCAACTCCCAGCAACACCTGCCGCATTTATTTATCGCAGCCCAGACAGGAGATATAAATTGAATAAAATGCTGTATCATATAAGACATAGCGACAAATAAGAGGAGCTACGAATATTCAGCGCAGACACAAATTTGCCTAATGGGAAGAAACTTGCGAGTACGCTTGCGATGAACTACCGAAACACGAAAACGAATTCTGATACTAAAGTGATCATACAAGACTTCGTTTTAGGCTTTTGCACATCAATAAATAGGGGCTGTGCTAGCTGCATGTTGTCTCCTACTCATTGAAAATTTAGGGAATGTAATATTTTCTTTTCTGGACAGACATTATTACAAACTATTATGGTTCTAAAAATAGAAAAACAATGTTAACGTTTTAATTTAAATGAACTCATATATTACTAAGGATATCGTTTGAAATGGTGCTACTGCTAATATTATTCCTGATAGCCCAGGAGGCCGTTTTTATACCGTGTTTCCTGATTCGATCGTTTACGCCTTACATATTATAGTGAGGGATTATAATAGGGCTTTTGAACTGAACGACAACTGAGTATTGAGCATGTGCCTAAAACACGAGGCTAGTGGAAACATTATTACTTAAATAACAGTGGTGTGAATTGCTGAGGTGAAGAGTTTGAAGCGAATTAGTGGGCGCGGCAGCATTGCGAATATGCGGAATTCAAATCCGTTCCTTTTTGTGATTCAGGTTTCGCTCGGATTGCTGCTGTCATCTTCCGGGCCCTGTTCAGAGACGAATGCGACCACATCCTACGCTTCCACGGAATTGTTCCGGCTACCTGAACTATGGGAATATGAGTGGCGTCAACTATAATCCCAGTAGCGCCAAGCTATTAGCAACGGTAGCATCACGGACGATGACTGTGACGTCAGTCGACTGCAATATAAGCGAGATCTTCGGCGGGGAACCCTGCAGTGGGCGCAGCAGCATTGCCAAGATGCGGAATTCAAATCCGTTCCTTTTTGGGATTCAGGTGAGAAAACACTTCGGCAAAACTTTTCGTAGCAACAACCTCTGCCTGCTCTTGCTGCCGTGCCCACTCCTGCAGTTTGAATGTTTTGTTAATATATTGGGTTCTTTACGCCCCCTCTTGTTAGTGGCGGGGGACGTGGAGACTAATCCTGGTCCCTTAACCGAAACGCTTGAAGAGCAACTGAAAGCGATTGCGGAAGACATCCAGGAGATAAAGCAAGAAAAAAGTGACCAACCAAAAACTAGATTCAATTGATAAAAAGCTAGAAAAAATCGGCAAGACAGAAAAACAGGTCTTGGAATGCGTGGAGAGGGTGGACAAACATGAGAAGACGGTTATATTCTTGGTTAAAACAACTGTGAGCTAGATAATTAGATAATCGGAGCCGCAGATCGAATCTCATTATTTATGGTGTTAAGGAGCAAGATGATGAGACCCCCCAAGGCCTGCAAGATGCTGTAGAAAAACGTTTCCAAGAGAAATTAGAAATTAAAACTGCAGGCTTCGAAAGGATCTATCGTCTTGGTCGAAAAGAAGCATCGGCCAATTATCTTGAAATTATTTGACTACATACTCGGAAACTGCACAAAGCTTAAACAAACTGGGTACTCAATTGGTGAAGACTTTTCCCGGGGGGTACGAGAAGTTAGAAAGAAGCTTTGGGAGCGAACGAAAGTAAACCGAGATAAAAAAAAACAAGGTGTACCTGAATTACAATAAAATCATGATAAATCATGATAAAATCATGACAGATGGGACGAGGAGAACAACGACATTGTTGAAGTTAAAAACAAAAAACAAAAAACGAAAGCCTGGACGTTGCTCCAACTCGACTAACTCAAAGCCGCCGCCGCCCTTGACTGTCATCAATGTTAATGCCCGTAGCCTCGCGAACAATGTTGAAGAGCTAGAGGCAATTTTGATTGCCCTAAACCTTGATATAGTTTGTATTACGGAAACATGACTGCATGCTGACATCAAGAGCCATAAAATTGTTCCACCTGGCTACACCATGGTTCGGAAAGACAGACTAACTAGAGGTGGGGGCGTGGCTGTGCTCCTGAGGCAAGGAATGTGCTATTCGTTAATGCCAGACGTTCCAGGCGTAGAAGCAGTTTGGTGTAAGATTTAGCTATGCCAGAGCTCTGTCTACCTATGTGCAGTATACAGACCCCCACATGCAGAGGTCTCCTATCTTGAGCCGCTTCTTGAGTACACGAAAAAATATATGCTTGGAAGCGCCATAACAATGACAGGTGATTTTATCCTTCCAAACGTTAATTGGAACTTATTAAGCCCATCCACGGTAACAAACAACATTCTGGTAAACTTCATGTTCATTTTAAATCTAACACAAATCATTTGCAAGGCTACTCGTGTGCAAGGTGCTTCAAGCTCTGTTTTAGATCTTATTTTTGTAAGCGATCATTTTCTGAAGGAAAAGGCTAGTGTGAATATTCTTAATGGCTTATCTGATCATGATATTGCTTTTTGCACACTATCGTTTCCGGGAAGAATCTGCCAACGTGTGTCTGCAAAGAGTGCATATGCCTTTAACAAAGCAGATTATGCCGCTATCATGACTTACCTTGCGCATGAGTACCTTGACTTTCATGAACTATGCACAGAAGGTTCTGCAGACATCAATGAAATATGGCTACAGTTGAAGGCACATGCTATGCACTGCATGAGACAGTTTGTCCCACAAATAAAAAAAAACACAAAAAGTCTCCATCCATGGATAATACGTGAACTGATTCACTTGAAACGCAAAATTAAAAGGTTGAGAAAATCTAACAAATCAAGCCCGGTCTCAGACTTCTGCCAAAAGATTAATACTTTAAACAAAGAGCTGAAAGAAAAGACAAAAGACGCAAAGCAGCGTTACAGCAGTAAAACACTTAGTCATTTTATAAAAGAATCGCCCCACAAATTCTGGCACTATATTAGCGACAATCAAAATCGTCCAGACCGTTTGCCTCCTTTTGAAGAGAAAAAGCAGGCAGAAGCGTTTAATGTATTTTTTCAATCCGTATTTACACCTGACAATGGTATTATTCATCCCTTTCAGCAAGAAAACTAACCAATACAGCATGATAGGCTCTCCAGTTGTAACCGAAGAGGGAGTATTATCACTGTTGTTAAACCTAGACGACAAGAAGTGCAGCGGTCCTGACGGACTACCTAATGTCTTCTTCAAACGATATGCCGAGCCTATGAGCAAGTACTTATACCTTGTGTTCAATAAGTCTATCTGCGAGTGCTGCCTCCCCATGGAATGGAAAGTTGCAAAAATAATACCAGTTCATAAATCAGGTGATAAGTCTTGCCAATAAAATTACAGACCCATTTCCCTTACTTGTACTGCCTGTAACCTGTTAGAACACATTATACTAAAATTAATTACTGAGTTCAATGAGTCAAACAATATCCTTCATCCTCACCAACACGGCTTGAGGCACGGCCTGTCTACTATCGCACAACTTGTCGAGATTTTACACGATTTTGCTAAAGAAATAAATGACCAAACACAAATAGATGCAATCTTTCTAGACTTCTCCAAGGCCTTCGATCGAGTTTGCCATGCTAAACTGTTACAGAAACTAAATTATATATTAGGATATGGGCCTATAGTACAATGGATCGCCAACTATTTAACTGACCGTCGCCAGTTAGTGCAACTCGGTGACCACATTTCAGATACTGTCCCGGTCCTTTCTGGTGTACCGCAAGGCTCTGTTCTAGCCCCAATTCTATTCCTTCTCTTTATTAATGACATTACCAACCAGACAAAATCCAAACTAAGGCTGTTAGCTGATGATTGCGTCCTGTACAAAGACATAAAAACCCGAGATCAAATAGTCTCAAACAATGATAAAGGAAAGACAGCTGAATGGTATTCGGAATGGCAAATGGCCCTTAACTTTGACAAAACAGTTTCTATGACTATAACGAAAAAGAAATCTAAACTGAATTTTCATTATGGCTATGGCAGCTTCACACTAAAGACCGTCACCGAACATAAATACTTAGGCGTCATCATTTCAGCCAATCTGGGGTGGACTGCTCACGTGGAGCAAGTGGCAAATAAATCAATGCGAAAGCTCATGTTTTTGAAACGAGCCCTGCGGTATTCCACAAAGGAAGCCAAGCTTTTGGCCTATATAACAATCATTCGCCCAATTCTAGAATACGCAAACGTTGCGTCGTTTCCGCATACGCAAAATCACATAATCACGCTTGAGGCTGTCCAGCGAAAAGGTGCGCGCTTTATCTACAACAGATGTAGGCGTACCGACTCGCCGACGCAGATGCTGTCTGAAATCGGGCTTGATACGCTAGCTAGTCGTGCGACGTTTCACAGGCTGAAGGTTCTGTATATGCTCTTGCATAACAAGTTTAAAGTTAGTTTTGACCCTTACATTACCTTCAACACTGCCAGAGAAACGCGTCACAGGAATAAACTCACACTAGAAGAATATTTCTGTGCAAATAACACGCTTATGTTTTCCTTTTTCCCGCGAGCTGTACGAGAGTGGAACTCCCTAGGCGGTACGGTGACTGCACAGCCAACAGCCGAGAAATTCTTAGAAATGGTTGGCAAAAGTGTGTTGTCAGAAAACAAGACCTAATGTTCTTTTTTTCTCATTCCGGAAGCTTTCTGTATTTTTGCAATCTCATTTGATGCGTTTTTGTATTGATTGTATTCCTTTTTGTAGTGCATTGTCACATTGCCTGAATATTTCCCAGCGTTCTTATATTTTTTTCACAATGTTATGCCTTGTCAACTACATGTCTGCAAAAAAAAAAAAAAAAAACTCTCTCCTGTAAAAATCCCTGAAGGGATTGGCAGTATTCTTAAATAAAAAAAATCCTGCAGCACAACTTCCGTTTGTTGTTTGTATGGTCTCAGCTAAATATCTTTGCAGCAAGAACAATCTTTCTGCTGAAGTGAAGAAACTGAAGTGAATTTAATACATGCAGCACAACTTCCCTTTGTTGTTTGTATTGTCTCAGCTAAATATTTTTTCAGCAAGAGCAATCTTTCTCGTGAAGTGAAGAAACTGAAGTAAATTTTTATCATGCAGCACAACTTCCGTTTGTTGTTTGTGTGGTCTCAGGTAAATATCTTTGCTGCTAGAATAATCTTTCTGCTGCTGGTGTGCATACGTGCATGTCTTGTTATTCCTTTTCTGCCTAAAGTTTAGGATTGGTGTCGCAAATGCGTTATAAATATCAAATTGTTACAAAATGGTAGTTCGCTACGACGTGGCATCCTGATCCTGAAATGCGATTTAGAATGTTGCGGCACAAATCAGGTCTCTTGAGCAGTCAATAAGAACATGACTCTGTTTAAAGCGTTCATATAACCTTTCTTTAGTCCTAAGGTATGAAATATCTTACAGGTTTCATCAAAGCAGCAAAAAAAAAGTACCTCAGTATTGAATTCTTTGAACAAACTACGGAAAGCTATTATTGGGCATGCCTAATATATTCAAACTATTGCTTTTTGTCGCTTTTGTGCCTCCTGATATTTGGACCACTTCCAGTGCCGCAAGTCCACAAACAACCCAGTCAGTGTGCAGCCATGTCAGCTCCAAACGGTCGTTTGCCAGAATAATGGTCTTAATGCTAACGCAGGGTTTTACGCAAAGCAAGAGCCTCAATGTGGTCTTTATGCTGAAGCTCTTGGTAGGTATCTGACATTTGCCGAAGTGACCACGCCATTTTGAGGTGTTCTTTGCGGATGGTGAGACTAGGAGGCATATTTATTACGGTAGCACCTATCCTTAAGGCCAAAACATAGTTCAATACTTGTTCCAGTGGCGCAAGCTACATAGTCTTTTAGTTTACAGAGCACTGATCATAAATACATTGAGCGATTTCTTTATGCGCTGTCTTTCAATTCCACACTAATATATATGGTGTCATAGAAATCATTAAGCGTTTTTTGCCCTTAAGAGATATTGCGAGATCTACTCTTGTGTTAATACTATACATTATCTCACTTGTCTTTCCTCAAGAAGCTGCCATCAAATACAGTGTCACGTTCTTCCTCAAGTTTGCCGTTTTTGCAGACCGGTCATTACACTATCGTGTACCAACGATGATCGATAACATTGCTGCTTCTTTACTACCTTGCCCCACAAGAACACTATCAATCTGTACCTTCCAACAGTGAAACTACTATGTTCCAATACACCTCATGTGCAAATCAGGGACCATAAACCGAACGTAAGAAGCCATCCACAGTATCTGTGAGCGGAATTTCGTTCATTGGATACTGTAATATTATGCAGGTTTGCTAGAACAACTTCAAGATTTTTTTTCCTTGCTGTTATTTTATGCAAGCCTTAGTAATTGTCGAAGCCCATGTTTAGGCAGCCTCCAACCAAATTCTCTTACGTTCTTATTTCATTCCTAATTTAAAACTATATTCTTTTGTGGAAAGAAATATATATTTGTGGAAAAAAATATATTGGACAGACAGGAAGATGCCTCAATGACAGGATTAGAGAGCACGCCATGGCAATATCGGACAGGTCTGGCACTAATCTCGCGGTGCACTGCAAGACTGCGTTGGTTGTAGAGACCAAAAATGTCCAGCTGACTTTCACAATGTTAAGATTATGAAAAGGATGAAGAATAAGTTAGCAAGGAAAATTTATGTAGCATATGCAATCTGTGACTCGGGAGACCAATGTGTCAGTATTATTTCAGTGGTTTTGTTGAAGAAGGAATTCGAACTTCGGTGCAAACAGGCAGGATGTTAAAGACAAGGAAGAAGTTGGCTGCAAAGGTGAAGTGAAGGGAGATGTGCGGGTTCTTGTCAATATAGTTGTCAGTGCAGCGTTGTCCCTATGTTTGTGTGTGCTTCTTATGTTTTGTGTTACCTGCTCTGCTGCCTCTTCCAAGAGATATATTCTTTTTATCCGTTGATGAAAGTGCCAAATATAAAAATCGCCCAATGCGTCCTTTGGCTTCCATGAGATAATTATGGCACCAATTGACCAGTAATACGAGGCAGCGGTAATGCTTCACACTTGCCGTCTTTCCTTGCATATCCTCATTCGTATACATGCCATATCACTTATCTCTGATTCCCTACCCTTGCTACTTTACATGTGCTTAATTATTTAATGCAAAGGCGAAGCTGGAGGAAGCAAGACAAACAGTGCGCTGGTAAGCAAAAGGACGCTTTCATATTTATGCATGCAAGGCCATGTGCCCCAAAGTTAGAATTGTAAGGAAAAAAAAGCAGCAGGCACGTGATTTGAAACAATGCACAAGAAAACCAAAGCTCGGCAGAAAATATTGTCAGGCTCACCACCCCTCGTAAACAGTTCAATTAAGAGAAACATATCTTACGACAAAATGAAGCTAATCATCATCGTATACTCCGCGACTGCTGAGAGAGTGTTACTTTTTTATCTGAGTGGGAGAAAAAAATAATTAATAACGAATTTCTCGGCTCCGGCAAACCTAGCAATAAAAGCTTCTGTTATTCCCAATTCAGTTTTGTTTCTTGCACGTGGACTGATTGAAGTCCTCTAAAACCGGCCCACAATTTCTGTGACTACTTTGTTTGCTTGTTGTGGACCAATCTCATCTAACTTTACTCTAAAGGGTATGAAAGAGCACTGAACAAATGTAGAGGGGAGCCTTACTAAAGCCTCATTATTCTAAGCCTCACTACACTAAGTCTCACTATTTTATAGTGGAGAATAACGAGCTGACAGCTCCTGCCATCTGAGGCCTCACAAAAACCGCCTACCTACCATTATTTGGTCATCGTGCCTGCTAACGATTGCTTTTCGGTCGCAATCCCTGCGTCGATGTTGGCTCCGGATTTTCTGGAGGACGGGACCACTAAAATTATCTCATTAAGCATAATGTGTTTCCGTCTAGTGTAATACACTTTGCAGTCTTCTGTACGTCGCAATACTCTCAACAGATACCACAAATATTCTAAAAGAAAAAGGACATTCTTAAATTAACAGCATGTTGTGGAGAAACTATTACGCGAACAAGTCTGGAAAACACATTCATGTTTATCTTCGATGCGCTGGACGGAGCAATAAGCTTGACCCAGGAGCGTGTCCTATAGAAAGGTCACTTGGTGGCGCAATGCCGCTCTACTGACGCTCTTGCTCCGCTGTAACCACTGACCTGCTTTCATAGAGGGTACTGACCCGTTTGCTCATGAAGGCTAAATGAAGCCCACCGTCCTACGCTTCGTGATATGTGGAAGCAATTACACGAGGATGGGCCATGTCATTAGTTGCAACGGCTCCCGAAACTAACCCTGTAGAGGACTGTTCTTGAGTTCTAGCCATCCCTCTGTGTGGCGGAGTGGTTGAGCGTTACGCTGATGAGCAGACGTATGGGATGAGGTGATTATGAGATATAACAACCTTTTGTGCTGTGATTTAGATGCGAGTAATTCATCATAAAGTGAGAAAATTTCTTCATAGCACTTAAGTGCTTCGCCCGTCAGTGAATAAGTGAAACTATGGCATGAATATGCTTGTTTCATTCTAGAAGCTGGCATGCAAAGTTCCCTTTCACTTGATGATGTTAAGAACCCTGGTAAGAGCATTGTACCGTAAAGGTGGAGAACATGCAGACGAAAAAAGAATCATAACTGAATAATTTGGAGTGTCTTGATTACATAAACATTTTCGCATACAAACATCACATCACGTTTTATGGTCGATCAATTTTTACGGGCTGGCGATTACCACAAGTTCTTGGAAAGGGCGTTGCGGTCGCTTGTAGTCAATGAAGAATGACATCGACAAGACAGTTTTGCGGCCAAGTTTTCAGCACATCAGCTGAAGCGGACGGATGGTTCGAATTGGTCCCTGTTAAGTGCGAGCAGAAAAAGATTTGTGCTAGAGCTGCGAATCAATAACTGCAAAAGAAAGAAACATTGCGCAGATTATATTCACCGACTCGAAAGTTAGATTACTATTTAAATATTGTATGCTAATATAAAAGGAGTAAGGAATGAATGATTGGTTTGGTTTGGTTTGTGGGGTTTAACGTCCCAAAGCAACTCAGGCTATGAGAGACGCCGTAGTGGAGGACTCCGGAAATTTCGACCATCTGGGGTTCTTTAACGTGCACTGACATCGCACAGCACACGGGCGCCTTGCTTTTCGCCTCCATCGAAAAGCGGCCGCCGAGGCCGGGATTCGAACCCCCGTCCTTGGGAACAGTAGTCGAGCGCCGTAACCACTGCGCCACCCCGGCGGGAAGGAATGAATGAATTTATTTCGACATATTCATCGGCTTCGAATATGTTTGCGAGGCGCGTTTGTTATGAGACTAAATGAAATGTGCATGTTGTATTTATTCAATTATTATTGATTTGCATGCGCGAGGCTTCGAGAGGCAAACGAAAGAGGAGAGGCGACGGGTTAAAGTAGTGAGAGCGTTTTTTCTTTGAATTTATGATCGCGAATGCGTGTTCCAATTAAGATCACTACAAACATGAAGACTACATATTTATATATAATTAGGCCAGGTCAAAGGAACGGTACACTTAGTTTAACTGAAAAGGTGACGGCGAATGTACAAAGATCTATTGCCTCTTTTTATATTCAGTTTTATCAACAGCAGTTGCGCCAGCATTTTTTGTCGCATGATTTAAATCTTTTTGTGCTCTCGGCTATAGGTTCAGCAAAACCTTCGGGGCCTACTTTTAAGGCAGTTTTAATATCCAATGACAAGTAAATTTAATTAGCGATAGCTTCCGACATTCTATAAGATTACATAGTTCAAAATTACACTTCAGTTGACTTATAAATTGTTGGGAGATGAGACTGCAATGCTAACTTTAATAGCGCCAGGTAAATGAGCGAGATGAAAATTGCTATGGTACAGAGTTAGATGTAGGGAATTCAATAATAATTAAATGTGCCAAACCTGTCCTAAGACTATCGTGAAGGTCACGAACGTGAATTCATAGTTTCGCTCCACAAAAGTATTATTTTTGTTGTATATTTTGTTTTCCGCCAACCAAAATTATTTATCACTGCTCAGTGATTTCGGTTTGAGAAGAAGTTGACGCGCTTTATGAATGCGAAAGGCATGAGTTTGCAAGCGCTCATTATTTCCTACCGAATATCTAGAACGTGATGACATTACCCGTTATTCAAGCCAGATGAATTCCGCCGGGGCCAAAAAGACTACGAAAAACAGCACCATGAAAATGTTCTGCGAATCAAGTTTAGAGCGTTACGTAGATATGTATTTATATCCTGAATCCCTGAAGATTATATAATTTTTATTTTTCGTAAGATATGTGATGAATAAAAAATGCTCCTAGCATTACAAAGCGATTCTCAATGACTACCATTAGGCATGACGGCTTGATTCTTTACTGCATAGAGATATTTATTAATAATTAAATAGAGCAGCACGCTCAATGTGGAAACAAGCTCTGGCATGATCAGCAGCGGTGGGAAAGCGCGCGCAGATTGAAAGTTAGAAGGTGGCCACAATGCAACTGAATTAGGCAGAACTATGCGCGGCTCACCAATTTCAATAATAATAAAGATTATGGTGTCTTTTATTGCAGCGAACTGCGCTCTGTAGCAATTTCGTTGTTTTTTTTTATTTTGATGCATATATGATTGCTAGCCGTTTTGAGCCACGGACCATATATTTTTATTGTTTTATGCAGTAGTATTTCCATAAAAGCAAAACCACTCGGGTGTCTGCGACGTTTCATCAGTGAAACTTTTCTGCAGCTAATCAGGATAAGTGTCAGACGGCGTTTATTTGGATTTTGCTCTAACCTCTTGTAGGAGAGAGGTGGGAGAGGTCGGAATATGAATGAGCCACCGGAAACATAAAATTAAAATCTAACCGAGCATAAATAAGCAAAAGCGATTGGAAAAATAACTAGAAAAAGATTATAATAGGAATTTCAATGTATTAAGGAACAAAATGGAAACGCAAGAAGAGTCAGAATTTGAATACAATCAACGCTGAAATACACTGGTGAGTGACCTTCTTCATTGATCGAATTTGTCACCCCCAACTGCATTATTCTCCAAATTTGTGGTAGTCAGCGCAAGCACCGCAAATTATAAAATACATTTCTCTGTTCGGCCATCTATATTGCGAGCTTTCGAGCATTCCCAGATATAATGGATTCTTTTTATGTTAAAACGACTATTCAAAGAACAGACAAAATTCCTGGGGATTCGCTTTAGTTAAACCCGGTAGGTTCCGTAAGGAAATCCGACGTAGCTTTTCTTTCTGTTCTTTCTTCTTCTTCTTCTTCTGGTTCTGTGGCGTGGTGTGGCTGCCGACCGGGTTTACCCGACGGCTTGAATAGGGGCTCCATCTGCGGTCGCTATTGTTGTTATGGCAACAACACGCGCAACTACGCGCAATCTGCGGCCCGGTGTGGCTACCGGTAGCGTTTACGCGCCGGCGTGAAGAGGGGTCCGATCTACGGTCGCTCTTGTTGCTATGGCAACGACGCGCCATCTGCGTCGCGGCGTGGCTACCGGCTGGGTTTACGCGCGACGGCTTGAAGAGCGGCCCCAGTCTGCGGTCGCTCTTGTTGCTATGGCAACGACGCGCAATCTGCGGCACGGCGTGTCTACCAGCCTCGTTTACGCAACGGGCTGAAATCTCGCGTTGTATTGCTTACGCAATAAAAACTATTGTGAACGTATTTTTCAAAGATTTTATTACTTCACAACCTCAGCAAGCGTTGATAATGTGACGTTTGGGTTACAGGACACAGTGAAGCCGCCTGTTAGCAGTGTGAACCCGCTGACGGGTCCGGGAAGGGCCAGGTGCCAGCCAACTAAGCTTATGCCAGCCGCATCGGTACCAGTCGCCATAAGAACTTAGGAGGCAGCCGACTGGCTCCCGATACTCCGGTAACGCTGATGGTGCTACTGTACATGGTATGCTAGAAGTGTCTAATATTGCGGGGGTTGAGACTATCATCTTTGAAAGTTTGGCCCCTGTCATTCTTAATATATCGGCGATACTATTAGTTGCGGTGCATAAAAGAATTTCATTTTTGTAGCGAAACGTGTGAGCAATAACAATTATGTGGGACTGTTAACCTCACCCTTTAAGAGTATGACGTAATAGCGTAGACTACCATCCCACATATATTGCCCCACTTCAACAAACCTTCCTCTTACGGCCTTCAGAATGGAGTGTTTCAACATCCCGCCGCTGTTAGATAGGGTCGCCACCTCCTCACTGCTCAGCGTCTGCTACCGCCGTTCACACGTATGGAAAATACGCCCTCCTTCCCAGCTCCACTCGCATAAATAGCAACCCGCAAATCATCGCATATCAATACTTATAGGTTTGGCTTGGTTTCTAAGATTTAACGTCTCAAAGCGATTCAATCTATGAGGGCACCGTAGTGGAGGACTTAAGAAATTTTGATCACTTTGGGTTCCTTAAAGCTCACTGACATAGCACAGCACACGACTGCCTTGCTTTTCGCCTCCCTGGAAAAGAGGCCGCCGCAGCCGGGATTTGATCTCGCAACCTTGTACACAGTAGTTAAGCGCCCTAACCACTGCGCCACCCCGGCGAGGCTTTCAATCCTTATAGTCCACAAAATGGCCGCGCTATCAGCTGCCTAATATTTCTTATCTATATGGTACAAAATGCAGATAAATTCAGCTTCCGGGCGCTCCATTCAGTGTGGCTACAGGGTCGTCGCTTGAGCCACAGTATATCCTGGCAGTTGGCACTGCATTTGAAAGCCGAACTTTTAGCCACAGTCTGTAAGTTGTGTATGCATTACGCTCAAATCGTATCACTCCTCTGAAAGAGTATGTAGTCTCTCGCCTGACGCAAAAGCTTTTGATCAAGACATCGGGTACAGATGCACGCTCCAAAGGTAAGGAGCTCAAATCTAACCCCTTTTTAAAGGAAAATAACGAAGACGAAAATCATATTCTGCTGTAAAAAAAAAAAAGAAACTTTTTTTAAACTCTGTTGATTATTTATCCTATGTACAATCTGTGGCAGGAGGGTGTGAGGTTGGGGGTGTTTCTGGTGTCTTCGAACTGTAGCTATAACTATACAGGGTTTCGAAGAAGCTGGCCTGCGGCGCAAGTCATAGCGCGGAGCACGTGACACCATTGAGCAGCTCTTGACGTGCCGATATCGTCTCAAAATGTTCACGACCTCTAAAAAAACGCACCCGCCACGGCAGAGACGGCCTGATTTACATTTGTATTTCTAAACAGGGGAGCGTAACAATCTCAGAACTTTATTTCCCGAGTTATTTACTGCGTTTCTTTTTTTCAGGCTATTCGAAAGGGCTATTTTTTAATGAGGTATGCAACTACCAAAAAACGCGAAGAGTTTGTGTCCACGAAAATTAGGCTAATTTCGACAGTATTTACCGGGATGCATATTACAGAATATAAAATTGCCACTTGCTTCTATGTCAAGAAAACGGGAATATGGCGGCAGCAGTCGTCTGAGATGCTTTTACATCTTAGAATGCTATCTTGAAAAATTTGTGTTTTCACTTTTCCTCGGGTGAACTCTCGGCTGCGGTGCCCGAGTCTCGATGGAAGGCGTACTATCATGATCCTGGCCGCCTGCACTGCTGAATACAGTGTACATTGATTAAAGAAAAACCAGATGATCAAAATTTCCAGCGCCTACACACGGCATCCCTCATAGCCTGAGCTACTTTTGGACGTTGAACCCGCTAGGCACGCCACATGGCAACCTTGCATTAATAAGCTCACTTATAGTACTTGACAGTCCAGTACGGTCATTTGCAATGAAGGGTTCGGAATACCCCACCTTCTGCATTTAAGACAGCAGTATCGGTCGTATACTCATGTTTTAGAAAAGCAATGATTATAAAAAGTTTAGAAAAGCTATAGTAATTAAAGGAGAAACGTTCCCTTTGCTTTCGCGGAGATCGAGAAGGCCGTAGGAAAGAGCGCGCGCTCTCCCTCAATACCGGCCGTGGCTGTATGAACGCGCCTGCGGTGGTTTATGACTAACGTGCAAAAGGACTGGAAGGTTTATCTTATTCTACCATGCCACCTGGAATGACAAATACAAATTGGCAGCTCCTTTATCATTTTTTATATAACGTGCTCTCGTTAGGTAGCAGCGACCATCAAAATAGTCAGTGTTTGGCCATTTCAGCTGCCAGTGGTCGCCTGGTAGCTAAAATGGTCACCCGGTAAGACCTATGTCGGCAAGACCACCGACACTAGATATTGTACACTGCTGTTGAGCAATGTTCTCAATTTGTATATTTAATTAGTAGTACTACAATTAGAGCTAAGTGAGTGTGCTGCTTGGCCGAGAAAAGTTGTAGAAGTAAGCAATAGGACTACCTAGCATGATTAGGTATATTTCGACTTGGTAATTCTTAGTAACATTACCAAATAGTAGTTCTCTCAGGCACTGTGAATAAACTAGTTCGTAGCGCTAGCTAGCAGAGCTGTATAGTGGACTGTATTTATACTGATTGTTGCTGTAATGTACTGTGTGGTTGTTGTCCACTTTAAAGGATGGGTAAATCACCCAAAGCTTCTAAACAATCGCGCTGAATAAGCGCTTCAGAGTAGTGTATGCAGAGTGGCGTATGGTTTATTGTATAATACCCAGAAATGTGGTGCAATAAACACAAACACAAGCGAAGAGACACAATGCAGCCCCAACTAGCCCCTCAAGCTGTGATTTTGAGGTGTATTGTATGCACAGACATACTTTCAACCGGACTGGTACTCACTCTTAGTGGTGTGCTCTACACTGCCTCTTGTTTAGAGTTTTGACATGGTGGCTGTCGTGATGACTTCATGTTCATTTCTATATCATTGTACATAGTCTATGCACCTAGGGCATTGTTTCAGTGTAATAAATATCATACAGCCATAATGACACAGCCGACGTCGTCACTATATTGGGAAATGAGGAGAATGCATTGTATGCTCTTGGTTTTAAGAGAGTGTGCTTTGGAATGGTGTCACATTTAAACGCCTGCCTACATGTCACCCTGGTAACTCTTTTGTGAAATTATTATTCACGTGTTCGTTAGCTGGCAAAAACATTTCCTATTTGCAAGGTCATTGATATTAATTATGAATAAAAAATTTGCATTTTCTATAACACACTCAGAGAAGTCTGCTTATTTTGAATGCGCCTGTGCCTAAATATGTAAGTTCGTCCTAAATAGTCAGCCAAAGAATCATGTAGTTGATTTATTGCAGTTGGTGCTTGCTGTGATCTCATACGGAATTAATGTAAACAAAATAATATTTAAAGTGGTCTCCTTACGTTGGTGCAGATAAACGATAATTAAAACTTCCCATGGGAGTACAATACACTACAATTAATTCACCAATCCCTTTTCATACCTAGAACCTGCTGGTTAGCTTAAGCACATAGCGCTTCATAATTGGCATGGGTGCCAATCAATATACTATAAAATTCAAACGCATACATTTAAAAAACGAAATCAAGTAGGTACATCTTATTGGCCTCGGCAAAAACAGGGTGCGAAAAGTTAAGCAATAATAATCACAAAATACTTTTGACCATCTAGAGTTCATTCATTTAAAGCCATACAAAGTTCTGTTCTTGCATTATTTGTAGGCGCCATTTTCTGATGGTTTTTCTGATTGTTATTTTATCCAAATTAAAGTGGTTATCTCTTAGTTTGCTAAATATAGCAGGGACATAATGCTTTGTTTTCTTACCATAGTTTGTGAAGCTCTTTGTTTAACTTAGCTTTATGTTTTCTGTTTATTTTCAGTCGAGCATCTCTCCCTTAACATTTACTTTCAAATCAGTTGGGAAATAATATGGCGCGGCCAAAAAAAAAACCGAAACACTAGAGGCAGATTTAGTATCCCATGTTTAGAATAGTTTTCTTGTGTGAAAGCCGTATGTAGGTCTTCTCCGTAAGGGATGTCATTCACTATTGTATTGATGAGCGTATAGACCACTTACATTTAGTATACTGAGCCAGCTTCATGAAGAGTTCTTCCGTTTAGCGAAACAGTCTCCACGGTCATTTTACATATTGTGAGCCTCAAATTAGGCGCCCTATTTATACGCATACTGTTGAAAACGGGCCGTCTAAAGTTTTAGTCCTTAAGACAAGTGTCCCACACAGTTTGCCAGTTTAAATGCTGGTCCAAAAAAACGCCTAAATATTTTACCACTGGTTCTAGGCACATGAAAAGTCGCATAAAAAGCACGCAGAAGCATGCAAGTATAATACCCCTGCCACACGGCACATTTATTGATATTTGCATTGAATGACATTCGTTCAAAATGCCATTTGTTTGCTGCCACACGGTAAATATAATGTCATTCGATGAGAACAACATTAGGCATCGAATGAGTTTGAGGAACTTATTCGAATGCGGTCAATGAGGATATGTGTTATTTTGACACCAGAGAGTCGATGAGAATATACACCCAAAATCAACTACAATAGCGCCACAGGCATTATAATACTACTGTGAGTTTGTAGTTTTGTAGCGAGTCATTCAATTATGTGAAACATGCCAAATAGTATCGCGAAAAACAAAAACTACCCTCGCTGCCAGCCAACCAGTCACCCCGTGCACTCAGTGTGGGCGGCATCGGAGCGACAGCACTCTATCGGCGCAGACACGGCGCCATCCCTTTCTCTACCGTTAGAAAAACATGCTAAAATCTGTCGATCTTAAACAATGCACGCTTCGATAAAGGAACCTCAAGATAAATTTCGCAGATGATCGCTTATATATAACCAAAGCGATTTTCTGCTCACAGTCCCGTGGCATCCGCTGAGCCGGTGTGGGGAAGCTCATCCGATGTGGAGCTGTAGCTCCGTTACTAAGGCGTCGCTGAAATTACACCTTCCATTTACTGTGAGATAATTAAGGACACAATTGAAACTATAGTATGCCAATTACACGAATAGGCAATTAATTGACTATTTCCAAAACGCCGTCCGCTATAGCTTCGATTCTAAACAATTTAGGCCTAGCGACGACTAGGGAGTAGTGGGCCATACATAGTCCGCCGCTCTCGCGGGCAGCACCGTTGCAGTAGAGAGAGAGAGAGAGAAACACTTTATTTAATAGTGCAAACTAAGAACTCAACTTATCCTCAGCCTGGTTAACCGAGGCAAGCTGTTCTTCTATCTGTGCCGATGACAGGATCTGGATGCTGGTGTCGAAAAAGTGCTGCCAGCGTGTGAAACCTGAGTTGAACGCAGGCGACGACGATCACTGGGATCGAGAAACGGCCGGAAAAGCAGGGCTCTTCGTGCAGGCGCGTGTGGCATCCCGGGAGGCCCGATCTTGGGGGCGGCGTGGTCCAGAGTTCGCGTAACGGTGCTCGGAGCACGCGAAAGTCACGTCCGTTCGCTATCAGAACCGCTGAAGAAAAAAAAGTAAAAAAAAAAAAACTGTTGCAGCAAGTTCACACCATCCGGTGTAGCAAGTGTTGCGAATTTGTGTCTGCGTTCTTGGCGAGGTTCGGGTCCGGCATTTTTCGACGGGCATTTAGGCCGAACGGTCGATCTTGGGAAGGCGGGACTCGACGAGACTGTGGTACATACACTGCGCCGTCGGACTATACTCGAAGGTTCTATAAAAGCGTCCGTCGGTCAATAAACTAGACACTGCCTGTATTACGTGTCGCTCTTGGCACTTGGTTTAGTTTGCAAAGTGTACGTTGTTGAAACAACTCCATAGCGCTTTTCACACCCGGGCGCCGATGCACGCACCTTCATCACTCTTCCGTAAACAAACGCCATCGACACAGGCGCTAACTTGGCTATGAATAGTCGTTATAAACAAGTTGGTTACGAAGCATGCGAAACATGAATATTAATTTAAAGGCTGCTTTTCTTCACAGCGCGGTCACTTTAGCAACGTATAGAAGGTGCAACAACATTTAATTATCCATCGCAATTGCCATCATTTATAAATTGCATCGGTTAAGGTCGTGTAGCAGCGGTTCAAAAATGGCATGAAATTGAACAAATATCATTCGAATGGAAAGAAAATCAATGTTTCTTGTGGCTGGGGTATAAGTGCCTCTTCGGTTTTACAGTTTTATGTGTTGTTCTGGAACATAAACATTTTGTTTTGTAGCGGTTGACATAAATGCACATTTAAGTATACCAGCTCATTACTTTATGCATGTCATGTTGAAAGCATGAACAATGACATTGATTATCCTTGCTATAATAAAGTGTACTGAAATATTTTAAAATTTATGGTTGATTACTCAGATGAGTAATGTTAAAAGTATTGGTTCTAAAATGCAATCTTGTATTATACCATATCTTAAGATAATGTATAATACACGATTGACAATTAGGCATTTATAAACTACTAATTATTAATTTTTAAATGCTTAATTCGATCTCTATTCGAAAATATTTCAGTCGATTGAAAAAGTAGTGGTTTAGGAACTGGTTCAACAGACCTCGTAAACCTACGCTATTTAACTGTTCTCATTAGTGCATGGTCAATACTATCAAACGCCTAGGTGATGTCCATAAAGAAGCTGAAGCGGCAAGATTATTTTCAGACACATTACTTAAGCGATAAAAAAATTTCTCAAGAAATGCGACTGTGTTTTCATTCTTTGTGAATCCGATTGGGCACGATTATGAAGTGCAAATATTTCACAAAACGAATCTGGCACAGATGCAATGTTTTTTGTTTTATTATTCGCACTATAGCGCAGAAAAATTGCAATTTGGTAATTGTTATAGTCATCTTTTTTCCCCATTTGTAGATTGGCCTTACCATGGACATTTTTAATTCTTGGGGCATAATGCCGGTTTCAACTGTGTCGTGAAGTACCTATAAAATCAGATGTTTTATATGACTGAAATGAAAGCTTACTTCTCGAAAACGAATAGTATCTATTCCCAATGGTTTGAAGTAATGATATAATTTGCTGATATGATATAAGATATGATGTTATTTATGGCATGAGGAGTGATCGTAGCGCAGTCAAAACTAAGAGCATCTTCGTTGCTTTGGAAGGTCACTGGGCAGGTACCCAGTGCAGAACACGTCTGTTCTTTTGTGAGCAGTGCACACCTGATTACTGCTCGTATAATCGAATAGTAAAATGTTGGAAGGTAACCTTGAGGGTATTTTTGTTTAAATACATTACACCTCCATTAAGAAGGATACGTCAATTTCAAAGTGGGATCAAAGCGATGCGCCGGCAACTAGAAATGCAACCACATCGATTTGGCCTGAGCTCATAGCTATCTTTAAACTGAATTGTTACCGTATTTCACAAGACGTTTAGAATTTTCCTTATTGAAGGGTATATACAGAGGGTATTTGTATTCAAGATACACTTCACGTAATACCCCCTGGGTCTTTGTGTATCAGTTAGCTCGAGGAGTGATGAAATTAGATAATAAAGGCATGAAAATTAGTCGTTAAATCTCCCTCCTTTTAGTGTCCCCTCTTTTAATTTTTCGATGGTATAAACTTTTCGCCTTTTGTAAACTGCGTAGGAGGACTGTTTACATCCATAAGGGTAAAGTCGGGCTTAGCACACGTCTTCGATCAGTCAAGCTATTATGTATACCGTTGCAGTAAAAATAAGCAAATCCGGTTAAAATTCGCGGTCAGAACAAAGCTTTGCACTTATGTTCAACAAAAGTTAGTTCAAAGTGCGCGAAAGTGAAACTAATATAGTTTTGCTCAGAGCGCTCAAGGACGGGACGAAATATGAAGGTTGCAAACAAACAGCGCTGTTTATACCAAAACATGGCCAAATCATGGGGCCATCGATATAAAAGCAGTAGTATGCCCTATGAAGAACGCAACAGGGGTCTAAAATAGTGTCCAGCGCGCATACACAAAGCACTTCAACAAACTGGTGCCAAAAGAAAAAGTAAATCATCAGGCGCGTCCCGTCTTCCGCGGGCAGCTTTGTGTATAGTCGCGCACTCTTTCAGCTTTTGACGCAATAACTTGCTAAGAAGGGCTTTGATGAGAAGGTACATTTTTTCACCTACTGTGGTGATTAAAGCTGCAGAAAAGCATTTCTAGTGCAAGTTTGCTCCATGCCAGCTCTCGTTGAATCTTTTATATAAACGGGGTTCAAGGGGAGGGGGTTGTTAATGAATCCTTCTACACCCTACTGGGACGCACAACCGGGCCCCCTCCATCAATAGGATTTGTTCAGAGCCATTTGTCTCGCTTTTAAACAGGCCTCTTTCTAGAAAGGATATATTTCAGTTCGATCAAAGCGTTTCAAAAAGCAGACCTTTCTCGCGAAGAAAGATGAGGTGTTTGTGTTCCTGAAAGGCGATACAGGAACCAAGGGTGGAACCGTATTCAGCAGAGCAGCGATTCGTTTCGACGGATTCGCATACTCGAACGCTTCACACGTGGCCCTATATTCTTTTGAGCTCACAGACGCTTTGTCTGGAAGCAATGCGCAGGCATGATAGAAAATTAGACAGTTTTATATGTCCGAAAAATGTTAGATATTTCAGGCAGCCTGTTCAACGATTATTTTTTCGTGTGTGTGATTGGTGGGTATTCCGACAGTTGTGAAAACGACTCAATTGTCAAAGAGTCCTCCAGTTTTATGTTACGTTTTGGAACCGATTGTAGTATGCTTTCTGAAAATTTGCCCTTAGATAAATGAGCTATTTTTCACCTCCTCTGTCTCCGTTGGAACCACAGATTTTGTGCGCACCAGTGGGCACTTTGTGTTCCACATCTCAATGTGGACGAAGTGTGAATTACCCAAAAGAAAATTGTGCTCTATAATTGGGCTCCCAAGTAGATGTGATTTGGAGTCTACAGTGTACAGTAGCGGAATGAATAAAATAAGAGCTTTGTGAGCATGAAAGCGCTATTAATGTCCTATTTCTTTTATGCGATCCGTTCCAGCTCTGCCAAGCATAAGAAGAGGAGCGAGACCTCCATCAGTAAGCGCGCCCTGCTTCTACCAGGGCTTCTAGTAAGAGTGCAATATGTGTACCTCTAGAAGAAAGTTTACAGAGGCTCCTCATTATGTTGCGTTTTGACAACGCAAGTACGCTAAAGGCTGTTAAGCCTGAACAGTGAGCTTTGAGTTTTTCTCTCGTGGCGGTGTGTGCGAACTCCTACATGTTTTCTTGCTTGAACTCATATATCGGGTTGTTTGATGTTTCCATGAAGGTGTCTAGAGGCAGCGACGTGAACGTAGTGACAATACACTGAAACGTGTCTAATGACGCCATCTAGCTCTATTCACTAAGGTTCAGCGCATCACCTCGGTTATGATAAGATCACAGCCCCCCACCTAAGACTTCGGCTCCGACGACGTAATTGTTGGCATCGAGTAGAAGAATATTATGTTAAAATCCCCGCTTGTTCAAAACGAGGCTTTGCAATTTCCTCAGGGGGTGGAGGGGAGGGGGGGGGGGAGGGGGCTCTGCAAACTTAGTATACATAATTTGCGCAGCACAAACAATTCAGATGAAAAAAAAATTGCCTATATATGTCACATGCAGTTATGATGACGAAGAATGCAAGAAAGGTAAGGCATTCTGCCACAGAGACAAAGTTCAAGTGCAAGGCCGCGGCTAATCAGTAACTGTGTTCAGACGGGAGTCTAGCTTTCTCACGACCAGACCTATCAGTATTATTCGCCTTAATATGAAATACATCAAATATTTCCGTATTTTTATTCCACCTACACGGAAATTCATTGCTGAATTGCAGAATGAGAGGGAGGAGTATACCAATTTCCAAAGGGCTTGCTTGAAATCCTTCACCCGGTTGTGTGGTAGCACTATAACCGTGCAGTTGCCGATTTACGTGATATTTTGTTGTCGTTCGTTCCACTTTAACCATGAAATAAAATAAAAAGAAATAGGTCAAGACGGCAAGTTGGTTTCGATCCCTCGGCTGTACAGAAATGTCGGCCTCCACGGTTACTGAATTGTCACATTAGCAAGTACAAGCCCAGAAAAATATTTTAAATATCGTGATAAGCTTGCACACCTCTAGGCTAATGCACTTGTTCTACCTAATTTGTCAGTATCTGGAAATTCTCCCACCTGCAATATATTTTAGCGAAAGTTGTTTATGGTGCTGCCGACTATTCACTGCATCAAAATTCTGGTGACCGCTTTCTCGAATTGTTTAGGGCATTTATATGGGGCATATCTCTAGATTACAAGAAAGGAGATGGCATTTTCTGTCCTTTCCGCACTGGGGCGTTAAATTTAATCAATCTTCAACTGCGACTGATTAATGCCCAGTTTATGTTTTTTCGGCGATGGTTCCTACGCCATATATGTGGTTTCTGAACAAACATTTGGTTATATCTCACCCCAGTAGTTGAGATGCCAAAGTGCTACTGCCTTCCTCGAATTATTAAAACACACATTAAATCTGAGCACTTATTTAACTCCTTGTGATCAATGACACCTTGATCAAGAGCAGTTCGATGATCACAATCTTGATGGATTCTTTATTTGTTACGGAAATTTACAATAACAGATCGACGCAGTGAATTGGCTGTTTCCACAGTGTCATTTCTGAAAAAAAAACGTAATTAAACTAAAAGAATTATAAGAACAAGCGACCTTTATTACGCTGAAACGGTTGTCTCTCTTGTTGGCGGGATCGTCATTACAAGCCTTGCTGTGGTTTCCTTACCAGTAGTTCATATTCAGACGCAATGTGTGCCATCACCTCAAGCTCTCTAAATAATTTATGTACATATGGCTTATATCGCTGTAACAAACGCTACATATAATGCAAAAAGGGCAGAACAAGACGCCACATCTAAACATACCGCATGCTTAATTGCGAGGCTCTTGCATTGCATTTTTCCCCTGGTCTTCTTTAACTTCCACCAGTGCACAGTTGAACTAGAACACACGACCCTCTCATTTCCCTTTCAGCGCGCATTAATTGGAACCCAATTTTTGAAAACCCTACCACAAAGGTACCCAATCATATAATTTAGTGATCATCGCCTGAATCCGGCTTCATCTACAAAACCGGTCCAAGAAGCGACGCTCGTCCGTAATTGTGGCTTCCAAAGTGATGAGTTACAGAATCAAAGATCGCATTGAAACTTGCCACTTTTTATATTTGCCAGAAAAACAAACTGAGCACGCATGCGTCTTGTTCCAGAGTGATGTATGTTTAGTACATTATTTCATATCAAGACATGTGTTGGACTAAAAGAAATGGCGAACAAAAACTGAAATTGGCGCTTGATCTATCGCGGAAAAGTGGATTAGTATTGATTTCGCTTAATGTGAGTCTAACGTCCCAAAGCGTGTCGGGCTATGAGAGGCGCCGTAGTGCACGGCTCCGGAAATGTTTACCACATCTGGTTCCTAAAGTGCACTGACTCGTACAGAACACGCGAGCCTTGTTTTTGCCGCCACAGAAAAGCAACCGCCGCGGCCGTGATTCTATCCAGCGTCCTTGGGTTCAGCCGGCGAGCACCGAAACCACTGAACCTTTCCGGGAAAGGAAAGAATTCAGGACCAATACTAATAATCCCTAATTGAAGTGAGATATGGCAATATAGAAACGGAGGCCTTGCCTGCCGCGTTTATCTTTCCTCGGTTGGTTGACCTAAGTTAGGTTAAGAGTGGATTGGAGACCAAGAAGACGTTTCCTAAAGAACGAGGTAAAGAGCAGTTAACATTCGTACAAGTTATATGCAATACATTCTGCATTAAAGATTATAATGAGCCTGGCTTGCGGTGCACTACCTGACCAACTATGTTCTCTCGTTAACTGTGGTTCAGTGGACTTCTGACCCTTAGTGCTACGACAAATAGAGCTTTCTCTCTCTCTCTCTCACTGTGAAACGTTAACATGGCTTGTAGATATGGTTAAAAGAATAAAAATTTGAAAGAGTGCAAAACGTTCGTGACATTTGCAACAAATTCGATAGTCATGCTTCAGCTTAGCACGTCTCATAATCCCTCAAAAAGCGCAGTGCTGTAGGCAGTCAATGCCGATTATTGCTGTAACCACTGCTAAAAAAAAAAAAAAAAAAAAGCTTTTTTATTTGCGGCAGATTTGAAGGTCTCAACGTACACAATGCAGAATTTTTTCTTCTCTTATAAAGTGGTAGTGGGAGCATGCACACGGCTAATTTGTTTCGTCCGAACCATAGATAACAAAGGGAGCCCGTGCCCACACTGGAGCCGTAATGTTTCGAAACTGCAAAGGCATACAAAAAAAGCAAGCGCATGTAAGCGAAATTAAATAGAATAACAAGATACTGCACTCAAAACACGAAATCTGCATAACACCGCAAAGGAAGCGAATCTGCGGGTTAGGGTTCATGGAAAGTGCGCAGAAATATGCAAAACAGTGAGGCTTTCACAGGACCGGTGTGAGATCATGCAATGCAAGCCTTAAAAGCCTGGTCGTGCACCTAGCTGTTTTGATCCGAAGACATCGCGTATTTATCGTCACGATGGGCAGATGGGGCAGGTTCAGGCTCTGTACTACTTCTGACACTGTCGAGCACGGAACAAACGGATTCATAATACTGCCAAAGGCTTTTCAGATTCACGTTACAAAGAGCTTCCCCGATTTTTCAACTTGGAATAAAAATTTTACTGATGCAAGAACGTGGTTTATTCTAGAGCTATCGACATCCTGTCAAGTGTCTCGTTTCGTGAACGTAAGGCAGCAGTTAGTGTAGTAGAGAGTGCGCATTTATAAGAAATGTTTTCTGCGTATTGTAACAAAAATCATATGAAAAACTCTAAGAAACGCGCTTCTCTGCATATATAAAAAACACCCCGCGGAATGGCATCAAACACATTTTATAACAGATGCTTCTTATGGTTTATGATTGTTTTTTCTGCATCCCTAGGAAGGAAGGCACATTTTCTCGCCACAATCGCAATTAAAGCACCTGGAGTGACATCAGATGGGTGATATTGCAGTCTTCCAAGTCGGTTTCAACCTTTGTGTTTATCAAACATTTCTTCGACCCGCTGATTCCACTTTTTGCTAAGTATATTAATTGTCAGTTCTGTACAAAGTTGTCTCAGTGAGGCTATGTCGGAGATAGGAAGGTAGTTTTGCAATATAATACTACATATATTACGCGCAAAAATGCGCTTTGAATGTGACGTATTAAGCTGTAGTATTAACCTTGTCTTCAGTCGCAAAAGGGCGTTTATTTTCAAGGCCATGTCGTACTTTTTCTCGCATCTTTCCAAAGCTCTATGACTCGGGTTATGCCGGAGAGAAATTTTTTTTTTTTTTATAATTCATGCCTACACATATTAGGCACGACAATGCGGTTCCAATGAGAAGTATCAAGTAGCAGTATTAACCTTTCCTTTATTCAATAAAGGCAGACAAGGAGCCTTCTAACAATGTTGTCGTTTCTTTTGTCACGAAGCATTACCATGAACTTTCTGTGCGCCCCTGATCACTGGACGTTGCGTAAATCGACGTGTCGTTACGACACAAAACTACTTACTGTTATCATGCCTCTGACCAAAGTTTGAAAATTCAGATGCACGCGTCTCTTTTATAGCCTTACATCTTTATTATATAGTTTTTTTATATTAAACGCACATATTACCACTGCGGCTTTCTCACGTGCCTGCGGGATACTCATGCATTGGCTGTGGGATCTCGAGCGTGGCGCCACCTAAGCGGAACATCACTGCTGACATTTCATTTTTGATGGAAAGCCTTAGTAAAGTTGTAATGCGAATGCTGAAACTAAACCTTCAATTATTCCTGCATCATCATGTCAAGGGTCATGATGCCTCCAACCAGTGGTCATACGGTAGTGACAGGCATGACTTCGACAGGAGGCTTGGCACCGAGCCTGCCGCCGTTGCAGAAGTGGAATATGACTGTAATAGTTATAACAATCCGCTTTTCAGGCCACCAAAGTGGCTCTTGGAAACAACTTAACGGCTCATGTGGCTTGTCTATGCTTCACTACTGTGCAGATGGGCCCTTAGGTTGGTATCAATGTGACGTACACTTTACGATATTCAAAGATTAACTTATACTGACGTGGAATAACTCTTCGCAAAGACTTTTACTCCGAAATGCCAATACAATCTAAAACTACGCTAATGTTCCGAACGAAGCCAGCAATTAGGACAGCAGCCTGCCTCTAAATACGTGATCACGTGATTAGGCCACAGCATCCACAAGAGGCCATTTTAAAGGTAATCTTCAAAGCGCGTTTCAACGTAGAATGTATGCGGCTATTTTCTGAGATGTAGGAAACGCGCGGTGAATGTCTGCCACATTCTGGGAGACGCTGAATGATCAATATATAGCTCATACAGTCTCATACAGTCTTACATAACAATTAGAATATTTTATCTCAGCGGCAGCAACTGTCACATGGTATGGAGGGCGCAGCAATGTCGTGCGTCCGAAATAGAGCTTTAGCAGCCCGCATACTGTGGAGCAGGTAGTGCTTGCATAAGTTAAATTGCCCACGCGATCATATTTGTGAAGCGTCATTTGCGGCGCAAAGAATGCTACAATGGAAGGCCGACCACTGTTTGGCTAGTAGAGGCAAAAACCTTGCCTAGCGACTCTTTTAGCACTAATCGTTAACTTAATTACATAGTTGTTTTTTTTTACTGCTCTGCAGATGCGCCTGCGTAAAGAAAAAAAAAAACAGAGGTGCCGTACACGCTTAAACTAAGATATCGAGCAATGATCAGCGAAGATCCTTTCTTTGAGCTCAAAAGCTTAGCTTTCACCAGAGGTTAAGTCGACAAAGTTATCGTACCAGAAGTTCGTTCTTTCAAACGGTGATTTCTCAATTTATTACATGACTATTGTTCTTGCTGGTACAAGTGCTGCAATGCAAGTGCAATCTTCCTTTCAATCTTTAATACTTATCCATGTTACCTGGTGGCCGTGTAGGGGTGAAAGACAATGGCTTATTCAAAATACACCCGCGTGTGCAATTTTCCGGGGCTGCGGGCATTCCATTTTAAAGATGCAATCGTTAATAAAGCCATACAAAGCCGAAAGATCCTTTTTTGTGTGAAACGCGTCCAAATGAGGTCAATGCAGTGCATGAAATTATTTGCGTGGTTGATGAAAAACATGCTGTGTCGGTCTTAGCATGTAACTCCATTTCATGATCGTGCAGAATTATCTGCGTGAAAGGCACGGTATTCGCAGTTTCTTACCCCAGTGCGTCGTCAAATTTTGCGAAAATGTATAACTTTAAATAATGATTATGTGTGCCGTAAATGCTAACTTATATTTCTGAATTATAAAACATTCCGGTAAATTTTGCAAAAAGCGCCCGCAGTGAGCTGCTGTGTTAAAAAAAAAATAATAAGGATGCTTAGCGACCAGGTCCAACATCTTCTGTTTCGCAAACATTAAAAAAAAACGATTCAAAGAACATAGTGTTCCTTTTATTATAAAAAAAAAATGTAACAACTTTTGGCTATCTATAGAGTCGACTTCGGATTCGCTTTACGGCCGTGACAGAGTTGTCCATATCCGAGATCTGTTTTGATATGTGAAACGTACATTATATAACAACCCTATTTTGCGTTATATACGTTTTAGTGTTATGCATCCCTTTGAGTACGATTTTGATGAGACGCTATATTGCAGGTTGCCACTTCTGAGAAGGCAGACAAAAATAAAGTAACCTCTTAGTGAGTCTGTTCATACTACAGTGCTCATACAAAAGAAAACCACAACGAAATAACCACAGTAACAGAAACCATGTCACTAGTGGCTTTATAGCAGCTAGTCGATTTCGCAAAAAGAAATATAGCCTTAACCGACCAAGCTACAACAGGCTAAATAACCATTTTTTTACTATTTTGTTGAAAGCTTGCAGAGTTCCCTAAATTCGGCACACCTCCCATATGACAGGGCGATTCTTATCTTAAAATTAGCGACATACAAAAAGTACTAATATCCGCTGAGCACACAAGAAGTGGAGGATAATTGTTGATTTGGTAAATATGAAACATTTGTGTACTTATAGAGATCATTGATAAGAATGGGGAGGACGAACCAATAACTGTCAGCGGTGTGATTCAAGCTTTCGACCGGCGGATCAGTCTTTTTCACCCGCGACGGCAACAAACAAGAGTAAAATTATTGATTGTAATAATATAAACAGGTTCAGAGTGAGCTATGGTAAATGAACCATAATTGATGTTTCCAGTCTTGTTCCAAACTGTTCGTGGTATCTCCACATATTTCATACATTACATAGAAAGCAGGGTGAAAATAGCTAAGCCCAGAAATCTGGAATTTAACTTTTCATAAACATGGTCTCTTTCTCCATCCGTCGTGAAGAAATTGAAAATGTGCATTAGATATAATGAGACCCCTTGGAAAAGAAGAAAAACGAATATTCTGCCGTTGCTGCAAAGGCGCATGAAATTGACTCCACCGAATCTTGCGAAGTTTTCTCGGGACCAATATTTGTAAAATAAGCTCTGGGTTCAAGCTGAGATCTGCAGATTTCAGCGGCAAGAAATTAAACACGCCCAGCTCTTTTTAATCTTCAGGGCACAGCTACTGCAAGCATTGAAGATCGTACTTGGGTTTGCAGTTTTTATTGATTGCGTAATAACAAGTTCTCCGTGAGTGATATTTGAAAATACATACTTTCCCTCATGACCTCCTGAATTTGTAGTTGAGAAATCTCACTTGAATCTATGCAGAATAATTCTAGTCTGCATTTTTAGTGCTTTCCACATATACCTCAAATTAGCTTTCTGCTTGCCGAAAAAAAAAATTGACTCGGTAATTTTTGACATGAAGAGGCGGAGTGCTGTAATTCGGTTATGAATAACATGAAATTTCTTGATAAGGTATCAATATCTTCTACTGAAATCGTTGCGTGAACCTAACAGAAGGCGAGTAGAGTTGAGTCTTTTAATGAAAGAGATCTTTGTGACGAAAAGGTTTGCCTAGACTACTACTTTCTATCTTCGTGTTCTCAAGCTATGCTAGGTCAGTAAAATAAATATTTCAACCGCTATTGAACATTTAGCGAGAAATAGGGCTTTCAGATTATGCCGGAGCTACTCCAGTATCCCAAGATGCCTTTCAGAAGAGAAAAGGCGCACATTTCCGAATTTCTCCACTCGATTGAAGCTTGCGTGTTCATTTTACTCGGGGCATATACTTGAGTCACGTCACTGAACATATGTCTTTAAAAACATTTAAATAAACGTGCGTAAGGGGAGCTTTCAGATAATATCGCAGCCAGCTTTCTTAAAGGCTTTAACGACTCATTAGTTAACCGATTGTTCCTGTAGACAACAATCTTAAAATGCATATTCCTCTTTTGTTGCTATTCAAACCAGCTTTGAGGTACAGAAAACGTACTATAGGCACGAAAACGCGAAACTCAAGAGTCACAAGGTAATTTCAGTGTTTCAGGAAGCTTTGGCGTTTTATATGCGGTTGGCAATATATATATATATATATATAAACCTTTTATATTGTGTATATTTCGGGGGTTGAAAAACTACAGCTGTCGCGTAACTATTATGCATAACGCATTTTAGAAATTCTGATAGAACTGTATGGGATTCTTTTGGTATTTATGAAATATTTAAAATGCATTTTTATTTTTTCCCCTTTCTGTTTACGTGACAAACACATACATTCTCACATACATAAAAAACATTTTGGGAATTATTGATGTAGCGCCATATCGCTAAAACAGATGCTTGGGCAAGTTGGTAACTCATTTTGACCGGAACAGCGCGCACTAAGACACAGACAAGAAGAGAGACACGACACACACGAGCGCTGACTTTCAACTGGTGTTTATTGTTTGGAACGAGGCTTATATACACAGTTCCAACAACACAAGGAAAACAACCATCCTTCATACATTCATAGTCAATTCATGCATGTCACACTGAACAAGGACGATAACAACGATAACAAAATTATCTTTTTCCCTTCACTAAAAATGCCAATTCTTTTGAACTGATCGATAAAGAGGGGCTACTGACGCATGCGTCTTTAGACCAGGCGATATGCGCTGCTTCGATTATTTCGCGTGTTAATTGGTCACTGTGTTTACTTAAAATTTGTGTGCTAGTGAAGTCAGGGTGGCAAGTTTTGTTTTCACAGTCTCTACAATGAATCCCGAGATGCCCTTTTACTGTGTTATGCACGTTATTATTGTGCTCCTTCAGGCGTTCATTGAGGCATCTCCCCGTCTGACCCACATACAGCTTGCCGCATGACAAGGGAATGGCATACACTACACCTTCTTCACATGACACGAATCGATTTTCATGCTTGATGTCGCAATCTCTGGGAACGAAATCAGTATTGACCATTTTGCACATCTTCCCAAGCTTATCTGGAGCCGAAAATATAACCTTAACTCGTGCTCTATTCGCTATCTTTTTTAGTCTGTGGGAGAAATGATGAATGTAAGGTACAACAGTAAATATTTCTTTTTCCTTCCGCGTCTCTGATTCTGCCTGCCTCCCTTTTCCATTTTTGCTCAAGCTACTGAGAATAGATTCGGACACTGATACTAGTAGCTGCTTGGGATAACCAGCCTTAACGAGCCGATCGGTTTGGAGAAGGAAACTATCTTGCATGGAGTGCATGCAGGATTTGTTAAGCGCGTTGTGATAGCATGACTTCACCACAGCACGTTTCACCAGCTTAGAATGAGATGACGTAAAAGAGAGCAATGGCTTTCTGCTTCGTGGCTGGTAAGACCAACACATGTGATGGTGCATTAATCTGAGTTTGAGGTCTAAAAATTGGATGACATTGTTTTCTGGCACTTCAGTAGTTAGTATGAGGGGATGAAGGCACTCTACAAAGTTAGCTTTGATCTGCGTAAAGACTGCGTCAAATTCTTCCACATTAGAATCTATAAGAACGAGAAAGTCATCTACATATCGAAAACATTGTACAACCTTTGACCCTTTCAATTTTTCTTGAAGCATTCTACCCTTTTGTGCTAACAACAAGTCACTAAGCAAGGGAGCTATGCATGACCCGATGCAAACTCCTCGTTTTTGCAGGTAAAACTCACCATCCCAGGAAATGAAGGTAGAAGTTAAATACACTTGAAGTAGTTCTAAAAAGCCTTCGGCGGATAAGCCGTTCTTGTTTTGGAATTCAATTACTCCTTGCTGGTCAATACATTCTTCTAAGCACGCGAAGAGCTCGTCATGTGGTAGTGAATAATATAGGTCCTTAACGTCAAAGGAGCAGGCCATCAGTCCCTTGTTCTTGTTAGTTTCTAAAAAATGGATTACATCCTGCGATTTTTTTACTTGGAAAGGATCGTCCAACGTGAGTGAATTTAAGATCTTCTTTAGAAAAACGGCTACATTTTTTTGCCATGTGCCTCTCTCAGATACAATCACACGAAACGGACACTCTGGTTTGTGGGTTTTTGCGCTAAAAAACACTTGTAAACTAAGGCCTTCACTTTTATCGGCTTTTTTCGTTAACAGATCAAGGTTAAGTTTTTTGCACACTCTCTTGGCCTTAGCTTTAATTCTTTTCAGATTAAGGTTCTTGGCCACAGAAAACGAAGACTGAATAGCTTCCCTACCCTTCTTGACGTACAAATGGGAGGGTAGCACTAGGAATCCCCCTTCCTTGTCGGCTGGGAGCAAACGCAGCGAATTTCCCCTCAAATACGAGACAGTTCGCCGAACCGAGACGGTGTTCTCTCGGTTCTCTCGTGTCTCTCTTCTTGTCTGTGTCTTAGTGCGCGCTGTTCCGGCCATATCGCTATCATATGATTTTCCAAATGTCTCGTCATACGCGTCGGTAATACGTACGTATCACCGCTATCAGGTCCTGAAGCATCAACGGACAAAAAGTGGAAGCTGTGACAGATTTTCTCTTCTTCGGCTCCAAGATTACCTCGGAAGGAGACTGCAGCCATGAAATTAGGAGACGCCTGCTTCTGGGAAAGAGAGCAATGGTTAGCCTTGACCGCCTAGTAAAGAGCAGAGACATTAGTCTGCCAACCAAGATCCGTATAACTCGTGCTATGGTCTTTCCAGTTGTGATGTATGGATGCGAGAGTTGGACTGTGAAAAAGGCTGACCGCCGAAGAATTGACGCGTTTCAATTGTGGTGCTGGCGAAGACACTCGAGAGCTCCTTGGACTGCCAGAAGATCAAATCAGTCGATATTGTCTACCATAAACCCTGACTGCTCATTGGAGGCTCAAATTCTAAAGTTAAAGCTCAGCTACTTTGGTCATCTGATGAGAAGAGAGGAGTCGCTGGAGAAAGATTTGATGTTAGGAAAGGTTGGGGGTCACCGGAGAAGGGGCAGGCAGCGAACGCGATGGTTAGATGGCATCCTCGAGGCTCTGCAGATGAATTGTTATGTGATTTTAGGAGGATAGTGGGAGACCGCAGGGCGTGGCGTGACATGGTCCATAGGGTCACGAATAGTCGGACTCGACTGAACGACTGAACTGAACTGAATACGTACTTCAGTAGTACCCGCTTGAGAGCCCGTCGACCGCCGCGTTCACTGCCCGCATCGTCGCAGTGAGCTCGCAGCATCCGAAGCTGCAGGTTTTGCGAACTTGTCTGATTTCATGCTGTGAATGGGACCGGCCAATTTTCGGCGTTGCGTTAAACAGGACACCACCAAAACCAAGCTGCAGTAGGCGTGCGTTTGCCGATGCACCGTTGGGCAATACTAGAAGGTTGTATAAACGCCTTGTGGACTAGAATTGCCCCCTATACAATGCCTATTGAAACGTGATTTACTGCATAAAGGGCAGTTGTTAAAGTGGGCCAGCTCGTACGCTTTTCGCACTCGTTCGCCGATTTCCGACTCGCGCAAATGTGCTTACTTCGTTTTCGCTGACGACGTACTCTGCAGCGCCTTGCGTAGCGCCGTTTTTTGGAACTGCTAGCTGGTCAAACGCGTAAGGTAAGTTTTTAAGCTGTTTTAAATTGTTCGCATAATGAACAAAATAATAAATTGAGCTGCCATTTGCGCTCATGTGCGTTATGTTTAAGCATGATGGTCTTGTTCAGCGAGCAAAAAACTATAAAATGTCGCACAGAACTTGTTGTTTGCGAACATTGCTTCAGCTTCCCTTTAATAGCGTTCTTTGGATGCTGCCTATGGGAATCCTCAGTAGTAGCTTGATCACTCATCCCTTAACCTCTGCATTTACACATGTCAGACATAATCACTAGCGTCCACTGTCGGTTGTGGCGTAAATCCCATCTCTCACGGTATGGTTCCGCGACTTCATCTTTCTCCTCACTGGTTGTCTATCAGCGAGGTAAAGCGGAATTGTGAGTCAGACGTGTCTCTGAACGAAACTTCAAGGGAAAAGACCTACCCAAGACTAGAAGTGATAGAAGTGATTACGAGGAAGGGGATTTCATAACTTTAGCCACAGATAAACAGTTGATGCCGCCTTTCGGGTCCGTAAACGGCTGGTTTTATGGTTATTTAGAATTAAAAAATGTCGCCTAATGCACCCAAATTAGAAACTTACCCAAGGCGGTCTGTTAGCAAGGTATTTGATTGGTGTGAGTTTTAATAAAAACTGCGTGCAAAAATAATTGTACCAAGTGGATATCAAAATAAAATTCGGCGCTCAAGTATGTAGCGTTATTCTAATGTATTTCAGGAGCGGCTGTAAAGGCAAGGCTTTAATTGTGCTCTAATTCTTTTTATTAATACTGATTTTTATGCCAGTTTCTGCGTTTTTACGGTGCTCAGAGTACCTTACCCTTGAGAGAGTGGAATCATGCCCCGCTATGTATAAGCCCACGCGACGTAGATATAAAGCCGCAAGGACGTGTCTGCGTAGCCTGAGGTACCATGTCTAATTCACAGTGCAAGGATCTCTACAGGTTTGATTCCCGCCAGCTTATCATTGAAAATTGAAGCCCGATCTGGTAGCTCCTTCCAAGTTCGTAATATGAAGTGGTCGTGTTTGCTCGAACCCTATGACCTATCAGTGAACATGCCTATATCAGTGACCAGCTACCGGCTACAAGGGGCATGGCCGTGATTTTTAGCTCAGAACGCAGGCAATTACGACGCCAGATTATTTCGGGAACGGGCCCTATAATACCATATCGTTAAATAAAATTAAACCGATGATTACAGGCTCACGGGCGTAATTTGACGTTTGAAAAAAAGTGATGAGATTAAGGGGCGCATGCATATTTCTTGCTGCCGAATCATCGACCTATAGTCGCCATATTTATTTCCGTGTGATAGAAGGAAGAAAAGGGGTGGTTCTAACAGAACCAACAAATTTTAGTGCCGATATTGCTAAAACAAAAAGAACTATACAACTCAGTGCGTAGAAACATGCAGGTAGTTACCCCTTCTGGGTCACCGCCGCAAAATATAGGGCACCATTTTCTTTTTTTTCAGAGAAAGAGGATTTCCAGAGCCAAAGCAACTATCAAATTTCGCGCGCGATGTGCCAGGTCAAGTAGCAAGAGGAGGCCTTGCACCAGTCAGAATATTATCCTGGAGTTAATACCATCTCAGCTAATCACTCTGCAATAACAGTGCTCCGCGGCGCAATTCATATAAAAAAAAGTAAATATTTTAATGCGCATACTTATCCATCTGCCACACTTAAAATGCCTATGAGCCATCCTAAAGTCATCATTAAAGAAGCCTTCAACATTCCATGTTCGAAGTTGCTCGCAGAAGTACTTCACCGGGTGGAATAATAAAAAGGAAAAGAGGGCACTGAAACTGACCAGGTGAGTCAGGCTTCGTAAGCTCTTGATGAAGGCCATGAAGCGACGTCAAGGCTATGGTTATACAAAGTGAATCTATAAAAAAGCAGTAACACCTGAAGCGTACTCAGGGTTAAAATACATGTCTTATTACTATTGAATCTGGCGATGTCGCCAGAGGTCGCGGGATCACGAGTTTCGGAAAAGTCGAGGCATCCTGCACAGCTCAGGACATAATAGAAGTTACCATGTATTTATAATCTTCTAATCAGAAAAAAAAACGTGTTTCGCTCTCGCTGATGAAACTTTAAGTAAATATTGCATAACGTTTTTAATGTTGTTCTCGCTAAAGAAGTTTCAAGCTATTTTCACTTTCACTAATGAAACCTTAACATACATCTATGCAACTCGGCAGTAGCAATTCTTCTTCGATCAATGTCATACATAAACTACAATCAGCCAGAGTAATCATAATAATTAGTGACTTAGCCTTAGCTGCTGATCTCACTCTGGGAGAATTGGTGCAGCGAAAATCTTATGCGCGCCCGAGCGCATCTCATGGAAAGACCGCCCAAGCATGCTCCACGCCTCTTACTAGGCGTGAACAAAAAATGTACATGTTCTCGTCACATATTTGCAGAGGGGAATACTAGGCATCTGCTATATTCTCCACATGCGCATTTCGCACTCCTTAAATATTAGCAGTCACGTTCTACCGCAGGCAATGCCGTGGTAGAGTAACCCCAGAGTGTATGCTGACGCTAGGCACATTGGGAACCTTGTCTTAAACGCGCCCGAGCGCATCTCATGGAAAGCCCGCCCAGGCATGCTCAACGCCTCCCACTAGGCGTGAACACAAAATAGGTATGTTCTCGTTACTTATTTGCAGAGGTGAATACTAGGTATCTGTTATATTCCCCTCATGCGCATTGTGCACTCCTTAACGATTAGCAGTCACATTCTACCGCAGGCAATGCCGTGTTAGGATACCCCTAGAGTGTATGCTGACACTGGGCACATTGGAAACCTTGTCCAGCAAGAGCAGTCTGAGTGTTTTGCTTACTGTCACTGGACTCCGGGGATGTCAGGACGGAACTTAAAATCAGACAATTGATCACACGTTCCTAGCTAAAATTTTTGAGAACTGTCTTGAAGGAACGGTGTTCTGGAGGACAAGAGTATTACGTGGGCCCATTCTGGTAGATTGCCTTAGTTGGGGACAGTAATTAGAGCAACCCTCGCAGTTTAAGAGGCAATTTATACTGTAATTTAATTAGGAAAGTAAGGTCATAGCGCGTGGTAGCTCCTTGTTGTCTGATCTCATTGCGGCTAATAAGGCAGTCGCCTGGAAGGTTGGTTTGCTTTTGGTTTTTTGGGGTTTACCATCCCAAAGCGACACAGGCTATGAGATTATGAGATCTGAAGTGAACGTGACACCTTTCAAAATTGTGCCAGAGCGTCATAAGGCCATATTGTTCGTGCTAAACTAAGACAGCCTTTGTTTCACTCTCTAAAAGACACAGCTAGTAGTTTTGCTCGTCCTTCCTGGATCTGATTTTAAAATGCCTAAGGAAAGCATCTTTAGATCAGTAGAGACCACTGTACTCAAATCGGCGCTGCCATAGACAGTGCAGCAACAGTGAAAAGTTGTTTTATAGTGTATCTGTTGTACACAACGCCACTTTTCTTTTGCTGTACCTGTACCTTGTACTCTCATTTATTGTTTTAATAATACCTGTGAATCTGGGCTATGCCATGCTCAATAATGCTACTCCATGTTGCCTAGGCGACTAAGGCGACGCGGCAGCTATCGTGCTGATATCGTTGCCTAGAGTTATTATAAAAACTTGATCTTGTTTTTGAAGAAAAGACGCGCGGACGCCGAACAATAGTGAAAAAAAAAAAAAGTTTCCTTTTCCTTGCTTTGCCTATCGAGGCACGTATACGAGTATATATATCTCTTCGCTATTGGCTCAAGGAACGTCTGCCATCCATGGAGCACAAAATATCGGGGACACTTTATGATGTGCCGAATTTGCAGCTGATGGTATTACAGAAAGATTTATTTTATGGCGTGATTGAATGCGTCATTTTTTTATCAGCTTTTACATCTTTTTTCCACTCCACAAGTTGAAATGGCTAATAGAGACTCCTTATTTTCAAATAACTACTGCGTTGTATTTTATCGCTTTTCCTCTTTTTTCGTCGTCATCCTACTTTGTTCTCGCATTGTCTTTTTTGACTTATGATGAATTAATAGCATACGCAACAACTTCTGGTTACATAAGCGTTGTGTTCGGGAACCGTATTGTTCGTTTGCAATCAGTAAGGAAACTAAAATAACGGTTAAGTTTACAAATTTACAACCAGACATATTGCATTATTGTTTTTTAGGTAATGAAGCGATAGCGCGGAGAACACTGATCAAAAAGTTCCAATGAATACCAGCGTAAATTCCAATCTTGTGACGGCCGCGCTTCACCTGTATTTTAAATCACAGAAAACGGGACATTTCAAACAATAAGCTTCAATTTATTTACACTGTTTCTAGCCGCCTAAATTTAGCACATCTATTACAGGTCTTACCCAAGTCAGTTACATGGAGGTATTAAACTCATGACTTTGAATACTTGTTCAGAGGTATGCATTCTTTAGTGGGAAATATCGTTATCTTAATCGTGTGCCCTTACCCTATTGTATGGTCAAGATGGTAAAGATACTGATGACCTGTGGATGTTCCCTGTCGGTGGAATTCTTCTGTTGGAAGAATGAAGCTTACCATAAATAATCTAACAGATCCGTAAGGAACCTTGAATAGATATCACTAAGCACAAGCGGTAAAGTATATACTGGTTCGCGCACTTTCACAAGCGGACATGCTTTTGTTTTTCGTCAATGTAGAAAAAAGGAGCAAGGTACATGTTTTATATTCGGGCGCGGTAAGAAGCAAATCAGCAGTGCTATATTTGCATTGACGTAGACGCGGTTTTTACGCTGCTGTAGTTTGCAGAAATATGGGCACATTAGCGGCTGTGGCAGGAAAACTTCATTTATACTGATGTAATGGGTCTGAGCCGGGAGACTGGGATTTTACTTACTACTGCAGTACATTTACCCAGTCGATCAATATGGCTGCTTTTCCACGCCTCTGGTTAAAAGAGCTGCTTCCAATCATTTGGGCGAGGGATTCAGTGTGGGAAGTTTGGATGAATACAGAGGCTGACAGATTAAAATAAAAGACAAGACTACGTCTGTTCTGCAAACCCGAAAGGCTGCGTCATTTTCGGTAAAAAATTATATGTCGTAGCTAATGTTCCTTAGCATTAACAATGCGTTTACTTCTTGTATTTAAGCCAATTTCAAGGGTGTGTAAAGTTCGTACGCTAACTGAACTTTGAAAACCTATCTATATTTTTCTTTGCCTTTCCCTGAAAAAGTACACCTTTGGTATACAGTACGTAGTGTTCACATAGTGTTCTGTAAAATGTTTTGGTCATATCTCTGCTTACTACGCAAACATAATCTTCGTTAATGGAAGCCCTCCTGTAGGCGAAACCCTAATTTTTATGCACATCTTCGCTCCAGAAGCAAGCGCCTGTGGTATAGTCCTGGCACTAAGAACAAGGTCCCAAATTATGCGATATTTTTGGCTGCTACGCAAGATAACAGTAGCGAATAGGCAAAGACTCCTGCCTAACCTATGACGCATAGTTTCTCGCATACCTCCGTGATAGCCCGAAAAGAGGCCACATCTATACACCTGGGAAACATCTCATTCCAGAACTAAGTGTATATATGTTACAAGCGTCGCAAAAGTGGAAGGCCTACCTTACCTGGCGCTGAGGTTCGAAGGTTATACCGCTAATCTTCTCAAGCATGCACATAGCTTCATAGACCTCTTCACTGAATGGAGGGGAACGGGTAGCGTAAGCTTTAGTCTTGTACTTTTTCAATCTTGTGGTTAATAAATATTTCATCCAACAAGTGACCCCGTAAATTACACCTATTGAGGCGCATATCCGACACCTAGCATTCCACATCTGAACGCCTGAAACATATCTGGGTAAAATAAATGCTGCACAGCTTCCAGTCTTACCAGCCTTCTTGTCCTGCCTTAACGATCGTGAGACAATTAGAGATCGTGATCGCCCATGCCGTGGGGTCTGAATATAAATATATCCTTTGTGGCCCTGCTTCCAACCTCACTTGGTAAAAGTATTCCGCTCTAACTATGCTCATGTGGATATGGATGCTATTACTACCCTTCTGATCATTCCGTCTAGGCACTAGCTTTCATAGCAATCGTGGAACGTGGCGCTCGGATAGAATATTTCGCTCAGACTGCTGTTAACGGCTCGTTCACCCGATGAACTCTTCATGTACAGATAGTGTTGCAGGAGACGACATAGCTATCCCTTTAACTCTTTATTCGATACATTTCCTGCCGTAGCTCCTCTCCGCACAAATAAGTCTGGCCAGCTTTTCCAGTGGTCGCATGACCACTGGTAACAGACGCCCTGCCTCGCGCATCGTGCAATTATCGTTCTTGTCGGCCAGAACACACGCTGTGTCATTTTGTTGTTTATCTTAGAAGCTGAAAAAATAACGCAGCTACCACTAAATTTATTTTATCCCTGTGGCGATATGCAGGATGTTCCGAGTTAATTGACGAGCAGCTGGGCGGGGGTTGCTTGTACATATCCGGTTCCTTTGGGTCCTTCGGGTCTTTCGGGTTTCGTCTCGGGTCTGCTTGGTCTGTCAGGTCTTCTTATCTTCGATCCGGGTTGGGTGCTGGGCGGTTGTAGTTGTTCGGGTCTGGGCAGGTAGGGCTGGAGCGAAACATCTCGGCGATGTCCCAGGACCCTCGGTCGATGATCCCGGCTTACACTAGGTGTCGATGCTCCAAGGCGAGGACGGGGATGACATACGCCGCACCTCCAACCAAAATGTTACGTGGTGACAAGCAAAGATACGGCACAACATGGTGACAGGATAAACGACGATTTATTGTCTGGCCTAGCGCGTGGGCTCCTCTGGTGCTACTGCCGATCTTCTTCACAGCAAATTCATTCTTAGAAAACAGATAAGTGATACCGCTTTTTAGATAAAGGGAATGGTTTATAAAAGTGCATTTCAAATTATTTTTACTAAAACTCCTGAGTGGAAATCAAGACAACATGAGTCAAGTCATGATTTTCTGACATATTTACTCTGTGAATTGAAATAAATGAAGGAGGTTATATGTTACGTTTTCTCATATTAGCATAAAATGAGATTTCCACTCACATGAATGGTGTATTTTAATACGTATTTTCTAAATACTTTGGAGCACTTTTCAGGTTTCCATCCTCACATATCACCACCAGCTCAGCGTACGCAAGGTTACGGTATTCACCATTGTTGTCGGATGTACACACAACCAGCTTGAAGGTCAGAAAATATACCACCAAATAGCAAACTCTACAATGTTAAAGAAGCATCGACAAAATGAATCTGTAGTCAAGGTCAAGTGAAAGGGAGGCGTCAAACGTTTCTGCTAAATAAAATCAATTCAGTGGAAAGTCCTGTTCTCAGAAGGTGCTCTTAAGTACTTATAAACTCCAACATCTGAGACAAAGAAGATGTGGTTCAACATTCAGTATTCAATTAAACACAAATATTCTGGCAAGGCGGTGCCCAAACATAACACTACGGCAGCCACGTCTGCCTAGATATATTGATATGAGTGCATTTCCGAAGCATCTACAGAGGTAATGCTAACGGAAGTTTGCTGGCAGTTCTTGAGTACACTTCAGACACATTACGTAACATAATTTTAGGTATTTTCACTTACTGTGAAGACCTGATATTTCGTAACTTGTTTTTTCTTGTGGCGAAGTTTTGATGTACCCAGCAAAGTAACACTGCCTTTTTGTTCGCCTTCTTGAGCCCATTTCTTCAGAGGCGAAGGTCTTCCTACTCCCATGCCTGCTGTCTTAAATCAAGAGACCTCGACGGGTGGTGAAGCTGGAGCTGCTGCCTCAGAGGTTAACTGGCCACCACTACCAATACCTTCCACATCCGCTGGGCCAGGAAACTTGCCGTGAATGGGATGTCCTGCTCCTACTGCCGACCTGGAGAAACGTCAGCATGTGGGACATGACCAAGACCTACAGGTAATTGCCATTCTCAGGTAAATGATGAATGCAGTCCGCGCTGTGCTATCTAGTCTGCACACGCCAGCAGCTCAAAATGCGCTACATGTGCTGGACGCGCTAACACCAGTTCTACTGGCTCTACAGTAACAGACACAATGGCTCCCCAGCATTAAAATTTGGAAAAAAACTCAAGGAGGCCTCTATTTTTCAATGGAATGCCCGATGGCTTCCGTCTAGAATTGCAGATATTCGACAATATGTTCATGCAAATTGAATCCCCGCCCTTGATATTTGTGAGCCAAATGTACCGAAGATCTTGCGGCTGTCAGGCTTCGAGGCATTTGCATCTCCAACGCACCAGGGAAACAGCAAAATCATCATTTATATTCGACGAGAACTCAGGTATGTAATCCATTCGGTTCCTCCCAGCAACGATAACCACTACGTCTGCCTGACAGTGAAGAAGCGCAATCTCCCGTTTGCATTTGTGGGTGCGTATATGTCGCTAGCAAGTCGTTTTTACGCCACACGATTGAGTGACTTTATGGAGATTACACTTCGCCCTTGGATCATCACAAAAGACTTTAACGCTCACCACATCATTTGGGGAAGAGTTCGAATGAACCTCAAGGGAACAAAGCTTGTGTCGTTTGCCTCTGATCATGACCTGCAGTGTCTTAATGACAGTACATCGATCTTTATTCGAGGGACAACTTACAGTAACTGTCTTGATTTGGCTTTCATGTCTCCATGCCTTACCAGCAGCGTTCAATGGTTTGAAATATAGAAACACACGGAAGCGAATACCTTCCTACATAAGTGATCATTAATGACCTTTCCACATCCACTTCTGTGCCACGAATGCGCCGCATCGATTGGCAGGCATTTCAAGCGCTTATGGAAGATGCTTGTACAACAGGCCTCTCTGCAGTTTTTGAAGAGAAAATTAAAGAGGCCATGATAAACTCGACGTCTTTCTTCACCCCAATGTGTACCTACACAGAGATTGATACGAAATTACCGCGCCTGCCATCATTGCGACGGAGGACAGAGCGTATATACCGACGCACGATATCGCGCCTCGACCTCAGAGATGCGAGGCGCATGCAGAGGAAAATTCAGCGCAGAATTCATGCCCTCCAGGCAAAACGTTGGCGGTCATTCTGCGAAACGGTTGATCCCCGCAAGCCTTTATCACGCGTCTGGAATGTCTTTCGTGGTGTCCGAACATCCCAGCAACAGCTCTGCCCATTGAAATCCTTCGCACTCTACCAAAGACGTGGTGAGGTCGAGGTGGCTGAAGATTTCTGCGCTAGGGTAGCAGCAAAATTGACTACAACGGCAATGTTACATTTCAACGATGTTCCAGCTTCACGGGGTTCACGAATGGACCTTCCCTTCTCCGTGGAGGAGCTTGGCACTGGGCTGGTTTCTTGCAGACAGTCATAATTGCCGGGCCCCGACGTTGTGACATACACTGCGCTTGGAAATCATGGACAAGACGCTAGACACGCTCTTTTGGAATATTACAACAAATCATGGAGTGAGGGTACAGTTCCAGGCGAGTGGAAGTGCAGTCGTTTAGTTCTGCTGTTGAAACCTGGCAAATCCCCTCTGGACTTGATATCATGCCGTCTAATTGCACTGGTTAGTTGCGTTGGTAAAGTACTGGAACGAATGCTGCTTACACGTATTGAGTGGTATCGGAGCTTTACCACGTGTATCCGGATATATTGTCCGGTTTTCGACGAGGACGCTCTTCAGTTGACAACGTGTTGGACCTGGTACATGTGTACAGAGCCAAAAAGCTTTGAAGCGCATAAACGCGGCGTTGTTCATGGATGTAAAGAGCGCATATGACAACTTCACTTAACCCAGGCCATTTTAGACGCTCTGGAAGCTGCCGAGCGTTGCGGTCGTGTTTTTGGCTTGATACTCAGTTATTTATCCAACAGATCGCACTTTATTGAGACTGAGGATGGCTCAACATCTTATTTCACTTGTAGTGGAGTCCCACAGGGTGAAGAACTAAGCCCAAAGCTTTTCAGTGTTACTCTTGTCGGTCTTGGCGACTTAATACCACAGTCGGCGTAACTTTCAATATATGCAGACGAAATCTGTGTCTGGGAATCAGGTATTACACGCCCATAAGTTAGAGCGAGGCTTCAAAACGCAGCAAATACATTTGCGGCCTACCTCCGCCTGCAAGGTCTACAGATTACGGCTGAAAAGTGTTCTCTAGTTGCATTCACAAGAAAGAACATGTCACCTTACACCGTACGCATTGATGGTAAGCAATACCCTATGAAAGCAGCCATTGCTTTCTGGGAGTGATCAGCTACCGAAATCTATCGTGGACTCTCCATATTTCATTCATGAAAAAGAGGCTGACAGCAATTGCTCACGTACTTGCATTTTTGAAGGCAAGTCATGGGGAGCGTCCATGCGGTCGGTGCTCCAGCTGTCATCATCATCATCATTATCAGCCTGACTATACCCACTGCAGGGCGAGGGCCTCTCCTATAGTTCTCCAATTAACCGGATTCTGTGCCAGCTGCATTCATTTGACCCCTGCGAACTTCTTAACCTCACCCGCCCAACTAACTTTCTAGCTCCAGCTGTACCATGCATTATTTATCAGATTGCTACAGTACAGCTTGCCTGCGCTTTGAAAGGTTAGGAAAACAAACTTAGAATTCTACAGAGCGTTCAAGCTCAAGTTCTGCGAACCTGCCTGGGATTGCCGAACTGTGCCTCTACAGCTGCTACCATTTTAATTGAACAGGAGACACGCAGATCTACCTACCTAATTGTTCACGCCCTGCGGGCACATTTCCGACACATCTCTAGGGTTCTCTGCCACCATTTGGCCCGTCTTCCTATTACCAGGCTACGTACATCGTTTACAGAGACCGTTGATTTGCATCGCGCTATTCTACCGTCCCAGTTTACACCCGCGTCTAAACCGTCCACTCCAATATGGAGCCTGCATCAACCGTACGTGCTTCTTTCAATACCCGGCATCAGGAAAAAGGTCAAGCTATCATCGACCGAACTAAAACAGGTCGCTCTTGAATACTTCCATGAACACCATGCAAATCGTTTGCACGTCTACACCGACGGTTCAGTGAATCCCGTGAGTTCTTCAGGCTCCATGGTCATATCCGCAATTCACCGGACTTCTTCGAAAGCCGCAGAGCTCACCGCTCTTCGTGTCGCAATTAGGCATATTAGTCAGCAGAACCCTCAGCGATGGTCTATTCTCACAGATTCAAAAGCAGCTCTGAAAGCCTTAAAAGTGGCTCTTCGCCTGGAGCCCATGAGCAACTCTTCGCGGAAATGCGAGAAATTGATCACTATGTCATAAATTAAGGACATGACATCATCTCTTAATGGCTTCCAGGGCACCGCAGTCAAGCGGGCAATCTCCGGGCGGACGAGGGCGCCCGAACCGCCCACCAAGATAGCGATTGTGTGTTGATCCCCTTTTCCAGGGCAGACGCAGCGGGCAGGCTTCGCGCGATAGCGCGGAAACAAACGCGCTTGTTGTAGAATTCTGGCAGTTTGCGAACTGCCACTTAAAATCCTTGGACCCAGACCTCAAGCTTCGGCTTCCACCTGGCCTACCCCGACGTGAAGAAACTTTGGTATGCCGCCTGTGAGTTGGTGTAGCATTCACAAACTCTTATTCTTTTGTGGTAGGTATGGCAAATAGCCTTCTGTGTGCAAACTGCGTCGGCGATGAGACTATAGGCCACATTCTTTGTGAGTGCCCCATATACAGTGAGAGAAGACAGTGCCTATGCTGTGCGCTGGAGCGTCTAGATGGACACCCACTGACTGAAAGAAAGGTTTTAGGTCACTGGCTACGGCGATCGCCTGCGGTGAAGACCTCCCAGGCACTGCTCCCCTTTATGAGAAGCACAGGTCTGATCGAAAGGCTATGTTTTTGCTGTTATGTTACGTGATATGACTGTGACGTGATGTGATGTGACATGTGTGATGTGACTATACTGATTTCGCCCATCCCTCTCTAGCCCACAACTTTTATATCCACTCACCTCTTTCCCGCAGTGCAGGGTATTAAACCGGTTTCTTTTAGCGGTAAACCTCCCTGCCTTTCCTCTTCATCTTCCTTCTTATCTTCTTCTTTTCCTCTGCCAAATTCAAGGTTACCTGGCTTCGAACGTTTCACCTTCAGCCGAGGGAGATAAAGCGCACATTCTACTTCTCTCTCTAGTTAACGTTCCTTCATCTGCGCAAGCTAGATTTTGCACATGTGCCAGTATCATCCTGACCTCGCCACAACAACGCCTGAAAAGCACTTTCTACAGGTTTTCAAACCTGCGCCACAAAATATCCACTTTATAAACCCAGAAACAAAACACAATGCTTTCGTATCAGCCTATGGGCGCCCGAGTAAACAGAAAATCGAATCAACTACCGATAAAAAAAGAGGTTTGAAAGAGCGCAGTGTCTTCAAACTCATAGACATCTTTATAATAGTCAGAAATATATAGTCCCGCCTGTATCTAGAACAGGTGTGGAGGATCGACGCCATCATTAAAATAGGTACATAACAGCAATCGACCTGGCTCGCTCGTGTCATAGTGAGTGGATACTAAAACTCTGTGTCGAGAATACTTATGGGGAACTGAAATAACTACAGTAAATTTCCTAGGTATGGTGCCTGCTCAGCACGCATGCCGGTAGAATACTTGACAAAGTAGGCACTGAACTTTAATGCCTACAAGACTCTCCTCAAGATATCCCAAGCAAAATTCGGAAGGTGATCTCCATCAAACGTCTCCTAGTACGAATTCCCTCACTCACATGAATTCTGTGGAGAAAAGCGCCCTTGGAGCCTGCACAAGGCCTTGACCAAACTGCGGAATGTGCTCGTTGACGCCGCAGGGAGAGCCCTAATAAGTATTCTAAATGTGTGTGTGTGTGGGGGGGGGGGGGGGTACACACCCCGGCAGTCAACCAGCCAGACTGGTTATGATGGAGACGGTTTGCCCCTTCATACCACCAGCTGCGTCGGAGGCCGCCATCGCCGTGGTAATCGGCTTTATAACGCCGCTACGGTTGTAAGCGACTCGAAATTGGTGATGAGCAATTTTTCCAAAGGTACCGTGTCTCCAACTCTCAAATAATATTTGAAGTCTCGAAGCTGGTACCAAATATATACCGCAGCTCATACAGGGAATCTATGAAATGAGAACGGTGCCCGCTAACAAACTCGAGAATTTGCCGCCCCGAGCGGTGGACCAAAGCCAGGAGCCACTCATAACCTACTACGAACTCACTGCACATTATAAAATCAAAATAACACTCCCACCATCCCACAAATTACTGACCAGAGACCAGCAACTCATTCGGAGACAGTTACAGACGCGGAGACTCCCCAATTAAATTTCATATCAGAATACGTAGTTAAGGATATGAATTCCTTCTGCTACTTTTGTGGCGACAAAGACCACTTTAATCATATGATCTGTGCGTGAGAGGTCTATAAGCCGCCTTCAGCCTGATCACTCTGAAGAAGCGTATAAGCTAAGATACAGGGATGATGACCGGCACATTCAGTCCAATAAGGCCACCGAATATCCCAGTGTCACCAAAGGTAGCCACGGCCTTTGTAACAATAACTAAGTTGCCTCAATCATCAATCCTTCTTCTCAAAATGCCAAACGAACACATGCACCTCGTGTAAAACTGCAAGGCACTCTAGCGCCATGCAGCAAACACTATCGTCTTCATAAAGTTGAAACATCAACACAGTCACTTGCTGTGTAGTGAACATCGTCATTTTCAATAAGTGTGATTTCGCTACTCCTTCGTTTTCCCAAACTAAAGTACTCCTTGCCCAAGCGTCATCTGGCCGAGCGGTGCGGGAGAGGTCCGCGATCGTACTGCCGTGCGAATCCATGTAGCGGCGAGAAAAAGAGGCGTCGTGCAGTAGAAGAAGCCACTCTGGCTAAGGAAGGAAACCGAAGCCTTTCCAGACAGGTTGCCGAGACCTTCAAACAAAGAGAAGTCAGAGTAGCGCATCTCCGAGGAGCTTACCAAGACAGAAAGTGAGCTAAGGTCGAAGCGGCAGCAGCGAATATGGCTACGGCCAAGGGCTTACGCTCATGAACCTTTGTTCAAAGGTAGCTGAATTTCATTTTTTTCCCTTAGAATGCATGATTTAGCGCAGTCATTTAGCATCTTTTCTACGCTTTCTGTTTTGAGGTCTGGTGAAGGAGGCATGCTTTATTGTTTCCTCTCATGACCCTAGTTACTTTGCTGTTTCCATATACCGCCACCACCCCTGCACCCATCAAGATTTTTCGCCCATTCTTCTGTAGTGGATGGCCGGAGCACCTATGAAAAATCGTGTTTTCACATGGCGAGTGTTACTTGACCGGACGCGACAACTAAACTAGGAAAGTGGACTAAGGGGACGAGTTTACATTTTCCTTTTCCTGTTTAATCAGGGTAAATAATATAACCTTTACTAGAATTTCCTGTTTTTTCACAGGTATTGAAAAATGATGGGATGAGGTTCCGGTCTGATGTGAATCTTTAATAGGAGTCTAGCCGGAAGATAAATCCGGACCATCAATGACCGTGACCCAAAGCCAATAAAGTGTAGTTCTATATATCAAAACACGTGTTGCAGAAACCGCTATCCGTGTTGAATAAAACAATCCTTATAAATCGTGTGTACCCGTATTGCTGTCGCCAATGTTGGCCAGAGTCACAGCAATTTATACATAAAATATAATGGGCATAACCACGTCTTTCAGAAACATAAAGCACGACACGTGTCCGATCTCCTATTCTCGGTTTTCGAAGTGAAATATTAGGTGCTCCTCTATCACTCTCGTTTCTGCTGCGATATTTAGTGACAAGGATCATCTTTAGCTCCTTAATATTGATTAACCGCCTGCGAGACCGTTTTATTTAAGAACCTAAGAGAGGCGAACACAAGATGCCCTGAGGCTTCATAACCTTTTTTTTTTAGCGAAACAAGAATGGGAGCAAAAGACTTTAAATATAAGATTGTGTAATGGTTTTGATGTGCGCTTGTGATAGTAAGCAAAACAAAGTGAACTTAATCCGCTAACAAAATGCGCTGTCAATTTGGCTTGCATGCCCTGCACAGATTTTACTGTGCTTCTATCAATGTATCAATGTATAATTTATGTCAGATAAAAAATAAATAAGAAAGGGTATTAAAACTGTAAGTGATGGAAGGGTTGGCATCTCTAAATATAATAACAAAGCTTCAAAAATTAGCGCCGATGTCTTGAATTTTTGCGTTCACAATGTCAACGATTTCTCCGCTGCGGTAATTTAGAACGTTACATTTGAATGTCGGACAATGTTTTCTCTTTTACACAGAGGCTTCTATAAATGCAAGTAAATCGTAAGGCCCTACTGCATGCACTTGCAGCCATACAGTCAAAATTTGCATCCTCACAGCCAAATAATACTATGAAAAAGCTATTCAAGACTTGTGTGTTATGAGCTAATATAGACGTATCACTAACAGCGTTTGCCAGCGTTTGCTTTCCTAAGTTAAGGTGGCCGCTTTTCTTGTTTACTCAACATTAACTCATTGAAGCCACTGTTGCCCATTTCTACGGTATTGGAGAGGTTTTATTATTTTTTCAGTGGCATCAGCCTTTCGATGTATCATACGGTGGCGCCTACCTGAGTGGGTAGCAGCATGCTCCGCAAAGTCTCCCAGGTGGTCTGACTGACTTGAAACAATGACAGATGACAAAAGAAGACTCCTCCTCACTTCTCGCTTTTCTTTTTTTAGCCTTTCTTTTACGCACTTTAGTTCTAGCTTCTGCTGAGTGAAAATGAATCGAACCTCGCAATGTTCGCAAAACCACCTTAATTTATGGTTCCTTAATATGCGCGATTAATCCGCGAACTGTTGAAATAATAATTGCTGCTTTTAACTTCGGCCAAAAGTCCTTATTATTTTGCTTGTTTTTCTGGCTGACATTTGTCTTGCCTAGATTTGTCGAAACGCGGTCTTATCACTTTCTTCATAGCGCAAGACGTGTCTCGGTATCTTTCGAACGTTTACAGACATGTTCAACTTCTTCCTTGTTGCTCCATAGCATTCTACCTTAATTTGGCCTGTTTATCCTGATATTTTTTCGCGCATTTCAAAATGCACACTGCCAAATACTGCAGATATTTTTATCTTGATGATCACCGACCTAATTTGCAGTGATCGCCGTCGCAGAGTTCTTTAGTTTGAGGACACGAGGTAACCCAACGAAAACTTCTTTTCAGTACCACGCAAGTCTATTCTTGGATCATGACCACATTATCACTACCACGTATTATCTGGTGGAAGTGCTTAACCCCGTCAACTGGACTTACTCATGAAGATGGAGTCTTCCGAGCTGAAACCGTCTCCGGATTTTGTCCAGCCCCGAGAGCCTGCCATTTTCCTAGGACGGCAGGATGAAGATGGGGAAGACTGGCTCGACTCTTTCGACCATGTGGCAACACCAAAAGCTCGAAACGACTCAGCGAAGTTGAAGCTCGTCTAGTTCACACTTCACGAATCCACTCGAGCCTGGACCTCTCTGTGTCTAGGTATTTATGTACGTTTTTTCCCCACTTCCTATCTCTTCAAGTGATTCTTGTTCTCAAATAGTACAATTTAACATCTATAAGTTTTGGCGCGCGATAGCGCGGCAGCCAAACATGACTGGACACCGCTGTGCCATTTGCACTTTGGAACCTGTATAAATGCTCTAAAGCCAAAACGAAAAACTTTTAAAAACGTTCTCAGGCTCAGGGAAGTAGGATTATTTCCAGATGAAGCCATAATACTAGCATGCACTAAGATAATAAAAACGATCAATTTATCCCGTAGGCATGATGCTCCCGAACCTTCAAGTATAAAGAAACAGAAAATCGTTGTCCTGACCTACGTTCATCATTTGTCCCATCGTTTAAAGAAGGTACGTCGCAGATACGGTGTAGATATTCTTTCTTCCGCACCTAATAAGCTAAGCAAAATTTGTATGATGCTTGATAGGATAACTAAGGAAGATAAAGAACGAAGACAAAACAGAGAAAAAAGAAAGAAAGCATGCCAGGCAAGTCATGACATGAAGTCTGTCTCTTGTGCCACGGGTGCGGTGTATGATGTTCCCTTCACATGTGGAAAAAAGTATATATAGGCCAGACGGGAAGGTACCTGAATACCCGCATACGTGAGCACAATACTGCTTTGTATGTAGCCCCTTCCTCGAACTTGGCCTTGCACTACAGAGAATGCCGCCTTAACCCTGCTAATTCTAACGCCGAACTATGTAGCCCGCTCTTTAAAGATACTGAGATCTTGTGCAATCACCGCAATAAACCAGAGAAATCGCCGAAACATTTCACATTTATAAAAACTGCGACACATGCATTAGCACCCCACTTGTTCTCGTTCATTGCTGTGAAGTGTGGTATCGTGATCGTTAAGATTCAAGTTATCAGATTTCAGTGCTATGCGTGCTCTTGGTTGTGGGTGGAGTGTATATTTGTGTTCTTTCCAATAAAATATTTAGTCGCTAGTCAGCGCCGGTCCCGTTTTCTCTCCTGTCTCCGTTGTTGCGTTTTTCTTTGTCTATGTGCTAACTCGCGCAGATTATGACTGGCAGCTTACCGGTATCGCTCAAGAGGAAAGTATACAACAGTTGCATCTTGCCTGTACTCACCTATGGGGCTGAAACGTGGAGGCTAACCAAGAGAGTTCTACTTAAGTTGAGGACAACCCAGAGGGCTATGGAATGAAAAATGGTAGGGGTAACATTAAGAGATAGAAAGCGTGCAGAGTGGGTCAGAGAAATAACTCAAGTTACCGACATTCTAGTGGAAATTAGGAAGAAAGAAATGGACATGGGCAGGACATGTAGTGCGAAGAGAGGATAACCAAATGGTCGCTGAGGGTAAAAAACTGGATTCCAAGGGAAGGAAAGCGTAGCAGGGGGCGGCAGAAAGTTAGGTGGGCGGATGAGATTAAGAAGTTCGCAGGGGTCAAGTGGATGCAGCTAGCACAGAACCGGGTTAAGTGGAGAAATATGGGAGAGGCCTTCGCCCTGCAGTGGGTATTATCAGGCTGATGATGATGATGATGATGATGTGCTAACTCGATCAACTCGCTGTTTTATTGAAAAAAAAGACCTGATTGATCCCGAACACGCTGGTAGGAAAAGCACTTCCTAGCAGCACAAGAAAAATAATTGATAAGCACTGATCTTAGTTACACGTATTTTACATACGAGTACTCTGCGATATGATGTCGGACAACGGCGCTGCCTGTGGCGTGACGTCGGCCATTGAGGGGTGCGTCGCTTCGATCCCTTTTATGCTTGGTTTCTTTCTTTGGCATCCCCCTGCTTTTTTTTTTCACGATCCTTCCAGCCCGGAAGCACTCTGGGTTCGACGCCGGCTAGCTGCGGCAATATTTGCGTCATGGTTCTCCCACGGCGCCAAGTAATCCTTTCCGGGACATGTACACTTTTAGGGGGACAGCTCTGGGAGGCGCTGTACAGAGAAGCGAGAAGAGTGGCATATGATGTCGCAACTGGAGCCTCTCCTCAAAATAGAGCCTGCTAATAACGCCGCCAGTATAAGAGCAGTTTTATCCCTTACCTCGAAACATCGTTCAAAGTTTCTTATTTCACATGGCCCATTCGTATATCTTTCCATATTGTGGTATCAGTTTTGAACTATGGAGCATGCTGGCACCAAATTTAATTTTTGATTGTGAAAGCAATACTACTCCGATTTTCAGCTCTTCGCGTGGCTGCGGTTGATAGACATGTTTGACCTTTAATGACCCCTGATGACTGGACGTCATACCAGCTGCGAAAGATGGGAAAACAAGTCTAGTAGTCGGGTGGTGGCGGTCGGTAGGCACGGCGCGCTGAAGCTGGAGCTGCGCTGCTACCGAGCGGAGGCGCTACTGTCACCTCTTCTCTCGCAGTTGAGAGGAGGAGTTGAAAAACGATGGGCATATAAATGCTCGCGCTTGCTCAGCTGAGGCACTCACTATGCATCCCGATGAACAGAAAGAAAAGTCACGCCGTCTCGATGAAGCCAGGAAACTACTGCGTGGTACAGAGACAGATGAAGGACGGGAACAGCGTCTTGCTCGACGGCGAGCTCAAGATGCAGCTAGACGAGCGCGTCGCGCTTCTCTTGAATCGTCCTCAACCAGTGACGACTCCGAATGGTATGTAACACGCTTTGAACAGTGAAGAATCTTTGCCGACGTGTTCACTCAGAAGTCAAGAAAGTAAGAATGCAACTAGGCGGCAACGATGCGTTCAGGAAACAGAAGAAGAACGGCAACGGAACTATAGCGCAGCCATACTATTATAGTTTTCGCAGCCTAGCGGGCTTAACTAAAGCTAAGCCCCAGCAAATCTTTTTTTTAACTACATCACTTTTTATAGCGGGGATATGGCGCGACTGTCTGTTGACCTCAAAACATTTTCCAGGTAAGATAATTGGTGGCAGATCTTGTGTTACAGCACGCAAGAAGTTTCTTTGTGTTCTATTCATAAAAGTACAGTACACAGGTAATCCTGGTCAAAAACGCTTCGGAGGCTTTTTAGCGAGACACTGATAATGAGAGCAAGGCAAGGTATTGAGGTTGTATGATACTCAGAGCACCATACAGTTCGTTGATAAGAATTGCTTCGGTGTTTTGATGGCGATAACGGACGCCTAGTGTTATTCCGCTATTTTTGAGAATGATATCCATAAAGCTTACAAGCTGGAACTCACGCCAATGCGAAACGAGATGAATCAGCTAGATATAGTCATCAGTGTCCCGTCACCGTAACGGCTTTCTCTGTCGTGACGATATATATAAAACTTCCTTACATCAAAAATTTCCCTACTATCGATTTTCGCAAAGACCCATGTTTCGGTTAAAATTATTAAACCGGCGTCTGTAGAAGAAACAATAACGCTAAGTTGATCTCGTTTATATGATCTCGCTGTTGCGCCCAGTGGGGCCAGGACCTCGTCAGGAGACTACTTACCTCATTTTGTCCTGCCCCACGGGCAGTACCATGTATTGCCCACACAATCACTGAATAAATAAAAAATAAATAAATAAACGTAATGCTGTTTCTATTGCATTATGCTACTCAAACCACCTAAGATGCCACATGACGAGATGACAGTACATTAGACTGTTTAGTAGGCGCCTGAGTGTTACAAGCCAGTCCACAATCGGCATGGTTGGCCTGGTCACCGTGCATGTCTCCTGTGGCAGGCAAACTTCTGCTTCCTGTCGCTCAACTCTTATAGGTTACCTATCATTGGTGTATGGGGGGTCGTTCACAAATATTTTAGTATATCGGAGCTGGAACCTAGGCGTCCTCGATACACCCTTGTCAAAATCAACCAATTTCGAGCGTTGAGAGTGGAAAGCGAAATATCCTCTGAACCAGACACGTCAGTCTTTTTTAGACTTAAGCGCTTTGCTACCGCCATTTGTTTGAGATAAAGGACCAGATTTTGACAGTCAGAAGCCTTCAACGACCTACTTCTTAACTACCTGCGAGATGATGAGCACGCACAATCACATCATCTGTAATATTAGCGTCAATATTGCTACTCAGACAGTTCACACGATACGTGTGGCATATTTGATGGCCTCTTAAGTAGTCCCCAACCACCTGAGATCAATCCGTACGCGTAATAAACACCAAAAACGGGCCCTGTAAAAGTGACCCGTCCGGTCTGACCACAGGATCATACTCTAAGCCGTTAGTTGTTCTAACCTTCCAAGAGGAGAAAGATGATCATGCACTCCAAGAATTTGTGCGCCAAATTGCTCGGGAGGAATTCCAATACCTTAACACTGAGCGCCCCCCCCCCCCTCACCATTTCCAAAATTATACGTGGTGGGCTGGGGCAAGCAGCGTAGCCGAGCTTAGAACCGCCTCCAAATCCTTTAGTTATCTCCATAGCCTGAGCTTCTTTGGGATGTTAAACACATAAACTGACTACTCAAAGTTCCCTCTTAAGCTGAGGTACTCCGCTCACCGCCGCCTATCCCAACCTGCTTTTCTCCATAGGCCGAACCACCCTAGCAGCGCTTCTGGCCCTCAGCACCCAGCGATCAGGCATCGAAGCCTAAACGGAATGAGGCCGTTTGGCGGACCACTGAGAAACGCCGTCTCCTTTGTTACCATTGCGGAGAGCCAGGACATCTACACCGCAAGTGTTCCTCTCCTAAAATGGGCCAGCAGGTTTTGATGTCCGACAAACCTCGTCATCATTACGGCCAACGACCGCAAAAAAATTCAAGAGTACCTAACTAGAAGTCTCTCCACTGACAGCTAACCAAGCCTCCAGTTCCAGCCGCCGTCTGCTCAAAATGTTTCACCGAGCCATCCTGGGTCCTTCGAGCCTGGCAGGCTCGAAGGACCAGGTCTCCCAGCCCTGGCAGGTCTTCGAGCCTGCCAGGTCTCTCACTCCGCGTTGGGCAAACTGTAACACTGAACTCCCTTGGTGCGGCCGCTGCTGATCGCACTTTCGAACATCTTCCGTCGACCCCCAGTACTACCATTGCCACCCTGCCCAGGTTCATCGACTATACAGAAATTGTATCCGCCGACATGTCGATGTCTGTTCATGACCATGCGATGAGCGTTCGCGTGGACACCGGCATCGATTTCTCAACTATGGCTTGGTTTTGTTTGGTCGGTTTATGGGGTTTAACGTCCCAAAGCTACTCAGGCTATAAGAGACGCGCACTAGCGGTTGAACTGAAAACAAAAGAGTGATGCCGCGATGGCACGGGTCATATTTGTACGGCATGTGGCCACTGAACAGGGTCCGGGGGGGGGGGGGGGGGGGGGTGGGGAGGGCGGGGGGGGGGGATGGAGGGGGGGGGGGGGGGGGGGGGGGGGGGGGTGCTCAGTTCACAAGCCAAGGTTATATTTCGACAAGGGGACCTGTCTTCCTTTGGGCAACGCGACCATAACGGGGGGGGGGGGGGGGGAATACATGGTGCGGAGAGAGGAGGTTGAGGGAAGAAGCAGGGCAAGGAGTGGAAATTTTTGAACAAAATTGTTATTTGGGTCAGTTGGTTCATACATGCCACATTAAAAAAGAACAGCGCCAAGAAAAAAAAACGGAGATTAAAGATTACAAAACAAGAGTACGGGCGCCTATCCTGGTAAGTTTCATCCCCCCCCCCCCCCCCCGTCGCCTGAAAAAGAAAATAAAAAGCTGCAGAAACATGAAATACTAGAATGCGGGAGTGGGGGGATGCTTAGATCGCACCTAAAACAGGTTTGATGCTGACACACCCTTCTTGAAAGGGGAAAAGCATTCCAAAGATTCCTGATAACGAACACAGCTGCAGGGAAAGAGTGATCAAAAGCTTTCCGCTAGGAGGGGAGAGAGACAACGAAATAGAATAGTAACAAATTAAGTGAATCATACCTGCCACGCCTTGCGTTATATGAAAAAGATCATTCAAAATGGAGCCAAAGTAAGAAGCGATAAGAAAGAAACATGTTTGGAAGAACACGTGCAGCTAATGCTATTACGGACGAGGGGGGGGGGGGGGGGGTAGAGTGTGCACTTGCTTCATACAAACTATGCAATTAACGCTGTATGGGCATACTTTTCCATGTTACTATGGCGCAGAGAGCATATATTTTATGCATATTAATGTTTCTTTCCAGATATTTATTCATGTTGTTTCATAATTCTAAAGTTACGAATTAGATATGACTCTATATTTTCTGCCCCTGGAAGTTTAATGCCTGACTGCAGAATAAATATTTCAATTTCAATTTTATAAAGCTTATGCTCTTTCTGATTGAAGTTCTGGAAAACTGCTTTCGGCATGTTTTTGGCTTTATCTTCCCGATCACCTAAATATTTATCCTGACGTTCGCTCATTGCCCTGTCTCCGCGATGTACATACCATTTGTACCACATATTTTCTCCTTTCACCCGAAGCCTATCTTCCCTAAATACGGGTAGCTTTTCTGTAAACCAGGGCTACCTGTTCTGGCGTTCATGTGAACATATCTCAACGTCGGTTAGATGTCTTCATGTTAGTCTGTTTCCTGAATTAGTACACATGAAGTTTATAAGTTTATATGTCTTCTTTTTTAACAGCCTTGTCCGGCCCGAAGATGTAAAGGGTCAACCATGGACAAGACGGTTTCCTTCAAACATTTTGCTATAAACTCAGAATCAATCGCCAAACATCACTGCTAATGAATTGAACGGCGTCCTCCTATACAGCTCATTTATCTCGTCTATTTACCGAATCGAACCGTGCAGGAATAGCGTTTTTGTTTTCCCGTTGCAGTCCATGAAACGTGGTTCCTTCTGCTGTCTTTACCTCTCAAGAGGTTAGGAGGATCGCCCGACTGAATCGAACATAACCTTCCGTGCAACTGCTCGGCAAACAAGTGGAAGCGGCGGAACGTACTTACTTCATTAGATCTTGAACCGTAATGCACACGAAAATTTTTGCTGCCACGTCGCAGGTGCTTGTTTCAGACCGTTACTGTCCGTGTTCTGCTAGGCGTCTTGCTAAGCATGCCGAGTCTTTTTATCGACCACCAGGATAACACTTTCCCTTCTCAGTCTGCGCCAACTAGCCCTTTCTGCTAATCACTAAAGGCCATGAAGCTAGCATTATTTCTTCTTTTAATCCTCTATGCTAAGTGTTCCATCGTATAATACTAGAGTGGACCCATTCGCACCGTTATTAAACCCTCAGCTCTTACACAAGACGTATGTTTCTAGGAAGGACTATTTTATCATTGCAGTAAATGGGTATTAGAAGTCGAAAAGAAAAGCATGGCAGTCTCCATTCTTTATTTCAAGCATGATCTTCGATAAAATATCTCTTTTTACAATGCACGTCTATAGGTCGAAATTTTCGCAACTAAAATATGCTCATTCGTTGTTAATACACTCACACAGACTACTTTTTGTACAGTACGTTCACTTGTCGTTTGCAAAGCAGGTCCGTTACTCTCATCAATCCTATAGATATTTACTACTTATTTATAGCAGTTTTCTACAAACGTTGACGAGAAACTTATTACGGATACCTTACTACCCAAAGAAGCAACGATTATTTGCAACGAAGATAAGCTGTTCAATCCAATGCCACTTTTATTCTCCTACTCGATGCCGCTGTTAAACGAAATGACCTTGTGTGCCATGGGGTCAGTGGCGGTTACAAATAACGCACGGGTAAGAGAAATAACTCAAATCAATGACTCTAGGGGAAATCATCCAGAAGAAATGGGTATGGGCAGAACATGTAGCGCGAAAATAGTATAACCGATTTTGGAAAATGCTGAATTCTGCAGGGGGCATCAGGAAGTTAGGTGGGCGGATGAGGTTAAGAAGTTCGCAGGGATCAAGTTGATGCAGCTAGCACAGAACCGGGTAAGTGGAGAAATATGGGAAAGGCCTTCGCCCTGCAGTGGGCATAGTCAGGCTGATGATGATGATAATGATGATGATGAGCTAACTAACCAACTACTAAACAATAAACTGGGGAGACGCTGTGCTATGAATTTTCAGCCTATTCGATATGACAGATTGAAACTCTGATTACATTCTTTAGCCTTCTTTCTATATATCCCTGCCTTCCACTCTTCTTTTCTTCTCCTCCTTCTTTCTATATATCCCTGCCTTCCACTCTTCTTTCCTTCTCCTCCTTCTTTCTATATTTCCTATGATGCCGCGAAACATTCAAGTATTTGTTCTTGTTCAACAGATGCCAGAATGCGGCCTTATCACTGGAAGAGGTGGAAGATCTTTCGAATGGCATACTGGTTTGCATTTTTTCATGGTCCTTACATGTAACCAATAAAGAGCAAAACGTACATGTGTGTTTGCAACAAATGCGGACGGAATTAGCGGTGGCTGTCGAAGTGAAAACATGAAACCATTTTTTCACTTGAAAATGACTCGACTTTTTGCACATTTTTATGATTGGTGCTTGAAGATCAAAACTTATTTTCTGGGTGAGTACCTGCATGGAGACGAAGTTGTATACGGCGCGGCAGTAAATGTTGAATGAGACGTTTGGGGCCCCACAGCACTTTTCAGTGTTTCAAACCGCGCGCGCTTTTTCCTGTTGGTGTTCGTGTTTGCCCCGACAGCTCGAGCATGCCTAAGCGAGCTGCCTGGAGCGGGGGCGCCATGTTATTGGCACGAAACCGAGGGTAGATAAGCGCGCCGGGAGCAAGGAGGTTATATATATTTTTATAACCTCCTTGGTCAGAAACAAGGCTCGAGGCTTTTGGCCCGGTGGGAGGCCAGCGAAGGGCGTTCAGTGAGCGTCACGTGCAGGCGGGATGTACACGGACAGCGGAGCGATGTCCTGCCAGACAAAGACGGAAGCAGTGCCTGCAAGAAAGGCATAAGAGTAAATGCGTGAGTTGCTGTCACGCGAGGAGCAAAGTTTTTGTACCGACTTTAACGATTTGGCCCTACTACTCTCCCTATTGGCGCCGCAGTGTGTTTTGTGTAGCCGCGGTAAAGCCCTGAGCCTTGTTCCGTTTTATCCTTGATTGTCCATTGTCGCGCACCTCGACGGCATGTTTTCAGCGCAGTTTCGTCCAATGCTTCTTTTTTATTTAATGCTTTTCCGTTGATCCGGATTAAACCGGTGTTTTTAAGAAAGACTTGTTTTTCCACTCGTTGGGCGAGTCCATTGCTCGCGGACCCGTGTTTTAGAAGGCGGAACCTTCAGACTTTACATGCATCGAGAATAGGACTGATATGAAAGCGATTTATGAACTTTATTGAGTTCTATCAATGTTTTAGCACACTTTTTTTTTGTTTTTCTGACGCAGGGTTGCATCTCCAAACAAGACTGCTGCCTATCGTTGTAAGAAGATGCAAATATGGTTTCCTATTGCCTGTATAAACGTTTCCAACGTATTGGCAGGATACGAATGAGTTTTGGTATATCTTGAATAATCTGGCCACTTAAGCACTTTCTTTCCCTTCCACTGTCCGCTAATATGTATAACTAAAGGATTTTGTAAATAATTACTGAACACTTTCCTCTTCATCAATTTAGTCCTAATAATAACAGTGGCACTTTAATCGTGGAGCAGACAGGATCAATTAGTATTGTGTGAACATTGGCTCCTGCGGCTTTCATTATAAATGAAATGTGTACATCGTTAGAGTAAACATTACTTTCTGCATATTGTACATGCGCATGTTTCGCTGACGCCGTGCTCCCAGGCGGCGCTAGCAGCGCGCGGGTTAGCGCGCCATTCTATTGGTCGTTGTTCGCAAGCCAAAACCATCAGATCGCAGTTTCAAGTTCGCTATATTGGATGCAGGCAGCTTTGGTAGGGACACGCAAGATACCTGAACGGACTTAACTGTGCCAACGGCCACCTTTGTTTCTGCAGCTTTCTTAACGTAGGACGTAGGCAATGTTTGAGCCAAAGTGCTATGTTCGAGTGCAGAAATCATTTAGAAGGGCCCCAGGAACAGAACGCTGCTTAGATCATATTTTTTAAGCGTTCATATAGATGTTACCAGCAACTTCAAGAAAAGTGAGGAGCTCATCACAATACGGAGAGCGCAATGATTTCTGCGTTCCAGTCGTATCAATCGCTCGGAGTCGTCCTGGTCACACGGGTCGTTATCGCCGCACAGCCAAACCTTTTCAAGGCATAGAAACTTTTCTAGAACCTTGCGTCAAGCACCTCCATCAGTGAAATCCCTGGTTTAGATAACACTTATTCGTTCCAAACTAGAATATGTTTCCGCCTAATTTGAAACCCTAATCACAAAAAACTTTCAGCTACTTTTGAAGTAGTACAAAATCGCGCTGTTTGATTCAATTTCTCGGTCTATTCTTATAACGTTAATATATTTAAACTAAAGCGCAATGCTAACCTGCCAATTAACCTTACCTAACCACCAAAAGATAGGCAAGACTCTGTTTGTTTCATAAGTTTTATTACCATCCTTCCCTGAACTTCAATATAAACCTTGCTCAACACATCCCTGGCCGCAGAAACGATGGGAAGGCTGTCTACCATCTTCCTGCCCGACATCTGAGCAATTATCATCCTTTTCTGTTAAATCAGCAGGAGATTAGAATGACCTACCAAGTGCCAACGAGGACGACACTAACCCATCATCATTCAGATCATCCATCAACAGTTTCATCTGCTGAGTGTAACCCTCCCTAATCTAATACTGCTTAAATGGGGCCTTTCAGGTATTCGTAAATAAAAACAAATATTAAAGATTTTTTTCTCTGCACAAAGATCTCGCGCATGCTTACTGAGCCGCACATTTACGCCGAGAGAAAAACAGTCGCACCGCGTATCACAGTCGCGTTAGCGTGCATCTCGTTTACTACAAAGACCATTGCCATGGTGGATGCACCCCGCCAGCGCCCCTTGCTGATGACGTCAAGTGAAACCTGCCGATTAGAAAGATCTATTCTTACTTCCCCTGCATGTTACACAGTAAAATCGGGATAAACGTAGCTATCAATCGTCTACTGTGTAATTCCCACAGATGGTGACCATCAAAGTGCTAATTGGTGTTTTCTGTGAGCCCTAGAAATCTGAATGTTTTTCAAAATACAGCCTTCCTTCTTTGTTTTGAGGATTTTCGAATTCTATATTTGCCAAAGCTTCCGTTGACCTCCCACAAATTTTCCACTTCTGCTGCAAACTGTCGAAACGCACTTTGTGGAGTTGCTACGTGAAAGGAGTTGCTACGTGCGTGGAAGCTCTTGCGTAGCAAGAGCTTCCACACACCCCCATACAAAATGCACCTTCAAAAGCCCCTTATTCTGTGCCACACTCCAAGCCATTCACACACCGACGAATATTTGCGGTATTCCGACATGAGAAAATTGCACATCAAGATATATATATATATATATATATATATATATATATATATATATATATATAGAGATAGAGAGAGAGAGAGAGAGGACTGTACGCTTCATTTAAAGAAACATTTTATTGGACTCGACGTTTCGACCAGACGGTGGCCTTCATCAGGAGTGCGAACGCAAGCGAGGGGGGTAGGTTCTATATGCAAAGAGTTGGAAAAGAAACAGGTGCGCAGAGGAGTACAATGGCATTGTAGTGGTGGGTGGGGTAAAAAGCAGGTGCAGGCTGGGAGTGAAAGAAAGTGCAGGTGGGGAGAGCAAAAAAAAAAAAAGAGACGGCACATGGAAGGAAGCACAGTAATAGGTATGACCCCAGGCGACAAAAGCAGGAATTGTGTGACCTTCATTGTGTGTATGGTGGGGGAGGCTGACAGTCTTTTGGGGCACCTGCAGTAAGCTTGACTTGGCCGTTTTTGGTGTGTTTAAGGGAGGAATTTACGGGGTAACTGAACTTTGAAGTGGAGAAAGAATACCAGGCCTGTCATTAATACCGGCATGCAGGGCATTAAATTTAAATATAGAGTACGATTCTCGCTGTTCCCGTTCGCGGTTGCTATGGAAGCCGCTCTGGAGCAGGAAAACTTTAAGTTTGTCGAATTCGTGACTTTTCTGTTGCAGGTGTTTGGACAGGGGAAGGTGGGGGAGAGATTTGGTGTGCGCGCGATGGTTGTTGAAACGAATTCAGAAGGGGTTCTCGGTCTGCCCTATGTATTGCATTTGACACTCGCCACACTCGAGCATATATACCACGTCCTGGAGTCACAATTCAAATTTCCGCGGATGGAGTGTTTAAAATCAGAGTGTGTGCTCTTTGCCGTGGTCGTTGTTTGCATGTGTTTGCAAACTTGACATCTATTCTTTCCGCACGGCATACAACTCACAAGATCTGCTTCATCGATAGTAGAGTGTACTACATAATTTTGTAAATTTTTTGGTCGTCTGTATGTAACCCGCGGAACCACAGAAAAACTTTTGGAGAGGCGATCACTTTGTTCGATGATGTTAAAGTGCTTTTTTTTTAGTATTTTCGTGATGTTCGGAAGGTTGTTTGCGAAAGTTAAGATAAGATTTGAGCGGTGTTCATTTTGTGCTGCCGGCCGGCCTTCCATAAATGTTTCATTGCGATCAATTAATCCCGCTTTTTGGATGGCATCATCAATAATAGTTGGCGGATAGTGCTGGTGTTTCAGAACCTCCCGCATGCGGTTGGAATTTTCCTCAAAATCGTCTGAGCGTGAGCAGATTTGTTTGAAACTTATTGCCTGAGAGTATGGAATTGATGTTTTGCAGTGGCGCGGGTGGCAGCTTTTAAATTGAAGGTATTGTTGTCTGTCCGTGGGTGTTCTGTAGACATTGGTGATTAGTGCCCCGTCTTCAAATTGAAATTAATACGTCAAGGAAGTTAATTTGAGTGGAGGAGTAGGTATGTGTGAATGAGATGCTGGGATGTATGTTGTTAAATCAGGTAATGAATTGGATGAGTTCATGCTCGTTTTCTGTCCATATGATAAATATATCGTCTAGGAAGCGTTTATAAAAAGCTGGTTTTTTTTTTTGGGTACGAGAGTAGGAAGTCAGATTCAATGTGATCCATGAATATGTCAGCATAGTTTGGCGCCATTTTCGTTTCCATGGCTGTACCACTGATTTGTAGGCAATACGAGTTGTTGAATTCGAAGGAATTGAGTTTTAGAACCAGATTAGCAAGTGACGCGATGGCGGTTGGGCTTTTGGAGTTTGGGGCTTTATGTTTTTTATATGATGAGATCAGAGCTTGGATCCCGTCCTCGTGCGGAATGTTCGTGTAAAGGGACACCACGTCAAGGGTCACTAAAAGGGCACCTTTGGTGACAGTAAGTTTAGATAACTCTTTCAGGAAGTGATTAGTGTCGCGTATGTAAGATGTATGTTTGGGAGAGATATGCTTGATGAGGGAATCGATGTAAATAGATATTGGTTCTGTGAGCGTGTCAATGCCGGATACGATTGGTCGACCGGGATGATTTTCTTTGTGCACTTTCGGGAGCATGTAGAAACGCCCTGGGGACGGATCTATTGCCTCTAGTGCCTTTCTTACTCGCGGTAGTATTTCCCCTTTCTCGGTGAGTTGCTTTAGAGCTGTGTTGTAATTTCCTGGTGTTCGGCAGTGGCATCTGATGGGAGTGATTCACAGAAATTTGAGTTGTAGAGTTGGGGATATCCCTCGGTAATATAATCGTCTTTGATTGAAATTACTATACCACCTCCTTTATCGGGAGGTTTGATGACGATTTCCGTTCGCTGCCTAAGTGATGTTAAGGCGTTACGTTCTTTTTTTGAAATGTTAGAGGGTCCGGGCCTGTAGGTCTCGAAAGCACGAAGGATGTGCCGCTGTACAGCTTTTATGTACAAATCCAGATGTTTTTTCCTCTCAGATCTGGGGGTCCACTGTTCCTCAGACCGGGGAAGTGAGGCAGAATTACTGTTAGGTTTTTCGAAAAACTATTTCTGTAGTCTTAAGGTTGGTGAAAAATTGTCTAGATCCTTAAGTAATTTGTATTCGTCATATCGTCCTATATTTGGACAGAATTTCAGTCCATGGTATAGGAGTGCTGTTTCTTCCGGGTAAGTGTTGCGTTTGAGAAGTTAAGAATGTTCTGCTGAAAGTGTGGTCTGTCCGGTGTTTGGTTAGAAGTGTTCAGGTGGGTTCCTGAATCGTTTGCTTTATGATTACACTGATTTAAAAAATTACTCGGTTGTGGTGTCATGCCATGCTCAAGGTTTATATAAGAAGGGACGTTATCTCTTTGAAATTTTTTACACTTTTAGTCCAAATTTCTGTAGCTCTCCTCTGGAAGACCTCAAGCTCTTGCCCTCAGTTGTTGATAGTGTAATGTTGGGACTCCTGATGAAGGCCAGCTTCTGGTCGAAACGTCGAGTCCAATAAAATGTTTCTTTGAATGAAGCATACACTTCGCTCTATAATTTCTTAAGCGGCTAAGTACGTTAAATGTTCTCGCATCCTATATATATATATATATATATAAATCATTTCTGTATACCGAGAAATTGATAGACTTGGCAACAGGAACAGTGGAGACGGTACGATATAAAACAAAATATCATGTTTCACAACCGCATTTGTATATTTTCTTCGCGACTGCAGGGCTCATTTAGCATCCTACATGGAGTTCGGCTTCGTAATTTTGGCATTGCGGTAGAAATTTCCAGCTCTTTGTCGGTCATTTAGAACACATGCTATATATTATTAATTTACCGCTGTTCTCGCCTTTACGAAGCATGATATATTCAATATGTTAGGTTCTATTTTGACACGTCCAATTTTATGTTTAGGGAATAAAGCATGTTAAATAGATTCCTTCGAGAGCGAAATCGCGCCCTTAATACAGTGTCAAATAATCTTAGCATTAAGTATCATAAATGCATTATTTCCAAAAATCAGAGAACATAAACATATTTGTTCCTTAACTCTGAAATAGTAACGTGAACAACCGTTTCGTCTGTGAATGCTCTTTGAAAGAATGGCGGCCACGGTGTGTTGCAACTAACAATCCTCACACAGGCTTGGCTAGGAAAGTCAAGGCGCACTTACGGTAATTGAAACAATGGTAATTTGGAGAGCTTGCCGCCATGGGTGCGAACAGCTCTCAGAGCCGCTTAGTCTAGATGCAAGCACGTAGGTGGATTCGCGGCGGTGTTTGAAAAATAAAAAGACATTGTGTGCGTTCACCCCGGCTGCTTCATCAAGCAAGCCTTGCTGATTCATGGATGGTTTCTTTTTAACATTCAAATTGCGCTCCAACGTCCATCAGTGTATTTCCGAAAGTTTGGTAAATTGTGCAGCTTGAACGCCATTCCACTCTCGCCGGTAATTCAGTTGGTGCCTGTTTTATAAGTGACTCTGCTTCTGGTTGATTAAGGCTGCATTATTTGCTCGGACGCGAGATCAGTTTGTGTCACTGCTGTCTCCGGTGCTAGCCCCAGACGATTCATTATAGAGAATCGAGCCATCGCTCGTCTGTCGACGCCAACACAAGCCGTAGATTCACTACCACTGCTTTCTGATTCTCTCTTTCTACCTTTTCTGTTCTGCGTTGACTTCTCCGTAGCGATAAGCGAATGATGCGGGAAACAGGAACGGGCCTCTCCCATCCCGATCACGGGTTGAGATTTTCCCACCAGCCCGTAGATTACGCGCCGTCGCAACCTGTTGTTGCTCGTGGTCGGCGCACAATTAATTGGAACGTCCCTGGCACCCTCTCCTTAGCGCTCATTTATAGCTTCCGCAAAGCTGTACCTTCCCGATGATGTACGCGTGTGCCTAAAAGCATAGACAGGGTACGGTGGCAGGCTGATTGAGTGTCGAAAGGGTCACCATATCACAATAAAGATTGCAATGCTAGACAGCTTAGAAATCAGATGATATTTACTGCACTACCTTCACGAATATACATTTACTCGTGCATGTGAAGAAGGTACGAAAGTGAAAATACCAGGAGAATAAGATTACGGTGGAGTGCATTTGGCCAGCACTCGTAGGTCATGACTAGCAGCTTAACGGTAACTTTTAGGTGAAAAGTATATAACAGTTGCATCTTATTTATACTCACATATGGAGCTGAAACATGGAGGCTAACGAAAAGAGCTCTGCTTAAGCTGCGGAAAATGCACAGAGCTGTCGATCGGGAAATGGTAGGTGTAACGTTAAAAGATAGGAAGCGCGCAGAGTGAATCAGGGTAATAACCCGAAGTAAAGCCATTCTAGCGGAAATCAAGAAGGAATGGGCACGGGTAGAGTATGTAGTGAATAGAAAGGATAAGTGATGGTGCCGAAGGGTAACATATTGCATTTAAAGACAAGGGAAACCTAGCAGGGGGAGGAAGAAATTTAGGTGGCTGGATTAGTTTAAGAATTTCGCAGGTCTCAAGCGCATGCAGCTAGCATAGAACCAAGCTACTCGGAGCAATATAGGATAGGACCTAGCACAGGAGTTGATATACATGTCGGAAGATAAGATGTGAAGTTTACTATAATCAGAACAGCCATTTTGCAAGAACAGTTTTAACAGCGCCGAGGTACTAATGCAGCAATACCTCTCCTCAAAGTCACTTCAAGTGTAATCAGCGCTCGGTCGTTGGAGGCATTGTAAAAGCAACTGGGACGCCGGCCTTGTTACAGTTTCTCATTGTCACTGTAGCGCTTTCACTTCAATAGTTAACATACCGACTGTGGCACCAGTCGTTGCCAAAAAACCGGAGCGGTCATTTCTTTTTGTTTACGCGCCAATTCCTAGTACGGTATCTCCGCATGCTACCACCTAACTTGAGAGGCAGGTCTTATGAGCTTCTTTAACATCAGCAGAAATCAGCATTGAGACTCAACGCTGACCGCAATAAAAAGCCCGTTATTCGAGCTGTACTGAACGTCTTACCCTTCAGAAGACAACCGCTTAAACCTGCCTAATATTGTGTTGGTAAAACGCATGATTTCCGTTGGCATTTGTGTTAGGCGTGCCGGATTCCCACTGTACGCCTACAGGCAACCAAATGATGACTGAAGAACTGCCCGTACACCTCCTCTGTTTGATTGAGGAAGAATTTCAGTGGAGGGCAGGTTTGTATTTGTCTTATATTTCACGTACCATTTTGGAAGTAACCTGTATGCATAGTTGAACGACTTACAGTTGATTTTAATAAAATATTTATGGTCTTCACAGAGCCTTGCTCTCCCATTTCAAATGTTGCGAAAAACGGGCAGAGCATCTCCATTAGTTTTCAGTAACAGTCCTAACTACTAACTCTTCGCTCCGAGCGCAAAACAAATAATAAAAGCTAAATATTGCTACATGCAGAAAAATACATAATTACCATCAATATATTCACTACACAATCTTGTTGCAGTCCCGCATTGCTAGCCCAAAGAAATCTGACTCAATAGGTGGACTTGCAAACATCTGGACTAAACAATTTTCACAGCCATAACGCCGATGCCTACACCATTACGAAAACCGAGGATATTATGTACTAATACCACAACCTACTCTGTTTTAAATGCCGACTGTACCTTGCACTGCATAAAAGTAGAAGAGGGCGCACACTCTTCAAAGCTCACACCACAAAACATCGCTCGGGCTGCGAACAACGCGTTATTTTATTAAGTGATCGCAAAGCCATGTACACTCTGCATTGGCTCCAGTTATTTTCAGCCCTTTTAAGCACAAACACTGGCGAGGATGGAAAAGTCAGAAAAAAAATGGAATAAATGTATTGGTTCTATGATGTGGGTTGATTTACAAGCGTTTTGAATTTTAGGCGGCTTCAAAAATCATGCAGGGGGAACCTGGAAATGCGCACTGACCCTGACGATGGAGTCTCCGCATCCGCTTAGCTGCATGATGCTAAACAGAACACACTTCACCACAAGGATACAAAATCAATACAAATGCAATGACACAAACGTTTCACATCTGTTCAAGGTGTTGTCGACAGAGACGCCGCGCACGTTCGGCCAACGGACGGAATGCGCGCAGACCCTCTCCGGGGTCCCGCCTCGGACTCGACGGGGGGTGCTCTGCTCCGCACTGCGAAGTGGCTCTCGGGTTACTCGACCATTCCGACCCCGGACATCCGGTGGGAGAGGGTGTGCGGAGAGGGACCGAGTGGACCGTGCCGCCACCGAAACGGACTCTTTTCGGTCAGTGTCTGTTCTGTACGCCGTGCGAGCGAGTGTTGTAAACAAAGGGACAATAAATCTGTTCCGTTGTTTTGTTTTTGACGACTGTGTCGACTACAGAACTTTGCTCAGACGTGGGATTGCAACCAGCTACCTTCCTCAACGAGTGCCTCTGAAGTTTTTCGTCCACGAAAAGCCACGATGATGCTACGTTGGAAGACAACGAATGGGGGATCCGAGGGCGAGGTATCACGGCCGGCTCACTCTACGAGCGAGAGCGTACAGAACGAAGGCGAGGCGCAGCCCAACGTCGAAAGGGGATCCATGAACGCTGCAACGGCAAGCAGCCACGACATGGACAGCCCCAAAGAAGCAGTGCCCGTTCCCAGTGCCTTCAACTTCCAAGCGCTGATGCAGGCGGCAATCCAGATGGCGGTACGAGAGGCATTGCAGGGAGCAGCCCAGCTAATGCAGTCGACTCAATCGCCACCACACCACCCGTCGACAGGTGCATCGGGCGTCGCGGATGGACGATTGGCGACGGCGAGCGCGCAACTAGTGCCAATATTCGACCCATCTTTGCACGATCAACCAACGGTCGAGACGTGGCTCAACAAAGTGGATAATTTGGCTGCAGCCTACAGTTGGAACGACCAGCAGACCACTTGCTTTGCCCTCACGAAGCTCCAGGGCGTCGCAAAAACGTGGTATGATGGGCTCACCGATGTCCAACGAACTTGGGCCGACTGGAAAGCTGAAATGAAGAGGGCGTTTCCTTCGGCATACAGTTTTAAACGCGCATTCCGGGGCATGGAATCACGAACGAAGGAGCGCCACGAAAGTGTCGAAGCGTACTTCTACGACAAGCTGGCCAAAGCAAGGCGCTCCAACATCGGTGAAGCGGCTTGTATCGAGTACGTCATCACTGGACTCAACGACGAAGATCTGGTGCGGACCCTCAGCGTTCGAGACTACGCAAGCCCAGATGAGTTGTTCCAGTGCATGAAACGGCTCTGCGACAGAACGGACACCATGAAGCAGACCAGACCCAAGACGCTCCAACAGCCGTTGGATGCTCGACGTTCACACCGCGTCCAAGAGGGCAACCACTGCGTAGCGGCAACTGCTCAACGTCCACCTCGCACCGGAGGCGAATCGGCAAAGGCATCCGGACGGAAATACAACAAAACAGGCGAGCCACTTTGTTTCAATTGCTCTTCATACGGACATTTTTCGGCAGCATGCCCAAAACCTCAACGCAAACCGCGATGCACGAATTGTGGAAAATCGGGCCAGGAGCTCAAAGATTGCTATTCAAAGAAGGTCTCGACAACTAGCAACGGGGCGAAGCCAGCTGTCCTTGCGCAAGAGAGCAACGATACAGTGGGCAGCATGGTGCCAAATCAGAAGTATTTCATGAGTGCCAACGTGAACGGGAAGCCGATTAAGGCATACGTCGACATGGGAAGCCAGTGCATAACGATGCGGGAGAGCGAAGCAGAAAAGTTGAAACTCTCATACGAACCTCTAAGCCGTCCCTTTACGATCAGCGGGTACGGATCTGGAAAAACGACGCCAATGGGCAGCTTTGAAGCGAAATTGACGGTGGACCAGGCTACAGCCGACGTCCAGATCCACATTGTCCGAGACGATGTACAAGCTGTCCCACTGCTTGTCGGGCAACCCTTTACCGAGCAGCCGCACATAACGGTGGTGCGCCGCAAAAATACAGTGCGCATTTTCAAGGAGCATGACCAGTCGGAGGATGAGGACGGGACTCTGGCCTACTTAACTGTACCAGCCCACCACCGCGCCGAGTGAACTTGTGGGCGAAGGAGGCTGTTGTCATACCTCAGAATTAGCCGAGTGAACTTGTGGGCGAAGGAGGCTGTTGTCATACCTCCGAATTACGTCGGCTTGGTTGCACTGGGCAGTGACAACGTTACTCACAGTGACATCTTCGTCCACGGAAAGCTGCATGAGCCACGCGGCCAATACGTATACCAAGCTGTGTGCTGAGGGAAAACGAAGGGTGCGAGCTATGCCTACATGTAGCGAATGTCTCAGAGTCTCCGCTGATCATCGCGCAAAACCAGAAAATCGCAAGGGGATTCTTGTGCATGGAAGAAGAATATTCCGAACTCTCCACTCTTGTAAGCTGCCATGAAAGAAAGCCGACAAATGCAATCTCGGGAGATGATGTAGCGGTCGGCTCATCAATTTCTAACACGCAAAAGGAGTCACTCGTAGCGGTGATTAACGAGTACCGCGACTGCTTCGCGACGTGCCTATCAGAAATCGGCTGTACACGCGCAACTGAAATGAAGATTGAGGTGACCACGGACACTCCAGTAACGTACCGCCCCCATCGCCTAGCACACTCGGAAAGGCAGGCTGTGCGAACTATGATCGACGAACTGAAAGAGGCTGGAGTGGTTACGGACTCTAACTCTGCCTACCGAGCCCTATCCTACTTGTAACAAAAAAGAGCGGTGAGAAACGGCTTTGCGTAGACTTCCGAGCCCTCAACAAAATAACCAAGAAGGATAGGTATCTGCTCCCATTAAATGACGACCAACTTGACATGCTCCACGACAAACGACTTTTCACGAGCCTAGACCTTGCGTGCGGTTATTATCAGGTGCCTATAGCCGAGAGAAGACAGCGTTCCTCACTCTAGACGGTCATTACGAATTCACCCGCATGCCCGCATGCCATTCGCACCGAGCGGGTTGCAGCGCATGATTAATACGGTGCTCGGACCGCTCAGACACAGAAAAGTCATGGCGTACATGGATGACTTGCTGATTCCCTCGGCTTCATTTGAAGAGGGATCAGACAACTTGACACAGGTACTTGAAGTACTGCGAGCTGCTGGCCTAACATTGCGCTTGAAAAAGTGCTCGTTCTTCCAAGAGAAAATCAGCTACTTGGGTAACGAGATTTCGGCCTCGGGCATCAACCCCGACAGCCTCAAGCTGAAAGGCATCGCTAATTTTCCTACACCGGCAAACGTCCACGATCTCCGACATTTCCTGGGCCTTTGTAGTTATTTCCGACGAGTTGACTGGAGAGCTCGAAATAAGTTATTCACGCTTTGCCGTGTTGATCTTTTGCAATACTGCGCTTGCCAGTAAAGCTAGACATAAAATCATAGTGCTTTTAGAGCGCAGCACTTAGGCGCCCATTCCTATGTTGCGGGTCGTCGTCGCCGTTGACGTCGCCGTCGGCCTCTTAACTGGTGACGTCATCCGCCGTGATGTCATGACTGGTGGTGACGTCACCAGGAGCGTGCCAGGTGCGGGGAGTAGGGGGCTTCTATTCTGGTGGAAATAAAAGTTGTTAACACACACACACACACACACAAACACACACATACACACATACGAAGCTGACCCCACCGGGTGTTCGATCCAGGCGTTCGTGCGGCATTTTTCATTTGCGCTTCCTCGAAAGCCGCACCACTGAGCATATATAGAAATAGACGCAGTACAACAGGCATCAGCGGTGTTTAAATATGGTTGTCATCAAGGAAAAGGCACCGTATCTGTTACAATTCTGCAGGGACACCTTAACCGAGCTGTAAATAAAAGGAGAAAGGTAGCACCACTGAAAAACGAAAGAGTTGCCGTAGTGGAAGGCTTCGGACGACCACAAAGCTTCCTTCGCGACAGTCAAAAACTGTTCGTGGAGTGTTGCTTAAAGGAATATGTGTGAAGAATTAAAAAACAAAATTGTTTGTAATTGTACACTCATGTTTGCTCGAAATATTTGCCTAAACCTATCGAAAAAGTGAAACAGCTGATGAGCTGCGCTCAAATTTCGCAGTAGGACGCAATGTAATTGTCGGGAATTTTTTTCAGATCTTGTTAATCTTGTGATTCGATTCTTTGCCCTTAGTTCTGCGACATTATAGTTCGTTCAATACCATCACCACTCAACAGTGTATTCAAGTAGTCGTACTGTTTGCATTACTTGTAACATTTTAGAACGTTGCAACATTCGTGCGTAAGCAATGACCACTGCGTTAAACATGTTTCGATAAATTTTGCTGGAAGCAAATGAAGCCGAAAAACACTTCGTAAATGTTTAGGTCACCGATGAGTCAAACTGGCACAACATATTTTACGTTTTCTTTATTCATACCAGAGAGACTTGTACAAATAAAACATCGTTTTATATCAACACGACTGGAATGTATGTATGTGTCGCAAAATGATAAAAACGGACTCTTGTGTCGGAACATTCGAAGAGCATGTCAGGGTCACATTTGGCAGGGGCGCCTTCTGGCAACTCACGTGAGAGCGATTCTTTAAATGTAATATGTACACATTTCGCATATACCTAAATATTCTCTGCGGAGCGAATATTTGGGCACCTTAGGCACTTCAAGTAAACAATAATTTCGCAACAGTGTTCTTTCAAAAGTACTCCGGTGAGAATAATAATGTTAAATGTGCGAACAAGCAAGTTTCATGATGGCAATGTTTAGACAAAGAAATATAAAATAAAGAAAGGGTTCAAGTGATCTCATGCATATGATAGAAAGAAAGGTAGGTCTGGCTAGCATAAAAATTAACACGTACTGCAAAACATAGTCATACCTTACAATTTTCTCGCAGATAAAGCATACGAGTCTCACAGCTTCAACAATCTTATGAGAACTTGTCTCAAGGTTATGTATAATTAGGAAGTTCCAGCATTCATCTCAAGCGAAATTTAGAAAGTATGATTAGGGCGAAATTCTAAATCTGCAGAAGGAGTTGATCGTTTTCACCACACTTAAAGAAGTCATCAAGCGATTGCACTATGAACACCATTTTTTAACGGTGCGGTCTAAATGCAAGCTCACTGCCGTAGCTCTAAACCTAGGGTGGAATGACCATATCGATTTTTTTCTAAACAAAAACTATTCCATTCCATCGCCTTCTCTACCATTGGCCGGTTAAAATTTGAATCTATGCACAATATGGTTGCGTTGCAGGACGTCACAGGACGTCACAGGACGTCAGAAGTAAGTTCACGTAGTAGTGACCTCATACGATATTTTTACGTCATCGTTGAGGGAATGGAATAGATTTTGGAATCGCTATATTATTCGACCCCTCTACAAGTTCATGCTACCGCTTTCTTGCATGTGTCCAATCAGGGTTCCTAAAGCAGAAGCTTGTAATTAAATGTTTGCTCTTTCTTGTAAATATTTGAGGAAGGTTCGAAAGCCGACAACTCCAAGTTCAGCTCATTTGTATTCTGAACTTCATTAAGGTGATTACTTGTTTCCAGCTCACCGGCACGCTTTCATGCCACTTTAATGGAACTATGCACGCCTGACCGAAAGAGAGCCAATCCAGCTCCTCTGTTTTTCATAGCACTTCGACACCGCTGTCATCGCAAGAAGGAAAACAAAGTAAATATTCGTTTCTTGTTTGAAGGAAGATGAAAACTTTTCAAGATAGAAGCACCATCACAGGCATGATGGAAGTCTACGTGGGCCATCAGGAAAATTGAAGCTGTTTCGCGCACAATAATTACTGATTTTGGGTACCATCTTCCTTTTGTTGCTGCATGATGTAGAAACGCGGCTGGCCGGCGCTGGCCTGCGTGACGTCCAAACAGTGTCGAAAGACTGGCAACACCCAAAATTGCAAGTAATTTTCACAGTTTTCCGTGGCGGCTACTAAAATTGAGCATTTAGTTAAGCAACACCGCCACGGTTATCACAAGCAGCGCGTGGCAAAACGCACTTCTCTCCTTGTCAGCACGTGGATCCGGACAGCAAGACACTGACGTTCTCGTAGATGGGCTCGTCTGAAGTCGCGACAAAAAAAAAGACAGAAATGTAAAATGTACAAGACCGCTAAGTACAGTCAGTTTCGTTTTGAAACAAGTTACCTTAAAGTACTGCAAACATGAAAAAGCGTTTATTTTACCAACATTGTTCATTTAAATAAAGCCACGATTGCCGCTTACGCTTTTATTGTTTCCAAAATGTGGGGATCAGTTTGAGAGTCACTCGGTCACATTTTCTGCCGGCCAAAACGTATCTCCATGGTCTACCTCACCGGGGTGGCGCAGTAGTTAGGGCGCTTGACTACTGTTTCCAAGGATGTGCGATCAAATCCCACCTCGACGGCCGCTTTTCGTTGGAGGCGAAAAACTAGGCGGTCGAGTGCTATGCGATGTCAGTGCACGTTAAAGAAACACAGGTGGTCGAAATTTCCGCAGTCCTCCACTACGGCGTCTCACATAGCCTGAGTCGCTTTTGGACGTTAAACCCCACAAACCCAACCAAACCTAAATACAAATCTTTTTTTGGAAAGTACTCATTTGTTTTTCAACGTAGCAGGCAACAAAGAGTGAGGACTAAAAAGGCTGGCAGACCCTGCTGATGTTGCAGTCAATTTCTTCTAAAGAGCGGATTACCCCTTACATAGACTGTCAAAAGTTCCGCAAAATATTATTTTTCAAAGTTTCAGAAACAAAAGCGCTTGGCTTGGAAAACTTGCTCTAGCCTTTTAGCTTTTATTATTCTCATCTCATAGCTTGTCACATTATCAACATGTAATAATCTCATGACCGTTCTTGTAGAACATACGTAATTAATATTTTCCGCGCTTGCTGGCAATGAAGAAGTACTAAGGTCGATTTTATGCATTGTTCTTTACCTTTTAAAATTTGAAGGATGCTACAACTACGAAGTATAGAAACATCCCCTCTGAATAGGCGCACACAAGTTCTTTTCACCGTAGTATTTCTGTATGGTGTTTAGTCGTGAGTCTGGTGTTAGAAGAAACGTTTTGCAGTAATATCAAGAATTTGTGTAGTTACAGCTAGGAAGTAACTCAGAACTACAGACAATATCTGGCTTTACAATAACACTATGAAATATTTTTCATACCTTTCATGCGACTCTGCAGTTTTTCCGGCTATAAGTTTTGTGAACTTATTGCTAATATTTGGTGTGACCGAGAATATTATATTCAAAATGAAGATTGCAATTGTTTCACTCAAATCGTTTACTGACTGACTTTATTTTGAAATCACTACATTTAGGACATGGCTGCTTTCGCGCCACATAGCACGAGCAACAAGACCTAATAATTGTTAATACGAAGCTCTATTTTATTAAAAACGCTTTTTTAGTCTTAATCGAGCCGACATGCAATAAAGTTTTGTTTGGAAACAGTGTTGCAGGTAAAGCTTCACTGAGGAAATTATAGCGGAGAAATCAGCCATAAAAACGTTCAGTTGCCATACCCGCGATATTACCCATTAATACCTGCCTTATGCGCTGTTTAGGTCAGTGAACCATCGTCTCTAATATGTGTGCTCTATTTTAAGGATTTACCAATTGCGTCAATTCAGACTTGCAGACGATCTCACGTAATAAGTAAATGGCGGTAGCTTCACTTGGTACCCTTCGTGAAACCACTGTTATGGCCGCTTTTAATGAAAATTTGAGAAAGTAGAATAAAAAAGAGAAACAATATAAGGCTCCATTGAGAAAACGAAGGAAATTTAGGATCACTTGCATTGCGCTTCTAGCTTTACCGCCACACATTTTTTTTTTATATTTGTCTGTTTGTCATGAAAAGTACTGAGCTCCGTGCTTCTAAAACTAAAAAAAAAAAAGGTTTCGTCGTCGCAGACCATTGCGGGATCCTATCCCGGCAGTTTATGGTTGCAATAAAAACGTTTCCGTCGCAGTAGAAGGCGTCAACTACATAGCTAGCGATAGACATGTAACTTCGAGACAGGCTTAGAAAATGTACATGCGGGTAACTAGCACGCCGATCTTAATAGCAAAGCTCTAATGAAAGCCAACTCTTTTAAAAAACGATAGGGCGATAAGATGTTGATTTTTAGCTGTACATACCCTGTATTGTTTTCCCGCCCATCTGATCGATGACAGCAGCAACACAGTGGTACAGATAAGTGTATTGCTTCTGGAAATAAAAATGAACAAAAACCATCGCACATCAGTGTTTCACATTGACAACACACATGCGAGTGGACTGCGGAGACAAAGCACGCAGATTTCCTAGAACGTTACACATAGCTAGGATATATAAGCTCTATATAATGGACATACTGCGTACCTACATTTACGAAACCAAGCCCTAAGAAGCTTTTGTCCTACACAAGGCAGAACAAAATTAAGACTGTTGAGCATCTATTGACGTAGGCTTAAGTGTGTATTTATTCCTCGGAGGTAATATTTTAGGCTAGACTAATTAAATACATTTAATTACTGCCACATAAATAAAAAGCACAATTTCCAAACTTGGTGTTGAAAAAGAGAGGAGTGACTTTCGCGCAAGGTGCGACTTGCATGAAGCAAACCTTCCATCCGTTTTTGAAATGTAGTGAACACAACACAAAAGCTTCTACCTCCCCTTCATCCTTCTAAAGAGCGTTTCAGCAATCGTTGTATGAATTTCTCCCGGCCGTTTGTCCACAATAAAACATTGCGTGGCAATGTGCGATACACGTACGACAGTAGTGCGCATTTAGTACTTTCCTTTAGGTCTCGTAAATAACGATGCGTAATCGGCACCGTGGTAAGCATATTTTGGCCTGCGTTTTCCAAGCTGATCTCTAGCTTCTCTGCTGGCCTTTTGAATAATGAAATCAACGTTTATATTTTGGAAAATTGGCTTTTACTTTCGGGAGGTATAATTTTACCTTTGAAATTACAACCGTCTCAAACCCACTGCTGCATACCGATATATAATCTAGTAAATATTAAAGATAAATACGGATACAGGTGAAATGTATCTTACTTTAAAACTGAGAAGGTAGAACATTACAGCGAACCTGTCTTCATTTTGTGACAAAAAACTAAGTATTGACATTGCTTAGAAACATATAATAAGGTTAAGTTAGGAACTAGGATTTTATGTTTCTATTGGTCGCTTGATAACATTGTATGTATATGCGTTCCCGCCAAAAGTCTGTAATAGTTATAATTTGTCGATATGTGCCTCCTTTAATCGGTCCCTCCCATCTCGCCGTTGTGGTTCACTGGTTACGGCTCTCGACTTGTGCACGCAGGAGAAAGGGATCGAAGCCCAGCAGCTACATTCTTTTTTCGAGGAACACTAAAAGGAAGGAGCCCGTGTACTGTATGACATGAGTGTTGCAACAGTACATGCCCACCTTCCAGAACCCAGGTAATCTAAATTTCCGGCGACCTACACAAGGGTGTCCCTCATTGCCTAAGTCGATTCAGGATGTTCGATTCAGGGTTCAGGATTTAAACTGACACGATCTCTCTCTCCTGCTCATTTATCGTGCGCTCTCAAGCGACCACTTTACCGCTATGCATACAGGTTGCAATACAAGACATGTTCTGTAGCTGAATAATGTCGTATTGGTGAATGTAATATTTTCCTGAAAATTTTCATAAGTATCACGTTTTACGTTTTCATGCCTTTTTGTTGTATAAGCCGAAATTAGGCGTGTTGCCACATACAACATGTATAAGTCGACTACCAAGAGGAAGCATCATCATCATCATCTTGCGTTGCTGGAGATGGTTCACCGGCATCAGGTCAAACCCAAAACGTGCTTATGAGGCGGAATCTTTTTTGTTTATTCCGGTGGGGAATTGCGCAGCGCCGGCATTCGAACCACGGTCCGCTTGAATGCGAGGCGGATGTTCTACCTCTACGCCAACGCTGTGCACCAAGAGGAAGCACTGCGTACAAATTATCCCAGGAGAAACCAGTCTGAACGTCTAGAAAGTGTTGAATAACACGCTTTGATTACAGTAATCCGAGTAAGTGTTCCCTGAAGTTGAGCTCTGCGCCTAAAGTATTCGCTCGATGGTTCGGACTGCTTCCTCGTACAAACATGGTCTCAACTTTGCAAGTTTAGCCTTCGATTCCTCTCAGCGTATGCACGAAACACTGGGAACTGATGGTACCAAGCATTGCATCATACCAGACCAATACAATTTTTGTAATATAAAATCAAATACTTTCACACCCAATACAATGTGCCCTAAACGTTGCGCATGTCATTTTGGTTGCTGGTGTTGTGGCTCTCGTGTGCGCGCTTGCATTCAAAGCCTCTACTCGGACTCTTCCGAACATTGTGAAAGCAGCACATTGCAGCACGACAACTAAGCAAGGAAGCCAGTGTGACAAACGTTAGTTGTTGCTAGTGGACTGGCGAAAATATTTTTCCGACCATTTTCGCATGGTCATAGCGCACTATTTGCAGTTTTATCATCCATGCTTTCTAGAGTAAGACCTAAACCACATGTTTACATAAAACAATGATAAATACTTGAAATGGTCACCCCATACCTGAGGATATAAAAATATGCTTGTTCGTTTTACCCCCCAGGCTGAAAGAGCTGCACTTACATTCAACTGTTATCATAGCGTAAACAATTTAGTCCCAGTTTTCTAATGAGTGCGCAGAATTCAGTTGCAGCGTGTATCCCTTCTTTCCTTTCATTAGGCCTCTTATCTCCAAACCTAAAAACTATATAGTGAGTGGCAGTAAGGCATTGTTGTCAGGAAGCTCCTGCCACTCCATGTCGGCAGGGAATCAGATATAATGGGCCCACTAAATCGAAAGTTGATTCCATTTGTTCAACTACAAGGTGCGAAACAGGAATCATGCACCGCCGAGGAAGAGATGAAATCACTCACCTCGTTCTGAACCATGCAGCGCCGGCATTCTCGCAGGTCCAGTATCAAGTGAAATATGTCAATGTCGTCTTCGAGCTCGAGTTTCTGCAGGCACATGTCCAGGGCGATGAATGTGCCAGTCCTGCCTACTCCGGCGCTGTAGTCAAGGGGAGATGCATTGCTTGTAAATTACCATTGTTATAATGAGTTTCAGAAAGCACAACTTTTTTAAAACCGGTCGAAAAGCAGCAAGCAGGAAATTTCCACTGGAAGAAGGAGCCAAGCTCAAGCGAGTTAAACCGAATGAGCCTGAACGTTCTGAGACCGCCTCTCAGGCTTGCATTTCACCACAGTCCTTCAATAGCGCTTTCTCGTCGGTAAAGTGCGTACCTCCAATGAACAGCTTAGTACTCAGCCAGAATTAGTGGCCGTATTCAGACGCTAGTGTTCATTAAGGAGCATGTTTTGTCGAGAGGTGGTGCATGAGGTCGTTTAATTGGGCAAACAAACAAACTTGAGTGCTGCGTCGTTTTTATAGCATATTTAATCGTGCCCAGGGTGAAAGTATGTAAATAAGTGTTTTGAGCAATACATTTCTTCACCTTGATGAGGAATCTTCCCCTTCTACGACTTCTTGAGGCATGACGAAGGCCCTTTAGAACTTCTCTTCCCATACGATGCCGAAATGCGAGAAAAGTGGTGCCATGCAATGCCCCAAAAAGCCTGTGGCTTTTCATTTATACACCGATGTGCATGTTTGTATGAAACTTTTCAACCGCAATAATATTGTTCGACACGACCTGATGAACGGGGAAGTGTTGCCAAGGGTGACGTCAGATGCCTCAGGTCCCACTTCAAGTATTCAAAAGGGCCTTCTACGTTAAGAAACCGAGACTAAACCTCGTTCTCGGCCGTCAAGTAAAACGACGCTGTGTCGCATCCGACACTTGGTCAACATCAGACGCTTCGAGTAGGTAATGCGTGAGTTATCGGACCATAGGAGGCGCTATTGAAGCAGCATATTGATTGCAAGATGTAGTATCAATACAAATCGCTCTTTAGAGTCACTGCGTTCTAGCTTGAATTGCAGGAAGAAGTATACGTGTCGACATGACAGCTTTGTATTGTTTTTCAAGAGGCTCAGAAATACTCACGCAACAAAGGCGAGATTACTTGGCAGCATCATTATGAAGCAGTATTTTAACGCCGTCAATGCTCCTTTCCTTCTAATCGTCCCGTCCGCCTCTCAGGCAAAACCAGTAAGAGCGGAGTATAGAGAGAGTTTTGAGACTCGTTTTGTAGTGAAAGCCGTTGAACGAAATTACACAAATCCTGCCGCACTGTAAAATCTTTACCCAGCCTTAACCCACGCCCCAGGCACTGCACACGAAAAATACACTTGTAGTAGAAAGAGAAGGTAGACAAGCTAGAGAGTGTTAGTACAGCTATCCTCCTAATGCATCAAATACATTACGAGTTTCCGTTGTTTTTATTTCCATGCTGGTACGAACCTGTTTGACACACAATAGCTGTTACAGCAGTTAACGAATCTCTTATATTACGCTACGTAAACTCCCTTTTAATATCTGCTATGATCGCTAAGGCTTGTTTCTTTATTTTTCGCGGAATTTGGAAACTAACTGCTAATTCTGTACAAGACAAAGTTTTACATTTCCAGCGCTAACAGCGGAACGCAGATACAAGTTGCAGGAAAATTACCGTGCAAGAAAGGGGACAATACTGGTGTTCAGTGCAGCGTTGCGTAGTTAAATACATCGCAATTCAAGAATATGTTCTTATATCAGAATAGAGACATAGGGGGAGATAGCAGCGCCGTGCCATCGCAGTGTAATTATAGAAAGTTGCGCCCTACTGCGAATATTGTAAACATGTGCACAAGTAAACTAAGATTGTACAAGCCTAAAAGATTAAGTGTGAAATCATTATGTGCTGCTCATTCATCGCATGTAAATTCGAATGCAGCCAGCTGCCTTGGGATGCAAGCCATACTGCCGCGCATAGAGACAGCGAGAGCGCCGTTCTGTCGTGTACGTCAGCTATAAGTGGCAGACGCTTACACATGAATTAAAGCTTCCGTAAAAATGCCCTGTCGGTAGCTGTCAAATGTACTGCAGTAGAACAAAATCTAATGTTAAAGCACTGAAGAGATTAAACAACACTACAGGCACTGAAGGATGTTCTCTGCAACAGCTGTGCCACTCGCCGCCGGAGCACGTTTGCGCTCGCAGTTCCTCGATCTACGGTCGTGCCCTACAGTCTACATTTAACCTAACCAAACTTACGTGCGAGTTTCGTGACCATTAGGACAATTTAGTCAGTGAGGTTTTACTTGCCTGTTGAGAACCTCAGGCTCTCATAGTATAGTACCGGCACTAGACTGCCGAAGTCATGGCAGCCAGTGCGTAATTAACATTTCGTTATCGCTTGTCAATTTATGCCTATGTACTTTTCCTCACAACTAAACCAGGCTAACCCTTGAACCCTGCTCCCTGTGTCTTCCGAAAATTAATTAATAAAATCAGCAGGAGATGAGCGAAAAGGCTTTGGAAAAGAGGATCTGTGTGCAAACACCACTCAGCGCGTTTATTTACGACTTTAACATATTTGAGCTTGCTTACGTTTAAAAGGCAAGAGAGAGGGTTGTGTGCAATGTTTCAGTGGTGTGTGATATGAGGGGCGAGTGACGTCAAAGTTTCTGACGGACATGGAAATACAACTACATACCACCAGTTGCACAACCGCTGAAAAACAATTAGCTGCACACTGCGAGGCGAATAAATACCTATTAACAGTATATAAATTTAGTCTGCAACTTCAGGCGATAGAGAAATTAGAAATTAATTCCTCGTGAGATGCCCACAAAAGGGAAGAAATCACTTTGATGACGCCATGTTGGCGCAAAACCTGAAGTTGAAGACGGTATTAGACATGCTCAGAGGGATGACAGCGGTGAACAATGCGTGTTGCTTTTACATCTACTCTATCGTCACTGTTATGGGGTCGCTCTCATAGTAAACAAAAGAATGGGCAAAGGAGTGCTAGGGTAGAACCCCACAAACGACCGAATGCTTTCACTTCGGATCCAAGGTCACCCCTTCAACATAACAGTTATTCAAGACTATGCACCAACCACTACTGCTGAAGAAGCTGACATTGAGAGATTTTATGTTGACCTGCAATGCCTTTTAGACTGCACTCCATCATCAGACATCCTTTTTCTCATAAGAGACTGGAATGCTAAGGTGGGAAGGGAGGAAGTAGCCGGAATTACAGGCAAGTTCGGTCTTGGCGAGTGAAATGAAGCTGGGCAGAGGCTAGTAGAGTTTGGTCAAAAAAACAACCTGGTCATAGCGAATACTCATTTTCAACAGCACAAGAAGCGCCTGCACACATGGACTTCACCGGACGTTCTGTACAGGAGTCAGATTGATTATATTCTTTTACGGCAGAGATGAAGAAGCGCTATACAAGCAGAAAAAACAAGGCCTGGGGCCAATTGTGGCACTGATCATCAGCTTATTGTTTCCAAATTTAAGCTTCGATTGATGAAAACGCACAAAACTAAAAGGCCATTCAGGTTTGATCTGGATCAAATTCTAACAGGGTATGCTGTGGAAGTGAGAAATCGATTTCAAGAATTAGATTTCGAAGAACGAGAGCCTGAATAGATGTGGACTGATGTTCGTGTTACAAGTTGCTACTAAGGCAGTTCCAAAGGAAAAGGAATGCAAGAAAGCAAACTGGTTGTCTGAAGAGGCTTTGCAAAAAGCTGAGGAAGGGAGGACGGCAAACGTTATGGGAGAAAGAGAAAGATACAAGGTTCTCAATTGGGATTTTCAGAGGATTTTCAGCGAGGAGAGATAAGAATGCCTTCCTGAACATACAGTGCCAAACAGTTGTGGACAACAGCCAATTGAGGAACACAAGAGCTCTGGAAAAGACAATCAAAGATATCAAAGGAAGTTTCTCTGCTAGGCTGGGCGTGATAAAGGACATACAAAGCAAGGACCTCACTGAAGCGTCAGGGATAAAGAAGAGGCAGTGAGAATACAAAGAAGAACTGTACAAGAAGGACCCGGATGTGCAAACCCAACATAATACGGTTGTGATCACTGATCTCGAGCCGGGCATCCTGAAGAGTAAAGTTGAACGGGCCTTAGCCAGACTTCCTAAGAACAAAGCTAGCGGAATTGATGCCATTCCGGCTGAGTTGATTCAAAACCTTAATGATGACTCTGGTAACGTTCTGTACACCTTATGTCAGCAACTTTGGACAACCCTGCAGTGGCCATAGAATTGGAGGAGGTCAGTTTACATCTCCGTTCTGAAGAAAGGCAGTGCCAAAAATTGTTCCACCTACCGCATGATCGCGCTCATTTCGCATGCTAGCAAGGTGATGTTGAAAACCCTCCAAGGTAGGCTGAAGCAGTATGTGGATCGTGAGCTTCCGGACGTGCAAGCTGGGATTCGCTAGGGAAGAACTACAGACCGCTGGATCATAGAAACAGCAAGTGTTCCAGAAACCCATCTACTTTTGCTTCATTTACTATGCGAAAGCGTTTGACAGCGAAGATCACAACAGATTGTGGCAAGCTCTCCAAGAGAGGGGAGTTCCAATTCACCACATCTGTCTCCTCAGGAACCTATATGAAGGACAAGAGGCCACAGTCAGAAGTGAGCATGCGTGCTCTTACTGATTGGTTCCCGATTGAGAAAGGAGTAAGACAAGGCACATACTGTCGCCCTGCCTATTTAACCTATATGCTGAGTGCATCATGAGGAAGGCCGGTCTGGACGAGTCTTCAGCTGGTGTGAAGATTGCTGGAAAACGTATCAAGAACCTTAGATATGCGGATGATACCACTTTAATGGCAGAAAGTGAAGGGGAACTCAGGAGACGTCTGGTGAGCGTACAAGAAGAGAATGAGAAGTTTGTGCTTAAACTGAACATTAAAAAGACAAAGATCATGTCGTCTTACCCTATTAAGTCGTGGAGCATCAAGGGATAAGGAGTGGAAGTGGTAACAGATTTTCTCTTCTTGTGCTCCAAGATTTTCCAGGGAGGTGACTGCAACCATGAAATTAGGAGACGCCTGCTTGTGGAAAAGAGAACCATGGCTAGCCTTGACCGCCTAATAAAGAGCAGAGACATCAGACTGCCAACCAAGATCTGTGTAACTCGTGATATGGCCTTTCCAGTTGTGATGTATGGATGCGAGAGATCGACTGTGAAGAAGGCTGACCGCCAAAAAATTGACGCGTTTGATTTGTGGTGCGGCGGAGACTGTTGAGAGTTCCTCGGACAGCCAGAAGATGAAATCAGTCGATATTGTCGACTATCAACCTTGACCGTTCATTGAAGGGTCAAATTCTAAAGTTAAAGGTCAGCTACTTTGGCCATCTGATGAAAAGAGAGGAGTCGCTGGAGAAAGCTTTGATGTTGGGAAAGGTGGAGGGTTACTGGAGAAGGGGCAGGCAGCGAACGCGATGGTTAGATGGCATCCTCGAGGCGCAGCAGAAGAAGTCATGGGATGTTAAGAAGATATTGAGAGACTGGAAAGCGTGGCGTGATATGATCCATAGGGTCAAAAAGAGTTGGACACTACTGAACGCCTGAACTGAACTGATTGTGACTATGCAGTAACAGAATAAAGCAGACAAGTCCCAGTACCCCATACAAAATATATGCACTCCCTTCAAGCGTCCAATATTGTGATAGAAATGAAGATCTTATTTAAGAGGAATTATATGAAGGAAAATTAGGTAGGTAAATGCTGCTCACCAGCAAGACTTAACGTACTTTAAAGGATAAGAACTCTCTTAAGCGAAAAAAAAAAACGCTTTTTTTCCACATAGTCAACAAATACGAGACAAATTACTTAAGCTTGTCGGGCATATGTTTTACCTTCTTTGCGCATTTCACAGATATTAACCTGAATCAATAACCGCGCTAGTAAATTGCTTCCTTCGTTTTGCACAGTGATCGTGCGAGCATGGCAATGGCATTAAGGAGATAGTTCGCTTATTTTATTATAAGAGTCCCAGTTGCGAGAACCCTTGTCATTTGATAAGAACTATTCCTGTCACATAATTGCACTGATAGTTGATTCAGAGCTGTCATCATGCATCACAATGACAGCACTGTAAATGCTGACATGCTCAGATAACGGGCATCAATTTCTAGCGCCTGCAAGTCCAAGTAGATCATTCATTCACTTAGGTGCTCTGATATCGCTACTTTGTTCTTTGTTCACAGTAACATCATGTGGTACCTTTTGATATTTTACATACTAGTCTTCATTGTACGACACTATGATTTGAACACCAGTGAAACATATAGCCAAGAATGCGCAGGTAACGTACGAATACTACACACTACGGATCACTTTTCGGGGCGTTGTCTCGCTGCCTGTAGAAGCGATATGCATGTTTCTTTACAGATTGGGGGGCGGGGGGGGGGGGGGGGGGGTGGGGCAGGGGGGGGAGGGGTGGCGCCTAACCGTAGGGGGGGGGGGGGGGGGGGGGGGGGGGGAGAGAGTTGCGCAAGCGAGCGAACAGTGTCCTAATAGATATATAACCAATTTCCTATTTCTACTACGTCATAGAGGCGTAAAACGATGTACTCGAGACTACACTCAGTGTGTACCGACACGCTCGAAGCTATCACAGCAGCAACTAATACCAAGTTTACTTAACCTTGAGGAGCTAGTGCCATCTGTTTCACAACAAAAACAAGCAGCTTGGAACTTAATGCATATATTAAAATTGCAGTATGAGAGAGCTGAGGAACTTGCTACGATTCGTCATGCACACGTTGATTGTCAGGATCGACTCCTCCTTCTAGCTGCAAAAATAGTCTATGAAATACACCAGTCAATTCCGAGAGGTGCAGGAAATCAATGAGATGAAGATAAAGTTCAACGGGTATTTAGTAGGCTGAACTCTACGCGGGAGGCGTAGAGGCGTGAACCAGACGCCGTTGATAAATGTTTCTAGCATTGGTAAAGACGCATAGCAGTACACCTAATATGGAACACGACTGGACTTTATGCGGAAGCCTTAGGAGCGGAAGACAGCGTAATGCCCGACATACATCTGGATATATCCCTAAGCGTTCATTTATTAATAGATGCTTGCCATAAAAATCTAGAATACAGATAAGCGGAGCCTTATCGGTGTGATGCGATAGCGAAGACTTGTTTCCTTATACAGTCCTAAGATACTGCTTTGCGCGAAAGGTAAAGTGACACAAATGTCACTCCCGCTTTTTTGTAGGGCGTAATTGCGCTGCATGGCACGATTGGTCGTAGGTCCGAATCCGGCCTAAAAGCTGTATTTAATCGCAGTTTTTCGTCAGACAAAACAAATTTAGTTTCATAATTCAAATGTTTATGATGCACCGCGAAAAATTTTATTACGTAATGTTTGAACCGCTTTCAATGCACGCGCCAGGTAAATTTTCATGCGATATTGTTTCTGCGTGTTTGAAATACCCGCACAAATGTATATGTGGTGTCATGGCATTTCCGACCAATCGGCGGTTTTGTGACACGACATCCGACGGGACAACGCCGGATTTTCTGCTGAGCGCTAACCACAACGATGTAGCTCTAGTATTTGCGAGACCCCCTCTGACGTAAGAGAGGCGCTCTGGGAGTCCGCACATCTCCAGGAAATAACACGGCGGATATTTACTGGCGCTCTTCACCGGCGTGCATTCCATCGAACCCGTGGGTTCGCACTTTGGAATGCGTTCGGATTTCCAGGCTAGGAGATAACGGCCCTTGTTTTTTGGGGTAAGAGACTGAGAACGCTTCATGCACTGTAGACCTAGGTTCTGCGTTGTTCGCCTTCATTGGTATCTGTAACTTCTATTTGCTCCTGCACAGTAGCTTTTCCTAAGACGACTTCTTTTATCCGCGTTCAATTTATTTCCTTGCATAAATTTATACTCGCGGTATTGACATCGGACATATGAATGTCCGTATGGTTCATGCGCATCCGGGCTACATATTTCATATCTACGTTTTACATTTCTGTATTTCACTGCCTCACCATGAGAACAAGCAGGAACAAAATAGCTAGACAGTTTTGCTTCCGAAACTTCAGCAATTTTACAGCTCAGAACAAATGGAATGCGATAAACGGAAACATATTGAGATCGATCTGATGGGCACATTGAACCCGTCACCCGTCGTGCAGATTGATTCGTTTGTCGAGCGCCTGACATTAAACTATTGCCAGGATATTGGTTTGCATCACACCTTTCGGCTTTAAACTTTTCGAAATATACATATCTGAAATGGTCGCCCACTGAGCGACTGTGGTGGGGGTCAACGTACTTAAAATTATATTGTAGCAACCATTCGTTCCTACTTACATGTATTGTACGAAACTCAATTCTATTCAAGGCTTGGCATCCCACAAACACGAAAAGGGCTCTGTTGGCACACACCGCACAAAAAGTAACCAGCACAAAGTGCCCAACGCAAAAGTGAAGAATGTCCCACAAAAGTATATCCGCAAGCTTCCTTAAAAAGAGAACCGTAACATTCTTTTAGCACAGACCTCACCATTGCCTTCAAATAACAACAACTACATCGATTTAAAACGTGAGAGGTATACAGAACAAGACAAGCAGAAAAAATTACTGCCTTTAATTTATGCTGCACTCAACCAACTGCAAAGATTCTCTAAACGCTCACGTGAAATTTACATTAGGCTTCCTCCAGGTAAGGAAAATAATAAAAACAATGCAAAAAGAACTTCATCTAGAGACTTCCAGTGAGTCGCATCTGAAATATGTAACAACAAAAACGTCGTCACACGTGTATGTCCTTGAACAAAGTGCGCTGCAACCGACGAGCGATTTTCATCATTCGACAGATGGACTCAACGTCCTGTATCTTAAACGACATGTTGGATAAAGAAAAGCAGCACATACTTGGCCGCGCCAATAAAGTAGTGCATACAGGAAAGGACACGGCATATTCCTTTTTAGTATGTTTCTGCAGCTGGTGCCTTGCTCTAGGTGCAAAATTTTATCGAACAGCCATTGTTCTCCATATTGGGAGTAGTTTCGTCTAGGCCTCGCTGGCGACTCCTTCACAATCGCTATCAGAAATTCAGGCTAAGTATGTCGTCGTCGCATACGTGCTTCGCAGGTTTAACAACACTGTGGTCCGGCGCATCAAATATATACACACATGAAAAATTACCTCCCATCGACAATGTCCTTCCTGGATTGATCGGTGTCCACAGGGCGATAAAAAAAGCAAAATCCCATTGTATGGGCGGATACATCTCCGCCGAGATCTGCATAGGAACGCATGTTTTTACCCCAGAACCGCGGGAGTCTTCGCGTCAATATTTAAATCGTGCCACAAGCACTCGCTTAGGTTTCAACAGCCCTGTGTTGCGTGCGCAAGAGTTAGCGGTCGGCGAACTTACGCGGCCGTGCATGCTTTTCCAGGGAGTGTAGAAACGTACTGTACGTGGCTCGGTCTTGTTATTTCAAGCAGGGGATTTTGTTTCCTGTGCCTGCCCAGAGCTTCGCAGTAAAGAAATAGCTTCGCCCGTTTAACTCAACCGAGTTAGA
>JAJIZL010125630.1:0-63424 GCA_023969395.1 Amblyomma maculatum | reverse complement strand
TTACTTGGCTGGGACCGCGCGGGTGTGGTTTGAAACCCACGAAGACGAGCTAACATCTTGGGATATTTGCAAACAGAAGCTCCACGACCTATTCGGAAAACATATTGGCCGCCACATTGCCGCCAAAAAAGCGCTCGCCTCTCGCGCCCAAACGTCTACGGAGTCTTATCTCACTTACATCCAAGACGTCCTGTCTCTATGCCGCAAAGTCGGCCAGGGCATGCCTGAGGAGGATAAAGTCGGCCATATAGTAAAAGGCAGTACCGACGATGCGTTCAACCTCCTGTTGTGCAGGGATTGCTCCAACATGGACTCTATGCTGCAGGTGTGCCGACGTTTCGAGCAGGCGAAACAGAGGCGCATATCTCAGCGTTTCGACCGGCTGCCGAACACGGCTGCTAACTCCTCCTGTATCGATATCCCGACTGCTTGACCGCCTGCTAACGACAGCATGTTGACACGCATTGTCCGCCAAGAGCTTGAAGCAATGACTCCCGCGGCCTTATTTGTTTGGCCGCCATTTTACTGTGATAACAGACCATCATGCCTTGTGCTGGCTTTCCTCTCTTAAAGATCCTACTGGCCGTTTGGGGGGCTGGGCGCTACGATTACAAGAATACACCTTTTCCGCCGTCTACAAGTCCGGCCGGCTTCATCAAGATAATGACTGTTTGTCGCGTCATCCCGTCGACTCCCCTAGTCCTCAGGCTCTGACGATGATGCATGTGTCTTGTCTGTCTCCGCCTTTGCTAACATTGCCAAGGAACAGCGCTTAGATCCTTCTCTGCATTCCAATATCCTCCGTCTTACCTTTGACCGCCCTAACCCATCTCTCGCCTTATTTGTGCTCCACGAGAACACCCTATACCGACGTAATATGCGACCAGATGGCGTTCCCCAACACCTGCATTCCACCATCCTTGAACAGTTCCATGATGCTCCCACGGCTGGCCACTTGGGTGTCTCTCGCACATACGACAGCCTGCGCCGACGTTTATACTGGCCGGGGCTCTACCGCTCTGTCCAACAGTACATTGCCGCATGTGAATTGTGTCAGCGCCGGAAGAAGCCCACAATTTTGCCTTCAGGTAATATGCAGCCGATACCCATACCAACTGACCCATTTTCCCATATAGGTGTTGACCTCCTTGGCCCATTTCCAGTTTCCAGCTTGGGGAACAAATGGATCGCCGTCGCCACCGATTATGCTACTCGGTACGCTATTACCCGAGCCATCCAGACAAGCTGCGCCACAGACGTTGCTGACTTCCTTCTAGAAAACGTAATTCTTCATCATGATGCTCCTCGTGAACTACTAACTGACCGTGGCCGCTTTTTTCTGTCGCGAGTGGTTGACGAAATTCTCCGTTCGTGCTCCGTCCGCCACAAATTCACCACCGCATATCACCCCCAGACCAACGGCCTCACGGAACGTCTAAGCCGTACCCTCACAGACGTGCTGGCCATGTATGCGTCTGACGACCATCGAGGTTGGGAAGTACATCTCCCCTTTGTCACATTCGCCTACAATGCATCTGTCCATTCTATTGCTGGATACTCCCAATTTTATTTATTATTTGGCCGAAACCCGTTACTACCCTTCGACACCTCTCTACCCGCGGCAGACGCCACCAGTACTTACAGCAGTGATGTCGTCACCCGCGCTCATGATGCCCGCCGGATAGCTCATGCCAGGCTCTCTGCATCCTAAGACTCCCAAAAGATCCGGTACGACGGCCGCCACCGTGATGTCCACTACACCCCTGGATCTCTCGTTTTGCTGTTGCTCCCGTGCCGTCGAGTGGGCTTGTGTGAAAAACTTTTGCCCCATTGCACTGGCCCTTACCGTGTTTTGCGCCCCGTGACCGACGTCACTTACGAAGTTGAATATGTGGTTCCGAAGTCCCAACCCACACCTCCAACCTCCGAAATAGTGCATGTGTCCCGTCTAAAGCTGTATTATCAACGTTCTATTTCGCTAACATAGACCGCACCGGGACTGCGCTTTTCCCGCGGGGGGGGGGGGGGGTAGTGTTACTTAGCTGTATTCACTGTTCGTGATGAGGATGAATAAGTGCAACAGACTCCGAGAAGACGACGACGCTGAGTGTTGTGAAATCGGTGCCCTCATTAACGTTAGTTGTGCAGACAGCTTTGGGACTGTAAATCTTTCACGTAACCATATTCTTTAACGCAACTAAGAATGTGGCTGGTATCGTAATTAGCCTTGATAAGCTTTAAAGGGGCCTATGCCCCTACATGTAGTCATGATGACAAGGCAGTCGAAATCTCTAACGAAGATGTAGAACTGGCAATGGAAAATAAAAAGATGCGGTATACTTTAATAATGGGTGACATAACAAAGTTAAGAAAAAAGGCTGGAGAACAGGGAATAGGGGACTATGGCATTGGTCCTAGGAATACCAGGGAGGAGTTAGCAGTTGAAATGGTCCAGTGAAATAACTTAAGAATCATGAATACCTTTTTCAGCAAACGGAAGAACCGGAAGGGGACTTGGAAAAGCCCCAACGGGGAGACTAAACTTGAAATCGATTTCATACTGTCTTTTTACACCCGCATTGTGCAGGATGTAGATGTAATCAGAAAATTACGACGCAATGCCCACATGATGGTAAGGTCCCGAATTAGTTTAAATATGAAGAGGGAGCTGAACAGATTATTAGGAAAAAAGTCCATCAAAGTATTAGCAGTGGGGATATGTAGAGAGAATTCAGGAACTCAGTACAGAATAGACTTTCAGCTTTAACCGCGGACGACGATAGTTGCCTAGAAGCGATGAACAATAATTTCACAGATATCATTACTGAGTGCGCAGTAAAAGCGGGTTGTAGGACAGTTACAGAGGATACCGGTAAATTGTCTAAGTAGACGAAAGATTTAATTAAAGTACCAATAGCTTCAAATCCTACAGACAGGATAGACCTGGAAGAGATAACAAAGCTAATACACAAGCGTAAAATGGCTGACATAAAGAAGTATAACATGGGGAAAATTGACTATGCTCTAAATAATGGGGCAGCCTTAAATCGACTAAGTGAAAATTGGGCATAAGCAAAAACAACATCTAAACGCCAAGGAACAATGGGAGAAATGTAATCACGAATATGGTCAAAATAGTAAAAATATCAGAGGCGTTCTTTACTGATCTATACAGACTATAGCCGAAGGTTTCAGGACAATAACAAGATTGGCAGTAGTGAAAAGCAGTCAGGCGTTCTGCCAGTGACGATCGACGAGGTTAAGAAAGCTTTAGAAACTCTGAAAAGGGGGAACGCAGCTGTAGAGGAAACGATAACTGAAGATTTCTTAAAGGAATGCTGGGATATTGTGCTAAGAAAACTGGTCACCACGTATACGCAAAGCCTGATGACATCAATGGTACTGACATCATGGTAGAATGCTAACATTACCTTGTTTTATAGCAAAGTGGATGCTAAGGACTTGAAGAGTTGCATACCAATCAGCTTATTGTAATGTATAAGGCATTTAGTAATTTATTCGTTCCCAGAATCAGGAGAATCTTACACTTCAATAAAGCAAAATATCAAGCAGGTTTTCTTAAAGGGTACCCAACTTTCGATCATATCCACACCATCAACCAGGTGATAGGGAAATGCTCGCCAGGCCTCATACATTGCATTCATTGGCTTCAAAAAAGCATTCGACTCTGTAGAAACTTGGGCAGTCATGCAGGCATTAAAAAATTAGGGAGCTGATGAGCTGTATGTCAAAGTACTGGAAGATATCTTTAGTGGCTCCAAAGCAACCATAGTTCTGAACAAGGAAGGTGACTAAATTCCAATAAAGAAATGTATTAGGCGAGGAGACACGATCTCCCCCCTACTAGTTACAACTTTCCTATAGGAAGAATTCTGAGACTTGGAATGGAAAAAGTTAGAGATAAAGTTTGATAGAGAAAGCTTCAGTAATCTGCGAGTCGTTGATAACATTGCCTTGCTAAGTAACTCAGGAGATGAACTCAAAAGAATGATTGATGACTTACACAGGAGTATTGGAAAGGGTGGCCTAAAATCAATATGCAGAAGACTAAAGTAATGATCAACAGCCTCGGAAAGGAATAGCAGTTCACAAAAGCTAGCGGAGCACTAGAAGTGGTTGATCAATGTCAACTTAAGACAGGTAGTAACCGCTGGTCCAGACTATGAAATAAAAACAACAAGGAGAATGAGAATCGGATTTAGCGCATTTGTGCTCAGAGATCACAGGTACGTATCATTTACCTATACTCAACTACAAGGTTGAAACGTGGAGGCTTACAAAATGGTTCTACGCAGAAGTCTATGGAACGAAAAATTGTAGGTGTAATGTTTAGAGATAGGAAGCGAGTTGAGTGGGTCACAGAAATAACTCGAAGTAACGCCATTGTAGTGCAAAAGAATAAGCGTAAATGGGAACGGGCAGGGCATGTAATGCGAAAGGTGGATAACTGATGGTGTTTTCGGGTAACAACTTGTGTTCCGAGGGAAAGAAAGCACAGCAGGGGGAGCAGAAATTTAGGTGGCTGGATAATGTTAAGAATTTCAGAAGGGTCAAGTGGATGCAGCTAGCACAGGACCATGGTAGGTGGTGAAATACGGGAGATGCCCTCGCCCTGCAGAGGGTATAATCCGGCTGATGATGGTGAAGATGAATATGTGTAAATAACAGATGCATGAATAAAGCACTAGAGAATAAACAAGTAGTACCATCACTTCCGGCAAATTTTAGCAATATTGGCAGTAGAAGGAAGCGATCAAGCTATTTGGTCATATCATTAGAGGTGAAGCTGAAGTGTCTTCATGTTAGTGAATATTGTTTTACGTTGTTTAGCCATCCAGGAGCGAGGAGTGGTTTTGTCACATGCACGCTATCTCCATCATGAAGAGTATTGGTTTGCTTTTTATTTGGCGGCTAGTTGAGACTGCATAGGTAGATTTCGTACATTATCCTGATTCTAACTAGAATCCAGTCATCACCACACACTGATTATAGGTAATTAATTTCCACCAAACACGTTTCTTAGTTATTGCGTCTTGAAAATGCGAAGCATGTCATTGATGATTAGGGTTACATATACAACAATTGTCGTCCAGGTATTAATCCATACCAGGATATTAATCCATCACTAAGTAAAATCTTACTTTCTTGATGAACTAAAAAAACCATTTGCTGTCCAGAGACTTACTCGACCTTGACACTTGATCTTCGAAGAATAAAAGGGAGGTGCACTGCTGGCTCTGGAATAGAATACAAACTACTAAACATAGATAGCACGTTTTTTGAGAACTCAAAAGTCGGAACACAAAACGTAGCACGGGATTTTTTTTTTAAATATCCTAGTTTTTTACTGGAATGTTATGAGATGTGCTGTTTCCCGGAGAGGATCATTAATGCTGGCACTTGCTTGCTGAACCCCATACATTACGTACTGTATTTATATAATCGACAACCAGTAGACAAAATTAAGCACACATCATTATTGAAGAAAGTCAATCAAAAAGAGATTTCACGCTATCTCAGCAATGTTTTCTCAGGTCTGTTATTGTTAAAATACCTTAAATTGCAAACAGCTGTGCGTAACTGCCTCAAGAAAGTCAACTTGAATGTATTTATGAGGATCGCAGCTACCGTATGTAAGTCCATCACACGGATAGTGCGGGCTTTCAATATGGCCAAGTGGCGTAGACAGATGTATTACTTTGAGCGATGGTCGCGGTGCGTGCTTCAACGTGCATCTCTCGTTTCTTCACAATAAAACCAAGTGGTCCTAACAGCACAATTTCCTCGACATGAAAACAAAGCACTAATATTTAGTAAGTTATCTCAAAATCCTTATTAACTCACTCCTCAGTGGCGAAAAACATTAACAAAAGCGGGAGATATAGCAGCCCCGTTTTCATGCCTTGCGGTCGATCCTACAGGCAACATCGGAAGATTTCTAAACTTAGTCATTAGCCATGCTATCTTATATACGAATTGAATACAAAAGTTATGATAATGTTGTTCAGCACACCCATAATAATAGCCACAGTTACTTATTTGAAAAGGCAATGTATTTAAATGAACTGAAATTTCCAACTGCGCAAATGAACCGAGACATATACGCGTACTTCATGCTGTGAAATATTATCCCACGAGTCGAGATCCTCATCAGGCATTCCAGGCTATTGGTACCATGCTTTTGCATTTTAATATATTTCTGTACTCCAGTAGGTGTCACGCAATAACAGGAACTAAGCATGCGCTCTATTAAACGGAAATTCTCAGGTGAAATATCTAACTGGAATTCTATATAATATTTACTGCAATGGGGGGGGGGATGTGGCTTCTCCAAAAGGTATTAACTGCACTCAATTCATACTATGATCAGCTAGTATGAGCCCAATACCGGCCACAGAATGGTATTGTAGTTCAAATAACGTATTGCCATAGCAACTTCACTGGCAAAGAAGTTTGTTTTTAATTTCATAGCTCCACTCCTTTTTGTAAGCCGTATGCAGCCCTACTTGCAGGCAGCGTAGCGCCGGTGATTGCAGGTATACAAGATTATGCTCGGTTATATAGGGTTAGAGTTGTAGGGTTTTGGGTATAAAGGGTGATATGGGACTTTAACAAAACAAAACAAAACAATTGTATACTACACGTGCATGAGATAAAATACCTCTCAGCTGAAAAACACAAAGTCGGTTATCTTGTTTGTATCAAATTCTGATTAAGAAAATACAAATAAATATTTAGGAAATTTAGGTATGTTATTACCGCTTCTGCACATGTAATATGCATTATATACTACATTACGCTCCTACCACGCCGTGGGGCGCATTAGTTAGGGCGCTCGACTACTGTACCTCAGAACGCGTGATTGAATCTGGACGGCGACAGCGGTGGAGGCAAAAAAGCAAGATGCCGGTGTGCTGTGCGATGTCAGCATCTTGAAGTCCGGGCGGTTTAAATATCCGAGAGCCTCCCCCTCCTTCGGCGCCTCTGAACGTTTGAGTCGCTTGGGACGTTAAAAACCTTAAACCAAACTAGCATTATGCTTTTGTAGAGTGAAAATTAGAAAACCTAGTTCTTGTGCTGTCTATAAACTGCTTCAGTGCTGAAATAGTTACCTAAAACACTAGATTACACATAGCGAAGTGTAGGCCATCTTTTTATTTGCAATGATAATTATTTTGAATGCTTCCATAATGTTAGTCAGACTAGTATATATAGATACCACCACTACCACCCTTCCATGCGGAGAAACATGCTCTGGTTTCTCCGGTAAATCCCCAAAACTTCAAAAATGAGGTGATGTAATTTACTGCGATTTCGGTATGATGTAAACAGCAGAAGACTGTTATATTACTCAGTGATCCCCTTGCTGTCTATTCGTGCGGCATTACACAATATATTGGCAATACATGCATTATTTATTAGCTTATGTCTAGAAAGAACACGCAGTGTATTTTTTCCTTTCCCCATGTAAACAGACGATACAGCGCGCAGTGATTTATGGATAATGCGAGAGCGCTAGAACAAAAACGTGACTGGGAACATGGTCGTTTGTTCGATCAACTTTCTTTGAAGAAACATCTTGCTTCTCGACAATGAAAAAGGCTCCTTCTAATCACTAATTTATTGTTACATTATCGTGCTATGACAACACGGTTTCGTTTTGTATGCGCGTTCTCACTCACAACTGTATTTGTACTCGAGGTTAAGTAGACCCATCTGATTTTACATTGTTGGCGTTATAGCTGTAATCGGCATCGATTATTGTCATATTGGGTCGTGAGTGCTAGCCGGATTCCTGGCCAGCATGGCAAGCGGCTGACCGTGGTCCGCCAAATGCCCGAGAAACCGTTGCCAAGCAGGTCGGCATTCAGTCGGGGTTTCAAGCTCAGGCCATGGATGCTGGCCGACCACTTCCCAACCTAGTACGTGGCCGACCATGGGCCACCCAATGCCGAGCTACCATGGCCGAATTTGTCAGCATTCAGTCGGATTCCCGAGCTTGGGCCTTGGTTGATGGTTGATTTCCGCCCAACATGGTGCATGGGCAACCATGGGTCGTCTTTCGGCCGAGTACTGAATGCCGGCCAGGTCGGCTGCCGACCAGTTGCCGATGATCGGCCGAAGGTCGGCAGTCGGCTCATTCTGTCTGGGTAGAGAAAGCAAACAAAGCCGTTATCTGTGACTTTTCCATCCGCCTTGGAGCATGCTTCCTTGTTACGATATCCATACCATCGCATCTTTTGTAGAAAAAAAAGCGGAGAGGTCTGCATTTTCGATGTACGCCGCACACGCTCTACTTTAGGATCACTAACTGAGAGAAAATAAAAGGGTATGATGGTGTATGCCTACTGCAGTTGCTTATCAGGGAGATGAAAGTGAGCGCTTATATCCTGTACTTTGCTTCTGTGGCATGATGAGAGGCAAATACCTATTTCTTTTCCACTAAAAATATTTTCCGTCCGTTTACTTCATTTTGCTTCGAAAATGAGTCTGCCACTAATGTCGTATACTGAAATTGATACATTTTCAGAACAAAAATGAGATTTTGGGGGCCGTTGTCCACAGCACACAGGTGAGCTGGCCGCATGCAACTACTTGTATGCAACCGCCGAGTAATAACTGTCACAGAAACATAATTAGAACATTTGCCCCTGAGCAGCTAAAATGCGAAGTTTCTGATAAACCTGCTCAGCTCCTTCCTGTAGTCGTAGAAATGAGCTTAGGTGGATGACAACGGTCCATATTTCCGAATTTCATTTCTGGCGGGTGCCAGAAAACCAAATACGAAGGTGAAAAATATTTCCAAGCTCTCTTCTCTTCCAGCAATATTTTCCATAGCTTTTCATTGACAGAGAACTAGCAAAACATCAGCGAGAGCACACATCTAGCTAATGCTGTGTTAGTTATGGTCGGTTGCCGATAATCGAAACTTCTACACCTACCTCTGTAGCTAATTCATCAAATAAGCATTACTCTTCGCCATTGCTCCCTTTCTCATACTTAATAAACAAAATACTGTAAAATTGTCTTTAGAGGCACTGACAAGATGGGCTGCACAGTGAACCACAAGAAAATCACTGACCTCTTTTCCATTTTAGAAACGCGGCTGATGTTTTGCGGTAAGCCTTGAGATGCCCTACATAATATAGAATTGAGGCACTAAGAAAGTACTGCGTTGATGTACTGTAGTGTCTATCGGCTTTTGGGACTTTGCCTACTCCATACAAGAAGCGAGTCTTATGGACCTGCATGGTCATGGTGCTACGGTCACGGTTTTAGCAATGACATTTTGCTGCAAATTAAGGTGTAAACTCACCATTGGTTAATATCGCAAGTACTGTATTTGGCTTGATATTTAAGCACATAAACGATCCTTGATCCATTGTAACTTCGCGAGGAGTAAATACAAGATGACAAAAATTACTGCACTTTTCGAACATTATGATGCAGTTAGCCCAGTGGAGCTACCCATTTCATAGTACACAAAATTCAGTAACATTCGACAACATATTCATCATTATCGTCGCTATGGTCAGGTTGTTTTCTTCACAAAACTACTAGCCTGTGCCCAGCTTCATTTGGCTCGCCAAGACCGAACTTGCCTATAATTCCGGATATTTCTTCACTCCCGACTTTAGCATTCCAGTCTCCTATGAGAAAAACGACGTCTGATGATGGGGTGCGGTCTAAAAGGCATTGTAGGTCCGCTTAAAATCTCTCAATGTCAGCTTCTTCAGCAGTAGTGGTTGGTGCATAGTCCTGGATAACTGTTATGTTGAAAGGGTGACCTTGGATCCGAAGTGAAATCATTCAGTCGTTTTTGGGGTTGTACCCTAGCACTGCTTTGCCCATTCTTCTGTTTGCTATGAGAGCGACCCCATTCCTTCTCTTGGATTCGTGTCCAAAATAAAAGACATAATGGTCGCCGGAGTTAAATTCTCCCATTCCGGTCCACTTGAGCTCGCTGATACCCAAGATATCAATATCCAATCTGTCCATTTCTCGCTTGACGACATCCAGTTTACCTTGCATCATAGATCCTACATTCCATGCTGCTATGTGATATATCTCCTTGCAACATCGGACTTTCCGGTAGCTTCCCGACCCATCCACAACTGAGCGTCCTTTTGGCTTTAGCCCAGCCGCTTCATTCGTCCTGGAGCTACTAGGAATCGCCCTTTGATCATCTCCAGTAACATTTAAGACGCCTTCCCACCTGGAGGGCTCATCTTCCGGCGCCATATCAATAATGGTATTGTGACTGGCCATAGGGTTTTCTTGGCAGCAAATACTGGAGTGGGTTGCCATTGCCTTCTCCAGTGAATCACAATTTGTCAGAACTCTCTGCCGTGACCTGTCTATCTTGGGTGGCCCTATACAGCAGAACTCACGACTTCATCGAGTTTCGCAAGCCCCTCCGCCACGACAAGGGGAGTACTACAAGGGGAGTCCAATGAAGGGGAGTACTTCGCTACCTTTTGTAAACTACTGTTCCTTTCCGAGGCTGTTGAACATTAACTTAGTCTTCTGCATATTGAATTTCAAGCCTATCTTTCTACTTTTCCTTTTTAGGTCACCAGTCATTATTTGCAGTTCATCCCCCGAGTTGCTTAGCAAGCCAATGTCATCAGCAAATCGCAGATTACTGAGGTATTCTCCATCTACCCTTATCCCTAACTGCTCCAATTCCAAGTCTCTGAATACTTCCTCTAAGCAAGCTGTGAATAGTACTAGGGAGATCGTGTCTCCTTGCCTAACACCTTTCTTTATGACAATTTTGTTACTTTCTTTATGCAGAACTATGGTTGCTGTGCAGCCACTATATATGTCTTCCAGCACTTTCGAGTACGGCTCGTCTACACCCTGATTTCGCAATTCCTGCATCACCGCCGAGGTTTCAACTGAGTCCAATGCTTTTTCGTAATCAATTAATGCTATGTATAAGGGCTGCTTATATTCCGAGCATTTTTCTATCACCTGACTGATGGTATGGATATGAACGATAGTAGACTACCGATTCCGAAAACCTGCTTCATCCTTTGCTTGATTGCAGTCTAAGGTCTTCCTGATTCTATTAGCGATTACCTTAGTAAATACCTTATACGTAACAGACAGTAAGCTGATTGTTCCGTAATTTTTAAAGTTCTTAGAGTCCCCTTTCTTATGAATGAGGATAATGTTTGCATTCTTTAATGGTTCCGGTACCGTCGATGACACCAGGCACTGCGTATACAGGGTGGCCAGCTTTTCTAACACGATATCCCCTCCGTCCTTCAGCAAATCTGTAGTTATCTGATCCTGTCCAGCTGATTTCCCCCTCTTCATAGTTTCTAGTGCTTTCTTGACCTCGTCCTTCGTCACTGGTGGAATGTGTGACTGTTTTTCCCTACCGCCAATCTCATTACGGTCCTGACTGCTTTGGCTACTGTAGAGATCTGTATAGAACTCCTCGGCTACTTTGACTATCTTTTCCATATTAGTGATGACGTTGCCCGCTTTGTTCCTTATCGCATCCATCTGGTTTTTGCCTGTGCCCAATTTCTTCTTTACCGCTTTAAGGCTTCCCGCGTTCTTTGCAGCATGCTCAATTTTCTCCATGTCATAATTCCTTATATAGGCCACCTTGCGCTTATTGATTAGCTTTGATATCACGGCCAATTCAATCTGGTCTGTTGGATTGGAAGCTTTCACACTCTGGCGTTTCTGAATCAAATCTTTCGTCTCCTTAGACAGCTTACCGATATCCTCCCTAACTGTCCTACCGCCTACTTCTGCCTGCACATTCAGTAATGATATCTCTGAAATTATTGTTCATTGCTTCTAGGGTAATGTCGCCACTCTCGTTTAGAGCTGAATATTTATTCTGTAGCGAGATCCTCAAATATTTTGCCTTCCCCCTCGCTGCTAATTTGTTGATGGGTTCCTTTCTTACTAATTTGTTGCGTTCCTTCTTCAGATTTACGCTAATTCGTGACCTCACCATCCTGTGGTCACTGCCTCGCACTTTCCCGATTACCTCTGCATCTTGCATAATGGCGGGGGTTGAACACATTATGTATTCAATTTCATTTTAGTCTCCCCGTTAGGACTTTTCCATGTCCATTTCCGGTTCTTCCGTTTGCTGAAGAAGGTATTCATGATGCTTAAGCTATTGCGCTCTGCAAACTCAACTAGTAACTCCCCCCTGCTATTCCTAGAACCAATGCCATAGTCACCTACTGCATGGTCTCCTGTCTGCTTTTTTTCTACCTTGGCATTGACAGCATATTATTACGCATCATATGTGAAGGCGTCAGACAAAATCTTTTTTCAAGTGCATTTATTTCACTCAAAGAATGGGCGAGTGATTCCAGGGTAAATACTAGAAGTAGCGAGAGCTGGGGCATGACTGTTATGAAGCATATTATGTACGAAATATGAAACTGAAATTACCCAATTTCAGATAAAGGTACTCCAGCTGTTTGATAATCTTGCACGAGGATTTTATCATACGAAGAGCTTGCCTGTCATTGGAAACTTATTTACAAAATAGTCACTGTTGCTTTGCAACTCAAAGCCTTCATATTTATTCAAGCAGAAGAAATATATTTCCATCAATTGTACTAATTTTGCAGTTTTTATAACTCGCATGTTCTTCTAAAAACAGGCAGAAATATATATTTTTAATATAAATAGTTAATATAATATAGCACACAAACAGCTAGAACTTTGCAGCTGGAAAATATTTCTTGCCCTTTGTGAATTTCAGCTTTAGAGAGTTTATTTAAGTGATATCAGTGCTCTGCATAATGTGCGTCTCCCGACTATTTAATGAATATTTTGCATTTTGAATACTTGATATACTCTTATTATATTCTCTTTGTCATTTCTGTATTTTTTTTGCCTTTATGTATGGAATTCCCCCCTGTAATATCCTCGGGCCCAGAGGGTAAAATAAATAAATAAAATAAATAATATGGAGAGCAATGATACGCGAAGGACAGATTCTGGGTCTGTATGTGGCCTCGCTAACGCATACAAACTGCTGTGACTGAGGGTTAGATTAATTTATCGTCATCATCATCACCATCAGCCGATAATACCCACGACAGGGCTAAGACCTCTGCCTCATCACTTCAATTAATCGGCTCCTGTGCTAATTGTATCCGCTTGAGCTGTGAATTTGTTTTTTGTTTGCCTTTTTTGCTAACTTTTTGCCTTTCTCTGCCCCGCTTCTCTTCCCTTGTAATCAAACTTCTTATCCTTAGCTACCATCGGTTATCCCCTCTTGGCAATAGCCGCCCTGGCCATGCCCATTTCTTATTTGTTCCCACACATTTGTCATTACCCGACTTAATTCTCCGACCAACTCTGCACGGTTTCTGTCTCTTCAGGCTAAACCTAACATTTTCCTTTCCAAAGCTCTCGACGTCGTCCTTAGCTTAAAAAGAACCAATTCCGTTAGGCTCCATGTTTCATCCTCATAGGTGAGTACAAATATGATGCATCTATCATAAACGTTCTTCTTGAGCGATGCCGGTAAGCTACTAGTCATAATCTGGGGACACTTTCCAAATACGCTTATTGCCAATCTTATTCTCCTATTCATTTCTTTTTCATGATCCGGATCTGCGGTTACTACCTCTCATAACTAAATATATTCTCCAGCCACTTCCACTGTTTCGGTACCTATTGTAAACTGCTGATCCTTCCTTAGGCTGCTGAATATTACCTTAGTCTTCTGCATGCTATCTTTAGGCCTACCTGTCTGCTTTTATTGCCTGGGTTATCAATAATTCTTTGTAAGTAATCTCTTGAGTTACTTCAAGCGCCAGTGTCTTCAGCGAATCTTAGATGACTGATGTATTCTTCAAATAGCCTTATTCCTAAGTGCTCCCATTCGAACCCCCTGAATACTTCCTCTAAGAAAGCTATATATAGTACAGGGGAGAATGTGTCTCCTTGCCTTACACATTTCGTTATAGGAAATTGATCCCTTTCTTTACGCAGAAATATGGTTGCTGTACAGCCACAACATATGTATCTTGCAGTACTTTCATATACGGGTCATCTACACACTGTATACATAATGCCTGAATGACTGCGGAGGGTTTGACTGAGCCAAATGCTTTTTCCTGATGAATGGGTGCTATGTATAAGGGATAAGTATATTCCGAAGGGATTTGATAAATAACTCCTGTGGCACATTTGACGTAGGGCTTAACGTGCTTTTTAGTGCAGCGTTGTTTTCAATTGACATCGCCCGTGACACGTCCGCGCATGCCAGTCAATGTTTTTTTTTTTGCGCAGAGAATAGCATCCTGTCACCGTGTTTGCTAGCGACCTTCTTCAATTATGCGCCACCTTATGTATAGAGGGGCAAGAAGAGGTCTGGTTCCGACCTTCGCATTATAGTGCCTTTTATGCAAATGTTAGTGACCTTTTGTACTTTGCATCAAGGGCTCCGTCGCAGCCACCGACCCGAAGTTCGCAGAAATTGGGATTTTAGGCAGGAGCGGGGATGCTGTTGCCCGTTAGTTGCTTGAAGTCTCTTATATAAAAACGGTATGTTAAAAATGCATCAGTGACTCATCTATATCACTATATACTAATGAAAGTCGTCTTTTGAATTTTGTTAACATAGGAAAGGCCTAAACTGGTGTACATATGTTGCGGATGGTTGGAAGCATTTGTTTTTTGAAGAAGTTTCTATGTTCTGTTCTTTCGAAAAAGAAGTTGGAGTCAGCGCTTGTCCTGTGTGTTTATTTGTTAGCGCTGTGAATCTTTCCTTTTATGACTATTTTATAAAGTTGGGGTTTTTAAGCAGGGATGAAGAATATTATAACAATAGAGTGAAAGTGTTCTTTCAAAGCACTGGTAATGTACTCACGATCTTTTTTCATGCTAGGAGAAATTATATAAATAATGTGCCAAATGTTTTGTTTAGTTTGATTTGCTTTGGAGGGCTTAACGTCCAAAAGCAACTCAGACTATGAGAGACGATGTAGTGAAAGAGTCCAGCAGTTTTGATCACCTGGCGTATTTTAACGTGCACTGACATCGCACAGCACACGGGCGCCTGCTTTCCGCCTTCATGAAAAAGAGGCCATCGTGGCAAACAATGTGAAACATTATATGTCTAACGTGCTTCAAATGCACTCAAAGTGTGCCAGAAATAGAGTGCACTTTTCAAAACTGAAATAAGAGGCGGAAAATGTATCAGAAGTATACTCATCAATGCTGTAAAAAGATATGAATACACAAAGTATTTTCACAGCCGGCTAACAAGAATCAAAAAACGCTGTTATTGAATAACGTTCAAATAGGCAACTTGTGTCTCCGTTTTCATACCCCTTGCTATCGAGCTTTGCAGTTTACACGAGTTTGACATTACATGACAGGCAAAACTAGATCTTCAGCTTTTGTACCCAGAGTCATTACGCGATAAATCTTCCGTCTGTGTGCGTGCGTGCGTGAACCTATAGGCACATAACGAGAGCAATAGGCATCGTGTAGCATCCTTCGTGAAGGCCAACGTGACGCTAGTGATGAATATTTGCATTCGGTATTTGTTCCTCAACCACACTAAGTTGGTTGGTTTGGTTGGTTTGTGGGGTTTAACGTCCCAAAGCAACTCAGGCTATGAGAGACGCCGTAGTGGAGGACTCCGGAAATTTCGACCACCTGGGGTTCTTTAACGTGCACTGACATCGCACAGCACACGGACGCCTTGCTTTTTGCCTCCATCGAAAAGCTGCCGCCGAGGCCGGGATTCGATCCCGCGTCCTTGGGAACAGTAGTCGAGCGTCGTAACCACTGCGCCACCCCGGCGGGGCCACACTAAGTAGCGCTTGCCTATTGTTTTCATGCCAAAAACTCGTTTTAAGTAGTATACACTTGCTCATCAAGTTAGACGCCATTTGCGGCAGAGATTAAGCTGGAGGAATAAGTTCATATTTTGAAATTAAAGTTCAGTGCCTAGCAATACTTCAAATTTACGTCAAACGGAATAATTTCGTTATCCATAAAAATACATTTTGAATGTCTTTTACACGTGCCAAACGCATGTAGTTCTCACATATTCAAAGTATGCTCGAAAAATGCTTTTTGGTTTGGTATTTTTGGCAAATTTTACAATACATTTTCAACCTCGAGCACGACTTCAAATGTGCTTAGGCCAAATATATTTTGTATTTAAAAAATTACACTTTTATTGCGCTGCCGACATGCTAAATACGCGTATCGACTTTTCAACTTTTCTAAATATGCGCGAAGTGTACTTGCAGTATGCCATTTTTGTCAATTGTTATATTATTTTTCAAATATTGAATAATAACTATATAAAGCTACATTTAATATATTCTGAGTGCATTCCTGAATACACGACACATTTAACATGCATTGAAAATATACCTTAGTATATTGCAAATGGGTTATATTTTACTAACGGCTGCATTTTCATTCTGAACATTGAAACCCGAAACTCTGAAACCCGCTTCTTTATTTTTATTTATTAAATTTCTTATTTCATCAAATAATCAAGTAATTGGAATATATCAATAACGCCTTACCGCCTAACGAATACGACTTTATCCTCATTCATTAAACACTAAATTTATCATAAAATTGCATTTTCGCAGCCACCAAATATTTCGGATGCGTGGTGGCGACTACTACTACTAAAGCTACTACGTCGTCGTCGACATCTTTTCAACTTAACGAGCTTCATAAGGTGCAGCCTACAAGTTGCGATTTCTAAGGTCGTGTCTCGGTGGTTTGACGTAGTAGATAAATAACGACTCATCTGTAGCGCCCTTTGCCGACCATTGTTCACGCACATTTTGTTTGCTACTCATCAAATGAATGCTTTCTTAATCTCTGTTTTTATGATCTCCCAAATACTCATTAGCATGTGTCATAACCTACCATATTATTGGAAAGCCATGTTATATAAAATTAGAACAGTTCAACGCTGCTGGACTGAATATCGAGCGAAAGCAATACCTGCGGGTGACCGAGCATTCTTCTAATTCTTCTTCTTCTTTTTCTTCTTCCCCAGCCCACACATAAAGGCGCGCTTTAACCAAGCCGTATGAATGTGCCTTAGTGGCCTAGAGAGGTAGCGAAGTGCCAAGGTCCTGGCAGGCTGATTCTATCATAAGCGTCCCATGTGAAACGAGAGACCGAAGTTGGCAGCTCCTGCCAGCCCACATATAAAGGCCCTCCTTAACCAAGCCGTATGCACGTGCATTATTGGACTCTAGGAGTAACGTGAATGCCAGGCTCCTGGCAGGCTGATTATGACCGCCCTATGTGAAACGAGACCCAAGTTGGCAGCACCTGCCAGCATGGGGTCGTCTACGGAGGTCGTCTAAAGGTCAAAGGTCAATGGTGGTCACCACCGTTCTACGCTGAAAGCTCAAACTGCGAGCAGTATTGCTTTCACAGAAATACAAAGCCTCCCTCTAACCAAGTCGCAAAAATATGCTTTCATGGCAAGGTTCTTAGATGGTTTGATTTCCATCTCACCTCTAATTTGAAAGCAGATACCAGGGTTGGCAGGTCCTGAAAATATACTCTCTCTAAATTTGCAAATGGTTACATCAAAGCTTAAAATTTTTAAATAAACTGTCATTCCAGAATCCTTCTTTATCTTGGGGGTTTTACATTTATGGTCTACTAGCAGGATGTGCTGCTTGAGGTCTCTGTTACTTTCACATCACCCGATTGCCATATCTTGCCAGGCACGCAACTATGCGGACCATATATTGTCGTCAATCATAATTTGACACCTATATCAAATGCCACAGCGTTGCCTTTGCGCTTCAATTTGACTGATATTGCCTTAAATTAGAAAATGGCGCTAAACGAAAACTACCTCTTAGGCTTCTTCTTAATCATGGCATTATATACTGCCCAGGTGAGAGAAAAAAATACATTAAATGCATCGAATACACAAAGGCGTTGTTTCGCAGTTCCATCAAAGCAATATTTTGATGATAAATTTTTTTATGATAAAATCAAAAAAGCGGCAAGCAAAAACTGTTCTCATGCGAACATGGTGTTATTAAAGTCGTGTTTCCCAAGTATTACAGCTCACTTAAGCCGAGCAGCAAAACTGGAGAATCTTGTACCCATTTTACAGGCAGTGGGTGCCTATCGCCCCAACGAAACTAGTCTCCTCCATACAAAGCGGATGATCCAAGAACAAGGCCACTCTAGTAGTCAAAATAAATATCCGTTACCGTATTGGTTAAAAGATCACTGAACTCATCGTTTAGTTGCTTATGTCATATAAGTTTACATTTCTTGTGACATGTATGAAATGCTAACACATGTACTTCCTGAGTTTTTGTATACTATAGTTTGACCATTTCGCATTCTGAGTGGGGATAATTTCCGCCAATAACAACGCTCCCTGGTTTGCGTAATACGCATGAGACATTTCTCACGCAATAAACACGTTAACACATAAAGCAAGGCTGCAGCTGTTCCCAGACTCAAATGTATTTTTTTTAATGCCTAAAATCAACAAACAGTGAGTCTTCTCTTGTACCTGAGGATTGTTAAATCAAATAACAAATGCATTTCAACTTTCAAGTAAAATGATACTGACATATTTCTTTGGTGCTAGATCTGTGCTGAAAATGAAAATTCATAGCTCACCAGCTCAGTCAACATCTGCACATCAGAGCGATTTGAACATTGCTTCTGCTGCTCGTATTGGCATTCATGTTTGCCTGCAGGGACTTGTTTTATCAAACACTATTTGAAAACTGTTTTGTGGTTCAGCGGATTTACCCTAGCCGCACTTTATGCTTTACTAGTATTTCTTAGATCTCCGGGAAAGGATCTATGGTTAAGTTTCAAGGTACACAAGAGGAAGGTTGCGAGAATCTGTTTTGTACGACCGACCTACATGCAGTATAGATCACTCCCCAAATGACTGTACGCAGAAATATGATGGTAATCTGACAGGGTGCTGAATGGATATGTGTGTAAAATTATTCATTAGTTTACTTCAATGCTGAATATCCTTTCCCAAGTTGAGCAATTTGCACTTCACTTTAATTCAGTATATAGTATGTATAATTAAACTTTGCAAAGATGGATTAAATTTAGAACTTACGACCTTTCGTTCAAAAAAAGAGGCTCACTCATTAGGGTTCGTTATGAGCGCTGCACGGATTAGCTTATAATTTAGAAATGCGTCCGCCAGTTAATTCTCGCATCCGCTGCATTTGGAACGGTAGGTGATTTCTCGTTAACACGTGTGCCTGTGCACTTACATTATTCACTGCTACTTCTGTATATGGTGAGGTCTGAACCGCATGTAAGCATGTTCTTTATAGGGCCTCAGACGGCTAAATTAAACGGTGACTATCACATTAGTTTTAGTAATAATAAAACAAAGACAGTGACGATGGCTCTATAATGAGGTAGCGGTTATTCGTATGCATTAGATAAAGCTATTCGGTCGTATGCATTAGATAAACCGAGCATAGAATGACCACATCTAGTCAGTCGCCCAGACTGAGATTGATCTCGGTGACGCTGGCCTGTTAAGACGAGGTATAAACGTGGCGAAATGTTGCGCTGGTTGTTTTAGACTGCTTCGTAATACGAATTTGACAGTAGCGTGCTAAGATTCCGAAATGCGTGAGCTTAAAATGCGCTAACGTGACTCTACCACTCTCATGGATTAAATTTTTATGCATTCCGACGTTGGAATGGCAAACACGACGCGAAAACGAGCAAAAGAGCAGCGTAGATAATGCTTGCCTTAGGAAAATGAATAGGCCTTGAGACCAGGGTAGAGATCATACAAACAAGTGGCGAGAATACATAAAGATGGTCGGTGTCAAAATCATCTCATTAGACGGAGTGGCGCCACATCACTGATGCGGTTGCGACCGCTAGCAGGATCTAAACTCTGCAGGATTGATTTCGCGTTTTCGCGTTCTTTTTTTTTTTTTTTTGCTTTTGCGCGGAGCGAAGGAGCATATGCTCGTGGGTTTCTATAAAGCTAGTAGGGGCGTCTGCTACTCTGGACTCTATCTCGTGTCTTGCTTTAGGCGCCTGTAGCCATTTGGATGGAAAACCGTTCTACTACTGCTGCATCAATGTTTTTTTAGACACTGAAATTTGAGACTTCAAATGAACACGCATTTCATGTCTCACTTGCGCTGTTTTGTGTATGTACTAGAGTGTACAAAAATATTCTGACATGCCATATATTTCTTGTGCCAGAGTGTCCCCTACGCCGCATGTGGTCCTATTTGTACGGGTTACATAGAATACCTCTTTCGGAAGCCAGAACAATCACCCTTCTGAAACCAGAGCTAAAATATATAAAAAACACGAAAGCTGTTTAATTTATTGATTTCACGCTAAGCTTACAAGCATGCTCCAAGAATTGCTTTTTCTTATGCGTTAACAAAACAAGAAAGGGAACGCTCGGTTTGTGTGCACGTTTACACCCTGTGATAAATGCGTCCACATGCTAATTTATAGTCATCCAGCTGCACTTTCTTTGTTATATACTAGCAATGTTCACAAGGCTTGCTTGCTTGTGGCAATTGGCTGTTCAGAAAGATTTTTGGACGCTTTTTGTAACACGACTCACTACGAAATACTGCGTATTTTTTAGAAAGCTTCTGTGCTTGCAGAAAAGAACATTACAATATTCTCAAATATGTGTTCGCCTCGGTGAGGAAGACATATTTCATCTGTGAACGCTGCCGAATAAATCCGAAGTTTAGGCTTCTAATGAGCGAGGATTTTGTAATAGGCGATGCTCATGAGCAGTACGAATAGAAATAAGAGGCAATTATTTTGCATAGGACTGTCAGAATGTCCACCGTGCAGTTTATTGTCTGTAATGTTTTCCTGGCAGCATTCTCTACATTCGCTGAAAGTTCACGCAAAGCACCAAAATATTTACAAGATGAAGAAGTTTACTTGTATGAAGATCCTTTCGAGGTACGTATGCGAATTCTTGCGAACCATCTTCGGGAGCTTTGTTATGTAATATGTACTGGTGGTGCATCAACAAATCTTAGAATCGGGTTTATGGCATAAATTTTTGTAGAGAAGTTGAAGCGCAGAGTTCAGGCATCGCAGGTCGTGTTGATCGCGAAGACTTTTGAGATGAATTCCGCGACAGTTTTGGTGGCTGGAATACCAGGTCTGAAATTAGATGCTACTTCATGCTTGCAACACCATATCGCTTTATTTTTCTTCGATATATAAGAATCACGAAGGAAAAATGGGCTTTATTTTTCTGACGCTACCAATAACGGGAAAGCTTTGGGCGGCATTATGGTCATAAAGGGCAGGTCGGCTCGCTCTTTGCTCACGACCCACGTGAGAGTTTGCCGTCACACTTTAATTTTAATGCAGAACCATACTACTCATATCTGTAATTTCGGTTTAAAATTGCTTGAAGGAACCACTCGACGAAAACCTGCCTGCAGGTTAATTTTAAAACATGGCAGAAGCTAAGCGACCAGCTTAGTTCGCAACTACGCTGCACTACTGCGCCATCTGGGTAACGGGTCTCATAACGTACTGAGCTACCAGGTTTTAATGCTGCGCTTAGCATGCAGTCCTCTTTTCAGTTTTCATCTCTTCTCCCAAGGACGTGTGAAAGGCTTTAATTTGGCTTCCACAAAAGATGAAAAACTGGGAAAACAAAGCGAAGTATACTGTCGCTTGAGATGAGGCAAAGCTAAGCTAAATGAAATGAAACAGTAGAAATGAGAACTAAAATTTACTCCTTAATACGCATGCCTGTTTAGCCAACGTAAACCGCCGCTTACATAGGGATATGCTACTCCTGCTCTTGTTGCCATTACTTCTCTTCAAGCCATCGCTGTTTGTACCCACGATAAACTGGAAACTTGATAAGAGCTTCCGAGTGGCGTTATCACTTTCTTCATATTTCGAGGCAAGCATATAAAATAGATTTGTATTTAAATGGATACAAATTGATAGTAACTACTGCACAAGGAACACTGGTTTTGTTGACGAGAGGAAAGCTTGCATTTGGCCAGCATGATTAAAACTAGGCCGACATAAAAGACTAGAAAAGCATTCCAGTCGCCCCTTTATAAAGTACAGGCAAACGTTTCCTCCTGGGCTCAGTCTTTTAAATATCTGGCATAATATTACAAAACATGAACATAATGTAGATTTCACCGAAAATGACAAATAACTTATGTCTGAATTTTCATCCTTCTATATGTCGATTGAGCTGGTGACCTTAGAGTAGCCAATGTCAAAAAATAAATGAACAAGAAGTGATGAGTCATTCAGATCCTTATATAGCAAATAAGAACAACGTGTTCATTGAGTTGCCTGCCTGGAGCAATGAATTAGGAAGCGATAGAAGAACTGTTCTGATATCACAAACTTTCCAGGCAAAAACCTACACATTTGTTTTAATGACACCACAGGACGAAAATATAAGGTCGCGAAGAAGAAAAACAAAACGTCACCACCAAACCACGGGAAAGAATGAAAAATTATCTCTAGAAGTGATGATAAACGTGATGTGTTAAAATATCCCGAGTAATCGCCCATTCCGCCAACTCTTACCCGTTAATAGACAATATGTTAATAACGATGCGAGACTATTGGTGCGCACGCTCCCAAAGACCCTTAGAGTGTCTGGGGACAGCCGTTCCTGTCACAAAGGAGACGTCCTTGGCACGAGTGGCAAGCTCAGCCGCAAGTCACCCACCTGTAGTGTCAAACGGGGGTGACCGTTTAATCAATAGTTGTCACCGGTTCAAGCCGGAGAAAGAGTAGGAGTTAGACTTGACAAACAACACAAACTTTATGCACAGCAAGGGACGTTACAGTGGAAATCACACTAAAAAGCATACACAGTTTAGGATGGTCACAGTAATGAAAGGCAAGCATGTAATTAAAAATGCTTTCAACAGAGAGGCTTGACAATAATACAGAATACGCGACAGAGAAACAGCATATAAATGCCAAATTGTTCACAAGCACTGCCGCACTCCAGACAGACGTCTGGAGGGTCCGGATGTGGCCGCCTTGTAGACGTGCGCCGTCCCCTCGCAGATAAGTGGGCTTGCCGAACAGCGGGTTGACCCCGGGAGTCAAACAGTAGCACTGTGATACATTGCCTCTAACACCGACTAGCTGGCTCAAGCGACGAGGCATCAATAAATCGGGCATGCCGCGTCTTTGCACACAAACACATAACTTCTGGCCTGTAGCGTTCTCTCCTCATCCGCCAAGACGCGCATCCTCCTTAGTCAGATTTCGCCGAACCTTCTGGTGAGATCCGGTTGCTTCTCCGGCCGGGTTAGTCACCGTCGCCACGGAGAGATGAGGAGGCGGTGACGCCGTCGCGCTCATGGCTACGAGCTCTCCCCGTGCGGAGAAGATGTTTCTCCAACCTTCTGGGGCTATATGCGACGGCACGCGACGCTCCTTTCGCGTCGCGCTGACTCAATTGAAATCAGCGCCGACTTCGTGACATTACCACATAAAACTCTTCAAAGAAATCGAATGGGTAGGAGGGATGCAAAACTGAAAAAGGAGAGAATATACGAACCTTATGCAAGAAAATCTATTTACTGGTTCCGTGGGAAAACTTTTGTATCACGAGTCATAACCCACCCCTCCACCACCAGATAAACATCGATAAAAAGAGAAGGCCATAACCAAAATTAGGAAAAATGCAGAAAAAAACATAAATGCCTAAAAATGCAGAAACAACTTTACACGGCTTTCATATAACTGGTTCGAAGAGGTCCTTTTCTCATTTGAGAGAAACAGGACTATAAGGGTCCTGCCTTTTCCTTTCTTTAAATTTCACTTCTCTCCCGATTATTCTGGGCCACTTTATTGACAGAATACAGAATTTATTTCAGCTATAGACTAACTTCGGCATAACGTTTTTTCTGCCGTGGCCCCGCCTCTTCTCTCGGCACCAGAATCTAGTCTCTTCTTGCTCGTACGTCATCAGCTCACTTCAAAGTTGCTCTCTCTCCCTCGAGGTACTTCTCACCAAGCTCCGGGAGATCTTCTTTCCTACGTCCCTTTGCCGTGACTATTTGCGGCCACTGCAGTCGTCTTCCACCGCCGTTAAAAGTGTTCACCACCACCCCCCTGTAAAGTTCTCATCAACCGACTCCCTATCGTTTATGGGGATAGTTGCCGGATGATCGGGTATGCTTTCAGGAGCGACATTTCTCTACGGCCGAGCTCGTTTTTCTTCCTCTGCCGTCTGTGCGGCACCACCTTGCAGATTTTCACATAAGTTGCGACCGTTCGTAGGAAGATGTCTGCCACGGCCGCTCCATTTTCATGCACACACGCACAATCCCAAACGAAAATACGCACACAAATAAAGCAGTCTTTTCGCCCGCTCGTTTTCCTCACGGTCAGAGCGAAGCAACCGTTCACTCAACAGTAGCCATCACCAAAGCCATGAAAGCAAACAATGCTTCCCGAATAAGAGATATTGTAAATATCGTTGTGCAAACCCTGTCTGGGTACCGGTTCCTACAATGATGCTGCAGCTTCATTTGTGAGGTCAGTCGTCCGTTTAACCCACCCCATTCCCAGCCGTCGATGACAGGGTAGAGGCCACAGTGGATGGACTACTGATGGCCAATACGTTGAAAACTTCAGGTCAACCTCCGGACACAAATTTATCCCGTCGGACCTGGGGGCTTCTTAAGGCTATATTTAGGCCTGGATGCTCCTGGTTTCCATGAAGGCTGGTTCACACTGGCGACTCGCGGAGGTCGGACGACACAATTCGTCACAGAAGGGATGGTTAGTCACGGAAGGGGAGACCCAAACAAGTCGCCAGTGATCCGTTATTGACAGTCACTATAGAGTCACTCATTGACCGATTTCTTGCGACGCGACTTCAAGTTGCGGAAGTACACAGCCAACCCGCGGCGCTTCTCCCTTTTCCCTTCTATGGGAAAATTCAAAGGCTCATGCGCGCGATTCTGTGACTTACTGCGCCCGCAGTTGTTGGATCAAGGATGTCAAGGATCACTGCGATAGTGAAGCGTACAAATTCGCGTTTGTACTCGTATTCTTGGTCATGTGTCTGACGCTCGGCCATGAGGTGATTTCGTGATGTGCTATTTCGCGAGAGAAACAACGGCGCGCACACTACCGCCGCATCCGTTTTTGTCGAACTAGAGCGCTTTTGGCTGCCGAAACCGCCCGAAACATGGGCATAACCACATGATCTTCTTCGTTGGGGATAACTGCGCATATTCTTACGCAAAATGAGGCCGAAGTGATCTACCTCGAGCGCAAAAGCAGTGGCCGTAAAGGCGCGAGCGTCGGCTTTTCGTCCAAATCTCGTTCGGAGAGGGGGCTGTCGAGAAGACAGTCGCACGCCGATGTGAACACGTGGTGTAGATCGGCGCTTGTGGCGGGTCTCTCCCTTCGTGACTTCGGCGAGTCCCCAGTGTGAACCAGCCCTTAGGGGACCTGTAATGCTGCGAACTCGGACGTTAGAGGCCCACCTCCGAGACACGTCTGCAAGCTACAGGATCCAAGTGCATTCAGCTTGTATAAACACGACGTATTTATTCACGTCCCTAAGGCACTTTCATGTTCCTTCCATTTTTGTGCGTCTTTTTTTCTTTTTTTTTGCCATGGTCGGGAGGCTATTTTAAAAAAGTCATGAGGTTTGCGGCTAAAGTGTTTAGTACTGGCGAAGATTCGGTGGTCAATAAATATGAATATCGTCCTCAATTCAGGGTGGGGGATCACTCAGGATGGTATAATAAACAGGTGAACGACCAACTAATAACACAGCAATGGGCTAAAAAGGAAAAAAAAAAGAAAAAAAAAAGAAACAGAGGTCTTCCTTCCTCTGTTTTCCAGTGGTTTGTGCCTATAGGCAGCAGTTTGTTGAAATTATGAATTGCAAGCCAGAAACGCTATATGTGAATTCTGATGTCCCCCAAGGCAGCGTCTTGGCGTCGCAAATTTTTATATACGTCAATGGTTTACCTGATGTCATTCATGGTGACGCTGCTATCCAATAGTTCGCGGGTGACTGTGCGGCTTTTAAGAACATTACAGCACTTAATGATCATACAATACTACAAGCAAACCTATATTCCATTCATGAGTGGTGTATGCGGTGGGAAATGCAACTTAATACACCAAAAACAGTTATATTGCGAGTTACAAGGAAGAAAACTATCAGCATCTGTTCTTACTTACTTAAAAACAATATTATAACATACATAGACGCGCATAAATATTTTGGAGTGATACTTGTCAATATACTAATCTGGCCTCCGCACATATCCACCATTTCTTCTCCGCTTGTAGTAAGCTGTGGTGCTAAAAGAGCAAACTTAAAGGTGCACCTGTCCAATCTAAGCATCTAGATTATAATGCTTGCATTAAAGCCGAGCTCAAATATGCGTCTATTCTATGGGATCCGTACAATTAGCAGGAAATAGGATAGCTCGAGCGATTTCTTTGAAAAGCTGCTCAGTATATTTTCAGAAAATATAAAAGGCACGATTCTCCTTCCCTATTGATGAGGCAGCATAACAGAGAATCACTGGAATCTCGTCTAAATATTAGCCGGCTCGCTTTTTTGCATAACTGCTTCTAAGATACGCAATTGTTGCGCGAAGAAATACCTTTAGACATAGTTTTTTTCCCAGAACTACCACCTCATGAAATTCCTTGCCTTCACACATTTTCGCAGCCAGTGACTTTGTTAAAGAATTAGAGCGTCAATTCTTGTGTAGGTAATTGTACTTCGCTCGTTGTAAATATCTGTATTAAATCTGTTATTTTTATACAGTCCTATGCTTGTTATATCTGTATTATTTTTTGCCGGGGACGCCCCTCCTGTCTGGACCGTGCATGTATGGCCTGCAGTGCCTGCAAATAAATAAAATAAATAAATAAGGCTTGCTTACTACACTCGTCTTTCAACGTTAGAACATTTATGTTAGAAAGATTTTACGAGTCTGGATTTTTTGTTCCTCACTGTTAATTCAGTGTTTCCCATGTTTATTTAAAAGGCAGTTTTTAAGGCATTGTATTCACTACCACTGGTTCCAAGAATAATCGATTTTGCACATTTTGTTAGTCATGCTGTTTCTGTATTCCTTTTAAACATCGGCCGGTTTGTCTAATGTCAACTTTTCTACACAAGTCGATAAAAAATAGATTTCTTTCTCACCAAACCGAACGAAAGGTTGTTGGCACCTGATGGTACGTTTCTCGGCTTGTATTATTTCATTGAAATATTTTCAGGTTAGAGGTATCTCTTAAGTACTTCAAACTACCTGAACAACAAATCGTTTACCTTTTTCAGGATTGTCCGAAATATGAGACAAGCTTTAATCAAAAGATTCGGGAATATTGCAATGCGCCATTCAAAAACAAAAACGCAAAATGAAGGACCGAGCACTTCATTCCCAAGCGCTTAAGAACAGATTACTGCAAGCGCTTTAGTTACAAGAGTGACTACTGGGGTAGTGAAAGATATCCCACGTCACAACGTACAAGTGCAAGTTGCAGTAATGCTGTTCTGTTATAATACACAACGTTATCTGGGCTGTGGCTGGCGCTGAAGAGTTTTTTTTTTTTTTTTTTTGAGCCATGCGCAGGGGGGGGGGGGTGCAACCGGCACCGTAATTTTGCTTTAAAGTGCTGTAAACTTATGCTCCCTGTACATTCGCGGCGTATTTGTACTTGCATCAGTGTTGTAGGTTCCGAAAGAAGCTAACAGTGAAAGTTTTATTTTTTCGCTTTTGCTCGTCCGCCTCCTAATGATGTTGTTTTTCTTTTTTTTTCGATGTATTAACTCAAGTGTAAGCTAGTATAGCTAACTGTTCGGTGGAAAGTATTTAAATTCGCTTTCTCTCTTCTACTACTTCTAGGAAGTTGTCACATATTTTGTATTAACGTTGGAGGAACTAAAATTGCTCATACCATCAAATATAGGGAAGTCGCCGTTACACAAAACCTGTACTAGCCTAAAAGCATCTCTAAATATATAAATAGGAGAACAAACCACACAGTGCCACGAAAGGTTTCAAAATTGTTGCCTAAAATACATTTATCTGCTCATCATCTGACTAAACATATATTGTCTGCAATCCGTGTAAAAATATTTACAAAGTAAATTTGAGCCAAATCAAACAACGGCCGCTCGGTTTATTTCTCCAAAATACGAAAGAATGGGCTGAGTGACGGAAATAAATATCAATGTAGGCTCTACAGTTTGAAAGAGAACTTAATAAAGGTTGAGGAGGAGGCTCAGTTCGCAGGCAACCAAACCTAGTGACAAGGGAATGTGTCTTGGTCTAGCTAGCGCAAATCATACTGCAGAACTTATCTACACTTTTCCTTCCGAAGAAGAAAAGTCCTGGAGAAAGTAGGTTGTAGTGGGTGATAGAGAAGCAGGGACAAAAATATAATGTTTCTGTTGGTGTAAAAAATATCCAGTTTATATCTTGTATTTCGGGTACTTCAAGGGATTTAAGGATACAGGTGATAGGTTTGTACAGTACCTATTAAAAGAGAACTTGAGAACAAAGAAAGCAAGATCAATCAAGCCTTGTGACACACATGTTTATGTATTCTTTTGCTGTTTTTCTCGGATGTCATTGAAATATGTGATGATTTGCTAGTTAAAGTTATAGGAAAACCCGATATGTATATATTTTAGCAGGTTATAGATACTTTGTTTGAGGGCGACCAACTTCCATTTATGAAATTTCTATTTTTGTGCCTTCATTGAATTGTATGCCCTCACCGTAGTGACCCTTAAGAGATAGCTAACAGTATTATTCAAGAATTAAATATTCTTTCCCATTTCCTGCAGTTCTCTTATCAGAGAGCAGCATTATATTAGGTCTGTTTCATCGCAGTATTTACACTCTCACATCAATATAACAAAATGACGTAAGTTTTTTTGTAGCTATTGTCAACCACTGAGACGCTGCATTTGTACTTGGCGTCAGCGGAATGGAGAGAAGACCACATAAAATGTCTGAGGTCCACATTCGTTGCGAAACTAGATGAACGGTACTATCAGCGAAGATTGCTGTATAAAGCTCCAAGCAGCAAACGGTAATTGAAAATTATTTCTCTTCTGCAATTCTATCGTTGCTAACGTGTGATCTATTGAATTGTATCTGAGCGTGCATTGAGAACAACAAATTATTTCATTATCATGTATTTCGGCACTTCTATCAATAAAATTTGCACCTTTGAATATAATAACCTCATTGTTCTTCTCCACCAAATATTTTTCGCACTTTTGCATTACTCTTTTCCTGTTTCGATAAAAGTTTAATATGGCCAAGAAATTCCTTATCCCTGCCAGTTGCCATGAATAAAAACTGGGGAGCATATTCCAAGAAAAAATTCCAGTCGCTTAGCTCGGCTATGCCAGGATATACGTAGCGAAAGTTAAGGCATAGCGTGGTTAGGCTTGATTAATCTCTCGGCGACATATCGATGACATTTTTACAGTCGTTCAGCGTGCTGTTCCTCTGTTTACTTGTCTATTTTTTTCCTCTTCATCTCGATCCGATGTCGATTCCAGATCTCTTTCTGCTTAGCAAACTTGCCGCCGTCTATACTGTCGCTTCAACTGTAGTTGCGGCGCACGCGAGCTCTCCTTTTCAATCCTTTGACATGTTATCAGGAACGCTACACAGCTGGCGAAGCATGGGGAGGTGACAGCAACGACAAGGCAAGCGGTGTCACGTCATGCCAGATAGCGCAGTGAGCGTGCGGCGTCCAACAGGTGAGGCGGTTGCTATGCAACGTCTTAAGGTCGGTCTCTGTGCCTCCTCGGAGCAACGCAACAGCGAAATCGCGAATCGTGACCAATGTAACTTTCGCTACAAAAATGAGAACGGCTTACCTAGGCTAAGCTCGGCTATGCAGTGCAAGCTTCATTAAGCTTGAATATGGAATATTGCTAAGCAAGGTTAGACACACGTAGGGCTGAATGTAGTTTTCAAAGCAAAAGCTGGATTAGGCATAGTGACACAGGTTTGCTCTTGGTTAACTCCTTCATGGCTTTATGCAAAAGACAAAGAAATGCAGACAAAGCATTGGCTCAAGTGCGCAAATCCTCCATGGATGTCCGTGGACCTGAAGAATACCACAACACGGCCTAGACGACAAGAATGCTTCGAGGGCATTTTTAAAGCGGAAATCCCAAGAGGCGAGCAAGGTGGGCATCGGTGGTGACGAAAGGAGACGGTGGGCAGTGGACTCGAAGGCTGTGTGGAATTCTGTTTGGCAATATTGCGTATTTATGGACATATGTAACTGTAAACATAAAGATTTATAGGATTGTGAGGAAGTGAAGTAGCAGGTGTGCGAAGTAGAGGAGTTAAACATGCAGTTGAAGAAGAAGCGGGCGCCGCTAGCTCCTCGCGCCGCACGAGGGGTCAACTCGCCGTGCCGATGTCCTTGTTTCAACGAGGCTAGTAATCATTTCGCTTTATAAATAGTGACGCACCATCGTTATGCGCCAAATGTGCAGCCGTTTCATGCTAATCATTGCTAAACACATTTCAGTTCCGCCAGTGTACCTGTTAGCAATTTCGAAAGTCGCTATCATAGTTCACAATCCACTTACTGCAGGGCAATGAAACTTCTCGTATCTTCAAAAAGCCCCTTCCTGTGGCACTTGAAGCCGTGTTGACCCCAGAATCTAGCTAAACTTATTACTTGTGCGACTAAGTCCAGCCCCTCCCACTGTTGTCATAAGCTTGCCTTCTACTATATATGAGCTCTACATAACCCACCCCTTGGAATTTCAAATAGAATGCCTGTAACTAGTGTTTGTTCCAGCGCCCAACGGGTGCAATCTTCTATATCTTAAAATGACACTAATAATCTTCTGCTAGGTACCCACTGTGTGGCAATCATTTTCATTCGAAATATCTTCGTAATCCAACGCACAATAGTTGGGTACCAGTAGGATACATTTGCGAAGCATTCTTCTCTAGAGGGATACCAGTTAACTAATTAGCCTTCATAAAGTGCTTGCAAAGTGCCTTTGACCAGATTTTATTACATCAGGGTACATCACTCTCAATGTCTATGTCTACCTGTTTAAGATATAGATGTTGCTCAATGATATTCAGCGCCTCCCAATTTGTTTTGTTGGTGTTCTGTCTTCTCTAGAGCACAGGAGCCTAAAATGTAGGGTGTAAAGAAGAAGCGCCACGAGACGCGAGCGCCAGCTGTTCGAGCCAGGACCTGCGAGCGCCTACCTTGACCTAGCCCTAGCAAACGAGCTCGCCCCACAATAAAGCTCATTGCAATCTTGCTGGAGTGTACGAGGACTGATCCTGGAGCTACGCAGTCGTACTATCGCTACCACGATGTCATCTGACGCCATCAAACCAATCGCTTCTTTACCGCCACCCACAACCTGCCCCTTGCACTTCGTCAACGGGATCTTGCCTTTTTAAGTGGCACGGACCACCATGATGTGGATAACTGGCTGTCCTCCTACAACCGGTGGAGCGCTCACAACCTGTGCGACGACGGCATAAAGCTGAGAAAGGTCGTTTTCAACTTGATGGATGTTGCGAACCTTTGGTTCAAAAACTACGAATCTAACTTCATCACCTGATCTGCTTTCAAGATCTCCTTTATTGGCATCTTCAGGAGTCCGGCCGTGCTCAAACGTCGCGCTGAGCAGCGTCTTTGCTCTCCATTCCAAAAGGTCGGTGAAAGCTTCACCAGTTATACAGAAGACGTCCTCAATCTATGCAAGCGCGTCAGTGCATCAAAGACCGAAACTGAGTGCATCAAGCATGAGCTTAAGGGCGTTGAGGAAGACGCCTTTCACTTGCTTACCGCCAAAAGCGCCACCTCTGTTAGCGAGATCACCAACCTTTGCCAGAGTTATAAAGAACTGCGCCGGTGGCGAGTCTTCACTCCGCTGCCCTCACCACATGCTGCAACTCTAAAAAACTCGAAGTAATGAGAGAAGTCAACAGTTCTCTCATGCTCCAGATTCAGCAGTTTGTCCGTGAGGAGGTCGCCTGGCAGCTTTCGCTGATTCGTTCTGTTCCGAACCTGCCATCAAATCTAGCACCGCCACTCCAACATCTGATCCGGGAGCATGTGTCCGAGGCCATGCCGTCAGTTTGCCTCCCGCCTCCCGTTGCAGTGCCCACCGTAGCAGCGCCTGCCATTGCAGCACCTCCAGCTGCTGCGCATCCTGTAGCAGCGCCACTTACTTACTCTGAAATAGCCCAACAGCCGCCGCCAGTGTTTCATTCTTTTCGATCTCCCCCTCGAGTCATTCCCGCTCCTGCTGTTCGGCCGCACCCTCAACGTTTCCAACCATGGCGAACACCAGACAATCTTCCGAATCGCTACGCCTGTGGCATCGCTGGACACGTGATGCGTCACTGCGCCTCCGCGTCATGACCTCTTTTCACGAAGCCGACCACCGAGCATACGCTTAAGACAAATTTCCTCAGCATTTTACCAGAACCCCGACTTCCGAGCCCATCGACCCCGAATATCACCCACCTGTTCGTCGCCGCTGTCCATCTCCACGTCGCAGTTCGGTGTCTCCCATGCGGCGTCGTTCAACCCCGCCGCAGGAAAACTAGTGATTGCATTTCTGAAGGCAAAGAACTGCGTTTTCGATGGCAGATCTAAGCCCACATTTTCGCTGCCGAATTTGATAAATGTTTCTGAGGAGGCCATCGATCTTCTTGCCCTTGTTGACTCCGGTGCTGTGTACGTGCTAAGCAAAATGTGTCGCCAGATGCGCAATGTGACGACGCCGGTATATAGTTTTTCACTTCGTGCGGTCAATTCCCAGCTCTCTACCCTGCGGCCGCCTGCACAGCGAGAGTTCATATTCAGCGCGCTCTCTACATAATTGAATTCATCGTCCTTTCATCATGCTCTCACAATGCCATCTTGGGCTGGGCCTTCCTATCCCAACATTAGGCCATTATCTACAGCACTCGTGCTGAAGTAGCGCTGTTTTCGCCCTCTGACGCCACGACGATTGCCACGTCTACAACGGGCGTGAAACTCACTGCGGCGGACGATGTTTCAATCTCGCCATATATGTTCTGCGTTCTTCTGTCTGTTTTCTCCTTCCGACGGGTCTGTCATCTTCACGCCTTCTGACTGCTTCACGCGTCGCCACTGTCTACTCCTGCCGCTTGACGTGCTTACCGTTGAAGCCAGCTTCAGCGCCATGACAATAATCAATTCATTCAATTGCGCGTTCTCTTTACTTTAGGGCGAGTGTTTGGGACACATGCAGCCTTTTGCCTCGATGCTGGAAGGCGACAACAGCGACGATAACCCTTGTCATATACCGATTGCTGCTCTTACTACTACTTCTGCTGATTCATCTCCAGTAGACATCTACGCCAGCTTCATTGACAATAAGATCATGCCGACTCAACAGACCCAGCTTCTTGCCTTGCTTGGCTAGTTCATTGCCTCCTTTGATTTGTCATATCATATTTTAGGCCGCACATCCGTTGTTACACATTCGATCGATACCGGTACCCATTCATCCCTGCGCCAACGACCATACTACGTTTCCGGGACCGAACGGCAGATCATCGACGAACAAGTGACCGACATGCTTAACCTTGGCGTCATTCAACTTTTTCACAGTGCAGTGCTTGAGCCTCGCCCGTTGTTCTTGTCACCAAAAAAGACGGCTCCATACGCTTTTGCGTTGACTTTAGCGCTTAAGCAAGATCACCGGTAAGAACGTCTATCCCTTGCCTCCTATTGACGACGGCCTTGACTGTTTGCAAGGCGCAGAATTTTTCGCATCTTTGGACCTCTGTTCCCTGTTCTAGAAAGTCCCGCTGGCCGATGCAGATAGTGCCAAGACAGCTTTCGTGACGCCAGACGGGCTGTACGAATTTAACGTCATGCCGTTCAGACTGTGTAGTGCACCTGCCATGTTCGAGCACATGGTGGGCACCATACTGCGCGGCCTAAAGTAGAAGATCGGCTTATGCTATTTGGACAACGTTGTTTTCTCGCGGATTTCTGAACACATCTCGCTTGATTGAAACATGTATTGGAATGCATTACTGAAGTTTCGCTCCAACTAATTCTTAAAAAATGTCACTGTGGCGCGCACCAATTGACAATTTTGGGCCATGTCGTTTCTAAGGACGGGGTTCTCCCCGACCCAGCTAAATTTCGTGCTATCACTGCGCTCCCAAACTATCTACGATGAAAGAACTCAGGCGTTTTATAAGCCTCTGCTCTTATTTCCGATGCTTCAATCGCAATTTTGCTTCCATCATCGCGCCATTGACAACCCTTCTTCGTAAAAGCAACGACCTCCCCGGCTAGTGTTTTGATTAAGACGAAGCGTTTAGTACACTTGACCGACTTCTTACATCGCCACCCATATTGTTGCATCTTGACCCTGATGCTCCTACTGAGATCCACACTGATGCAAGTGGCACAGGGATCAGTGCTATTCTAGCGCTACTTAAACTCGGGTGCTATGTTGTCGCTTACGTGAGCCGCACCTTGACGACGCCGGAGAAAAGGTACTTGGTTACTGAGAAGGAGTGCCTAGCCATAGTTCGGGCGATAAAGAATGTCCGCCCTTATGTGCACGGCCGGCATTTCCGATTTGTTGCGGAACACCATTTTCTGTGTTGGCTGTCCTCCCTTAAATATCCCACTGGCCGCCCCGCTCGCCGTGCATTACGGCTTCAAAAATACGATATTTGTGTTAGGTATCGATCTGGAAGGAAGCATAACGACGACGACGCACTGTCTCACTCTCTGCTACCCCCTGAAGGTATTTGCGAGTTCCTCATCGACTGCAGTTCCTTGTCCTTGACCGACATAGCAGTAGAAAAGACTAGAGATACTTGAATCGCCTCCTTTCTCACTTTCCTTTCAGCCCTTTCGCCCACTTCGACGATTTGTGGAATTCGCCACCAAGCTGCTCAGTTTAAAATTTGCGATGGCTCCTTATAGCGCCGAATTATCTTTCTTCCGGCCGCAAATGGCTGCTTGTCATGCCTCAAAACTTGCGTTCAGACATCTGCGCTTCATTTCACACTGACCTGCAAGCCGCTCCAACATTAACATTGAAGACTTATATTCGGCTTCGCTTGCGTTTCTACTGGCGCTGAATGTACACCTAAGTCGGCAAGTTCGTCCGCTCGTGCCTTGACTGTCAATGCCGCAAGGACAGCCATCGCGATTTCATCGGCCCCATGCAGCCTCTCCCTTGCCCATCAAGATCTTTCGACCGAGTAGGCATTGATCTCAACGGCCCGCTTCCCAGGCTACAGCTGGAGTCCTCTGGCTCATTGTAGCGGCAGATATCTTACCCGCTACGCCGAAACCGCCGCTCTATCTGCTGCTACGGCACGCAATGTTGCAGCCATCATCTTACACCACTCCATTCTTCGTCCCGGAGCACCACGGGAACTGCTGAGCGACTGTTGTAGTGTATGTTTATCTGAAGTGATTTCATCCCTCCTGCGGCAATGTGGCATCACTCATCGCACTACTACGACCTATCACCTGCATTGTAATGGTCTGACTGAACGATTCAACCGAACCCTAGGCGACATATTGTAAATTGGCATGGCTTCTGACCATTCCAACTTGGACACATCGCTACCTTTCGTCTGGTATCGTTTTGTCGTCGCTTACGCCGCCGACAGCTTTTTTCCGCAAGCTCCGTGTTTGGCTACGTGTGTCTTGTACATCACCTAGCCTTTACTCCAAGCTACTGCCAAATTATCAAGGACCCGATAGGGTCCTTGAGCGCACCTCAGCTGTCAACTACATTGTTGAGCCCGTCACGCCTTCGCCACACCTTCGGTGACGTGGGCGTGAGACCATCCATGTTTCACGGTTAAAACCCTACTACAACACAGACGTATCGTTGTCCCCTTAAGTCACCAGGATGGCTCGCTGTTCTGCGTGGGGGAGGTTGTAAAGAAGATGACCTGCCGCCTGCACGCCGGCACGAGACGCGAGCACCAGCTGTTCGAGCCAGAACCTGCAAGCGCCTACCTTGACCTAGCCCTAGCAATCGAGCTCGCCCTACGTAAAGCTCGATATAACGAAATCAATGAGGATTAAAATTGCGCACTTATATTTCAGCAACTATCGATAGCGTATGAAAGACTGTCTCAAATGTACTATCAGAAGTGTATGCAAAATTTGTATTTAAACCGAATTAAGGATGAAATCAATATGTAGTGCTAAACGAACGTTAAAAAAGATTATAGATAATATCTCTCGTTGAGAACTACAACTTCTTACTCTACTGCATGTCTAAATTAGGACTGAAAAGCTCATATCATATGCTAATTGCAAGAATGCATAAAGGAGGTTTGGCAGTCTCAATTGTCACATATTTATAGAATAAAGGAGTGGTGTAAGCAGCATTGTTTTATATACTTTTGTTTGGCGGTATGAGTTATTTACCTTGTAATCCTGAGAACTTTCAGCCATCATTAAACGTTTTGAATACTTGTTTTATGGCGAAAGCCCTTCTATGCTTACGGTGAATATCTCACTTCGGCGAGAGATGTCAGAAAGATTGTGCGAGTATCCGCGAGATGTGTGAGTGAGACCTCGCAATAGGTTCTGACGTTAACATAACTTCCCCATGAAGGACGTCGCATTAGTTTCTGACGACGCAGCCAAATAATAGAAAGAATGAATTGATAACGAGTACACAAACACAGGAAGATAAAAGTAGACAAAAGAGCAAGAAGATAAGGCGGACAAGCATTCGCCATTAAGCAGTTAAGCGAAGCTAAGTGCAATCTTGTAATTGTTACTGTTGTTGAATATTTTGTGCCTTCCAGCGCGAAAGTGTAATCCGGTAATTTTGAAGCCTCCAAGACTGTTGCACCGTAAGATATATCTTCAACGTTCCAACGCACATATGCTTTGCCATAAAATATGCCTAGTCTGAAGCCATAGATACGCAGTGTTTGCTGTTGCCGCTTGTTCAATATGAATAGTAAATCTTTCTTTCCCTACTTCGTTGACATGTCACATGCCTGGAATAGGTTCTCTTATATCTTCCTAGCCGTATATCTGAAATTCCGTCAAAAATTTGAAATCACTGTAGCTAATAGAGACTGTAATGAGTGCTAAATAGAGACTGTCAACTCAGTAATCCGAAATTGCCTTTGCATTTTGCTTAGCAGTACCTAGACTCGGGCTTTGATCCTGTGTATAACTGGAATATTCACCTTTACAACTCCTTTCTTACTATACAAGACTACAAAAAATGACAGGGAAGCCATTCAAGAAGGAAAACGTTTGTTTTTTTGTACAATTAATTACAGAAGTGCAGCAATTTTTTACGATTGTCATCAGTCCATCTAATTTGTATAATATGCTTGCAAACTAGCTTTTGCCAAGCGCTTATCTTAAAGGAATACTTAACACAGCTAAAGCGGTCAGTTTCAAAAGAAACTACAAAATTCAAAGGCGCATTTTTGCTCTTACATGAATATTTTATTTTGCGCCACAAGCACACGTAATACTTCCCTATGCCGTAGCGATGATTGCGGGTTTCGGCGTAAAGAGTGAAACCAAAGCGTCCTCTTTCTACCTTCCAGGAAACCACGGGAATGGATTGAGCAGTGAGTAATCTTACTATGAATTTTTTATGCACATCTTACAATACAGAGGCAGTAGGATACATCGACACACTCCATTTGTAGGAACATTGGCGCTATCACGCGGTTTTAAATAGAGGGCTAACATTTTGACAGAGTTCGAGTATGAAATGTCACTCATACAGTACTTTAGCACGACACCATAGTTGGGACGAACAATTGAGAGGAGAGAATGATCTTTAGGGAGAGATCACTCTATTTAGAGATGGTTGAGCGGTAAAAGCAAACGCTTTTTGTGTCTGACAAGTTGAAAGGCTCCCTCAGTACAGTTTTCTTTGTAGCTGGGCAGAAAAGCTTCCAAGAGTTTCACGCTTATTAGCATTCTTCACCCGTATTACACTTGGATCGTGCAGATGTCATAAAACCGATAAGTAGTCAAATATAACGCGATGTGCAGTCGTATAAATAAAAATACTACTGAAAAGCCTCCTCACGTTTTACTTGCAAGAAACACCCTCTGATTATTATACATTAAGTTCCAAAGGAGTACAACCTACGCGTCTTTAATAAAGCACCTAAATGTAATCGAAACTTCGAATGCCTACCTTGGGACATTTGAAACTCAAGGGTGCTTAACTGTTAGGCTTTTATTACCTGTCCGTTTCGTCGAACGTGGGCTTAACAGCAGTATCAGAGGAAATGAGAGAGCGGTTAGTAAGGAGAATCACAGGACCGCTACTATTGTAATTGGCGGTTGGCATCGCAGCTCGCTGGACGCACTGACTAAACGCTGGCTCCGTGATGCAGGCATTACTCAAGTGCTTACGCTAATACGGTGTTGGTCTTGTCGCTCCCAAAGCAGCTGGTTGAAAGCGGAGGCTTTCTAACCGTTCAAAATGATTCGAATGAGAAAATGGAAGCCTATGGACTTAGCTCATCTCACCTTTTGTGTAGTGTTAGCTTCACTCAGTTGCACTGTTAAAGCTGTCTTTGTAATAACGCTACCTTTCTTGTGCTTCTGCTCTCGAAACGTTTTCACGAACTGAACCGCTAATACTTACTCCTTTGTTATAGAAACTGTTTACAACAAATAGAGTTCTTAATCTCAGAAAAGCGCTACTAGCCACCTGTTGAAACGTTTTTTATTTTACCGTAGAATGAAGAACAGTCAGCCCTACATACTGAATTGCCAGCGAACACATTATGCGTAATCATCATCAATCAGACTCTACCCGCTGGAAGACGGAGACCTCTTCCATAGCTCTCTAATTAGCACTGCCTTATGTTAGCTGCATCCACTTGATCCTTGAGATGCTCCTAACCTGATCCGCCTAACATTGCCTAAATAAAATGATGCTATCTTCTGAGATGGTAAGAGAGTATAAATGATAATTTCCATCCAGGGGCCGGAACATGGGCATGCAATCTTGGCTAGTCGAGCGCACAAGACCGCCTAAAAGAGTTCAGTGTTCACATCTTCCAGGTAAAACCGAAATATCTCGCCTCATCGCCCACCCTCCTGACCCTTGTTGAAAAAGCAGTGTAAGTCTTGGCTCTGAACCTAAAAATTAGAGAAAACCCAGAAAAGATACGTCTCCTTTATCAGCATCTAGTACGGCTTGACAAGACAAATATCTTAATCACTGGATGCTGTTTTGTCGCAAGGCTCATAAAGACATGTTTTCGCTTCCGCAGAGTCCATGGCTTGCGTTGTGCGGTGGTAGCTCCCCACAAATTCAAATATGTTCGAGTCGGTTATGAAGGGGTTGTAAAATATAATGGAACCTCCTCTTTCTGGTCGGGCGCAGGCTTTGTTGCGAAAGAAAGCAATTCTTATTGCCGTTATCTTCCGTTTCTTCGTTTTTACGACGTTACATTGACCTTGAGGTTGTGCTAATTCATCAGAATGAGTGAAGGAAACAATTCTGTCATATCTATCACTTGTTCTTTATTGGCACTTGCGATCGCGACTTTCGGGAGAACATTTCTGGCTAAATGTGAGGCACTAGCTTGGTTTGTGTTTCCTATAGTGTTTAGATGTTTTTCACAAGACTGATGCAAAGGCCCGATGCGGGCTGGGTGATGACTTCCAGATAGACGATGATTCATGATATTACTGTAGTGTCCAACTATTGAGACAGACTACCAAAAGATGGAATCACGAACACACAAAAATTCGTTTTTTGACATTTGCTCAGATATTTGTCTGTTTGTTTTAGCCTGGCTGTGTATTCAATCTGCATTTAGGTAAATGAAAAATATTTCTCCTGTATATATTTACATGCTGCAAACTATTAGTGGCTGCCCACTGCACCATGAAGTAGGCGACAAACTATCGAAACTCTGACTAGGGCAGACGAGTGAGAAAGTAAATACCAATGTCAGGTTTGGTGGAGAAATAGATTTTGAATGATGCAAGCGTATTATGGTACCTCAAACATGAAAGCCCACGTTTTCTACACGAATCCTGCGCACACCAAAAACAAAATGTGTATCATACGCGCATAAGTGACATTGATTGCAAGGGGCTACGAAATCGAAGAAGCTACTGTTCGTGTTTGTTGATAATAATACTCATTGAACATCCCCGGCACTTTGAATTCCAGTCATCACGAGTATATGAAGCGGCCACTGGATTCTTTTTCGAAAAAAAAAAAACAGATGACATGTGAAATTAACATGGCAAAGAAACTCTCCTGACCTCAAGGTCTAGATAGTTTCACATGTGGTCAAATTTACGGCATGTGTTATCTATTTTGACACCTCTGAATCGTAGCCCGTGTGAAATAACTTTCCCAAAAAGTAGTATCCTTAAGATATCATGGAAGCACTCGCCAGTAAAGACACAAAAGAGACGCACCCTACAGTACATAATGCACCCAATACGATAGGCTATACTTGGAAACATAACTCAATGCCAATAATATAATTATTTGCATAGAGGCGAAATCAATGATTTTATTGAGAATGGGTTTGGTCGCGTCGTCCATTAAAGCAATCACTGTTTAGAGTAGTAATAAAAACTGATAGTTTGTTAGAAGCCTTCTAACTTTCAAATCTTCTGCATTATAGAAAATGCATCGTTTACGCTTCCAGTTAAAGCAGAAAAATTAATATTTAAGAGGTATTGTTTTTACAGGTGTTGTGTAAACGAGTTAAGGATTCATGAAACAGTGAAAGGCGGAGATTGACAGCGGTAGAATCTTTGAACGTGTTTACGCAGGTCATATTTGGCAATTCTTTCATTTCTAGCTTTTCCATTGTGCTCGGTATATTTGTTGGAAGATCACTGCTTTCTCCCGTGCTGCTAATAAAATCATTACACTCAGAGTTTTGTACTGCGGTGCGGCTTATGCAAGCACTGAGTTTTCACTATCAATAAGTGCTTAAGAGCTAGTACAAACATATAGTTTCTACTATGTGAGTACGAGCCTGGGATTCAATATATTTCTTGTGCCTATTTAGTTGCCCACAGTTTCTACGCCATAGTCCTAATTGCTCCAATATGTTAAAATGCGTTGTCAGAGTTGGCAATTTTAGCATTAAATCGCGGGAATCGCATTGCCAGGTGGCAGCTCTCAGGTTACAAGGCGTAGCACTATGGCTGGCTCCAGGTCGCCGGTCAGGTTTCCGACTACACTAGAAAATATGGCATGGCAGGAGCTGCCAAGTTATATTTCGCAGTTAAGATGGATGAATGTGATGGCAGCCGAACTTTGCAGAACCCTCAGATGTTCAGGAACGCATGCTACCATTAGGCCGCGGCGGCCTTATAGTGCCAGGGAGGTACCAGGTTCTATACCCGATGCCGCCAGGTACACACCGGTTTCCAGTTGGTACAAGATTTCTACCGACATAGCGCTCGGCTCTTCTGGGAAAGCGAAGGTTGCCGTTCGGAGATTATTTACAGTTGCTCAAAGATCAAACGATTTTGGTCGATGACACTTTTCCAAACATTTCACACCGGAAGAGCCGAGCACCATACCGGGAGAACACAATAAAAACTGGTGGGCACCTGTAATCAGGGACCGGTACGGACATTAGTCTGTACAGCGCACTAAAACAGAGGTCGACAGGCGGGTTGCAAAATGACTGCCACGCCAATGGTGGGAGAGTTCATAAGCAAACCCGAGATTTGACCCGTACGCATCGGCTGCTCGTCGTGTGTTTTTACGTCATCACGCAGTCAATTTGTTTCCGCAAGGCGTTTGCATCGTTGTAGAAGAACAAAATCCGCCGACAGTTCACATTTAAATAAGATTTCGGGCATCGAAAACAGTATATTTTTCTTGCGTAAATACTGAAACGTTACAAAAAACATGCGCGCCGGAAACTGTGTTTGTTCGTTCCTGCTCTGCACACAGCGCATTGCTTTCAGTTTTTGTTGTTGGCCCGTAGCTCATTATACCTGTCTTATATTCAAATATAAAATACTTGAAATAATATTGGTACGTCAAAATCAGTTTTGTGAAGTTCGCTGTCATTGGCTGTTAGGTAACAAGCAACAAAATATGTTGGTTAATGCGCTTTCAGTTGCAAAGCAACAGTGACTATTTTGTAAATAAGTTTTCAATGACACGCAAGCTCTTTGTATGATAAAATCCACGTGCAAGATTATCAAACAGCTGGAGTACCTTTATGTTCATTTGGTTAATTTCAGTTTTATATTTCGTACATAATATGCTTCATAACAGTCATGCCCCAGCTCTCGCTAATTCTAGTATTTACCCTCGAATCACTCGCCCATTCTTTGAGTGAAATAAATGCACTTGAAAAAAGATTTTGTCTGACGCCTTCACATATGATGCGTAATAATATGTTGTCAATGCCAAGGTAGAAAAAAAGCAGACAGGAGACCATGCAGTAGGTGACTATGGCATTGGTTCTAGGAATAGCAGGGGGGAGTTACTAGTTCAGTTTGCAGAGCGCAATAGCTTAAGCATCATGAATACCTTCTTCAGCAAACGGAAGAACCGGAAATGGACATGGAAAAGTCCTAACGGAGAGACTAAAAATGAAATCGACTTCATAATGTGTTCAACCCCCGCCATTATGCAAGATATAGAGGTAATCGGGAAAGTGCGATGCAGTGACCACAGGATGGTGAGGTCTCGAATTAGCCTAAATATGAAGAAGGAACGCAACAAATTAGTAAGAAAGAAACCCATAAACGAATTAGCGGCGAGCGGGAGGGCAAAAGAGTTCCGCGTCTCGCTACAGAATAGGTATTCAGCTCTAACTGAGGATGGCGACTTTACCCTAGAGGCAAAAAACAATAATTTCAGAGATATAATTACTGAGCGTGCGGTAGAAGTAAGCGGTAGGATAGTTAGAGAGGATACCGGTAAGGTGTCTAAGGAGACGAAATATTTGATTAAGACACGCCAGAGTATGAAAGCTTCCAATCGAACAGACCAGATCGAATTGGCCGAGATATCAAAGCTAAACAATAAGCGCAAGGTGGCCGATATAAGGAAGTATAACATGGAGAAAATTGAGCATGCTGTAAAGAACGGGGGAAGCCTTGAAGCGGTAAAGAAGAAATTGGGCATTGGCAAAAACCAGATGTATGCGATAAGGGACAAGGCGGGCAACGTCATCACTAATATGGAAAAGATAGTCAAAGTAGCCGAGGCGTTCTATACAGATCTGGACAGTAGCCAAAGTATTCAGGACCGTAATGAGATTGGTGATAGGGAAAAACTGTTAGACGTTCCAACAGTGACGAAGGACGAGGTTCCGAAAGCAATATAAACTATGAAAAGTTGGAAATCAGCTGGAGAGGATCAGATAGCTACAGGTTTGCTGAAGGACGGGGGGGGGGGGGGGGATATTGTGCTAGAAAAACTGGCCACCCTCTTTGCGCAGTGCCTGGTGTCAACGACGGTACCGGAACCATGGAAAAATGCAAACATTATCCTCATTCACAAGAAAGGGGACTCTAAGGACCTTAAAAATTACAGGCCAAACAGCTTACTGTCTGTTACGTATAAGGTATTTACTAAGGTAATTGCAAATAGAATCAGGACAACCTTAGACTACAATCAAGCAAAGGATCAAGCAGGGTTTCGGAAACAGTACACTACTATCGATCATATCCATACCATCAATCACGTGATAAAAAAATTCTCGGAATATAACCAGCCCTTATACATAGCATTCATTGATTACGAAAAAGCATTTGACTCAGTTGAAACCTCGGCGGTGATGCAGGCATTGCGAAATCGGGAGTAGACGAGCCGTACGTGAATGTGCTGGAAGATATATATATAGTGGCTGCAGAGAAACCATAGTTCTGCATAAAGAAAGTAACATAATTCCCATAAAGAAAGGTGTTAGGGATGGAGACAGAATCTCCCCAGTACTATTCACAGCTTGTTTAGAGGAAGTATTCAGAGACTTGGAATGGGAGCAGTTAGGGATAAGGGTAGATGGAGAATACCTCAGTAATCTGCGATTTGCTGATGACAGTGCCTTGCTAAGCAACTCGGGGGATGAACTGCAAATAATAATTGATGACCTAGACAGGAAAAGTAGAAAGGTAGGCTTGAAATTCAATATGCAGAAGACTAAGGTAATGTTCAACAGCCTCGGGAAGGAACAGCAGTTTACATTAGATAGCGAAATACTGGAAGTAGTAGGCGAATATGTCTACTTAGGACAGGTAGTAACCGCATATCCGGACTATGAAAAGGAAATAACAAGAAGAATAAGACTGGGATGGAGCGCATCTGGCGAGTACTCGCAGATTATGACTATCAGCTTACCGGTATCGCTCAAGAGGAAAGTATACAACAGTTACATCTTGCCTGTACTCACCTATGGGGCTGAAACGTAGAGGCTAACCAAGAGAGTTCTACTTAAGTTGAGGACAACCCAGAGGGCTATGGAGCGAAAAATGGTAGGGGTAATATTAATAGATAGAAAGCGTGCAGAGTGGGTCAGAGAAATAACTCAAGTTACCGACATTCTAGTAGAAATGAAGAAGAAAGGGACAGGGGCAGGTGCGAAGAGAGGATAACCGATGGTCGCTGAGGGTAACAAACTGGATTCCAAGGGAAGGAAAGCGTAGTAGTAGGCGAGAGAAAGTTAGGTGGGCGGATGAGATTAAGAAGTTCGCAGGGGTCAAGTGGATGCAGCTAGCACAGAACCGGGTTAAGTGGAGAAATATGGGGGAGGCCTTCGCCCTGCAGTGGGTATAATCAGACTGATGATGATGATGATGATGATGATGATGATGATGATGATGATGATCATCATCATATTTCCTGGCACTTCATTTTTAAGTCATTTTTTAGGTTTCAAGCGAAATGTAATGAATGATACGATGAGTGCGATGTACGAGACCTAATGAATGAAACAGGGTGCTTCAGGCGCGTGGTGCATGCATATAACTAGATGCACACGGCAGTTGAGCGCATAACTGAAATCCCTCTTTAGCAGCAGGACGTGATTTCTTTGTTGGTGACGTTTGCGCATTCGGCATAGGCCTATCTTTACTGAGCGTGAACCAATACGGCTCTTGGTCTGAATAGCGTGTCTGCCTCAAACCTGGAATACAAGGTTTGACTGTCACCCCACTTCGAATTGATCTAGGTTTCGATACAACTCAATTGTATAATGTTCTATATAAAAGACTGCAAAAGAAATTTATTGCAACTCCTAACATTTCGACCTATTGGTAAGGAGATATATAGCGTACGAAAAGACGCACGGAAGGAAAGAAAAGACAAGACGTGCGTTATTTCGTATCCGGCTCAAAGCTATGTACCATTTCGCCAGCTACATGCATTGTTAAAAAGCATTGCGACCTGCTCCTAAGTTTTGATGTTCTATCGAGATTCTTGCGACAATTACTGTTCTGGGCACCCTGCCTCTAGAGTCTATTAACGACGTCACCTCAAATTCTTGTGAAATAGGCAAATGAAGCAATATAGAGATAATAAACGATAGAGACATGGTGTGTTGGCCTGCGGCGAAGTGTATCTCATTGGGTTGTGGTGGGTTAGTTTGTCAATATAAAATGTGCTTGCAAAGCAAAGGCTGTGAGGGTGACCGAATCAAATACAAAAACAAAAGTACAGCGAATTCGTTGGATGAAGGGATGATCAACCTGTGAAGCCTACCCTCAATGAAGCTTAGCTCAACTTTGCACCTGACCATTTATCCCTGGTTTCTAGGAGGCACCTTGCGCGTATATAGGCATTACTTTCCACCAGATGGTTTTAGCGTCATCAAAACTTTAGCTACAAAAAAAGGAGACCTTAGTTTTATTCTTCAGGCTATCTTAGAAAAAATCACCAGCAGTCGGCAAAAAATTAAAATGAAATTGTCACAGTGATGTCGGCAGTCCTTACCGCATTGCTTGGTAAGCGGCAAGAAGGATTTTCCAAAACGACTGCGAGGTGCTTTCAGTGGTGCCCCTACATGTTATGCTCAGAGCCTACGGTTCATACGTCGTGTAGTCTTCGACTCAATTTGGCAGCTTGTGAGTCCACGTTAAGAGAAGTTGCAGACGTCTAATAAGGCTATCACGTCACGCCCTTAATGTCGTAGCTGAAGTGACCGAAGTTGTTTTCTATTAGAGCGCGCTGTTTTAAGGTGTTCATTTTCTTCTCTGACGAGTGCAATAACAAGAAACATCGCTCATTAACTTATACATTGCGAAATTACAATGCATGATTTACTACTATGAATAACATTCCTTCCAATCGGAAATGTGTGCTTCTCTAAAAAACGAGTTTCTAACTTTCAGCGCTGACCAAGTGATAATTGTTCTTACGTACACGAAAGATAACCAGCCGTCATTCCAGCTGATAAACAATGGAGCGCAAGGTAAGGAGAAAAGAATTTTCACCTGAAGCATGAAAACACATTACAGGCGTAAAAAATTGACCTTTCTATTGATGGTGCACGTCTTTACTTAGCAGATTCGTCTTTCACAATTTACGCTGTATTCGTGAAATTGACTCATTCTGTGAGCCGAAAGAAATTTGGTGATGCAGTTTCTATTATCACACAAACAAAATTTAATTAAACAATTGTGATTCTGCTTTATACAGCTAACCTCTTCCTTAAACGTGTCTTCTGCAACATAGAATCACTAAAACAAATTCGAGAATAGAGAAGCGGGGGATTAAGTCTAGTTATTGTTAGGAATATATACCTTGAAGAACTGTGCAAGGCCATTTCTGAATTCGTGAGATCCGTAGACATTGAAAGTGCACAAAAAAAAATAGAACGGATGACGCAAGGCGTTAGTTAAACTTCTACCAAGTTTTATTTTGGTATTTGACAAAGGCTGTAAGGAGGCCTAAAGCCCAAGACACCAGAATAAAAAAAAAGAAGAAAACAGCTTGTGAACATATGCCGAAAGAGGGGTAACAGGTCATTAGGAAGTAACCTGTCATTGCATTCCACTGAAACAAACTCTTCATTGACCTGACTAGCGCACCTGAAAGGAAAAAGAAAACCCGCGGCAGCGATAACAGGAAGCGTGCTCGTAGGTCATCAAACTACGGTAATATTTTGTATTGCTCAGCGTACAGTTTCAAGTTGGCGAAAAACATCTAAGTAATGGCAGAAAAAGATGTATAGCACAACCTGAAAAAAAAAAAAAAAAACGTGAAAACACGTGCGAGTGGACGCAATCATTGGAGATACATTTTGGTGCATCTTGCACTACAAGGTAAATGATATATGCGTCTCTCGGCGTCACTGAACATATGTAAACAATGAATTTGGAAATTTTAATTTGGTATACGCAAAGTGATAAGCCCGCACGCCAACGGACACTAGCAAAAATTAAAAAAAAGGATTAGAACATTCTCTTCAGCATAACAGGCGTAACACCAGCCTTGAGTTTCTTTCAAATAAATAAATCTTTTTGGCCTGACAGCGTAATCGGAGCGACACGCACGTAACTACATTAATCTGCGACAAACTTCATCGAAAAGGCATTCCATAATCCCGTGTGACCTGGTTTCTTAATCGTACAAGCATCGAAATTCGCTCGAACAGAGATCACATATATGCCTTCAACAACGCACTGACACGCTGCCAGTAGTGACTGGCGAGACGTTGTTATTATGTTGTCGCAACCTCTAGTTCGCACCATTCGCGGTCTTATGCGGCGTAACCTTTGAGTATCATAGCGGCTACAGTGCGAACAAGAGTTTGCAAAAAGAGAAAAGCCCCGTCTTGCAAGTGAAATTGGCAGCCTTGCCAGTGCATTGCTGAGGGATAAGTGCGACCTTCTGTCTAAAGAATATTGATACTTAAGATCGGTTTTATTTTAGGAGAAAGGGAGGTGGTTGACACCTGTATTATGCTTCCTAAGTTTTTTCATGATCTTGTTTTCTTAGGTTTATAAATGCCATCGTTGAAGTTGATGAAGTAATTCAGTGGAATGTTCGCGAATGTCCTCCTAAATGGCTCTTTGTTATGCCCCCCCCCCCCCCCCCCCCCCCCCCTACCCCCTCTCCTCTATGCACTATTAGCCAGAGCCACCCAAAAGGGCCTTTTTTTTCCCCCCCCCCCCCCCCCCCCAAGATGTAGCATTATTTTGTACCAGAATTTATAGCTCTCCTTCCGATATGTGCTGCATCAGAACCATCAGTTGTGCTTAGTGGGGGCTGTATGACAGGCGTGCAGCTGGCATTTGAAGGTGGCGCTTATTATCACAGCAAGAAAGCGGTACTTAACGGAGGAAATTCTTGAACTCCTTTTTTTCACAACTCTTTCTCAGCCGATTTTCCTACATCGGTTTAGACAATGAGATAAAACGAGAAAATAAAACAAATGGAGCCGCATCAATTTTAGGGGGTTCGGCTTATGGTTGAGTATTCTACCTGCCCTCAGTCGCCGGTACGATATGTTTGTTAGAGCAGTGGATTCTTCGGTTCAATATTTGCAGCCCCGTGCTAAAGAATGCAGCTAAGGCGTTATAAACAGCATGAAGGTTGCCAAATAATAACTGCTTTCCTTCGCAGCTAATACAGGTAAAATCTGTATATATTACAAGTCAGACATAGTCTAACAGCGCGAAAAAACAGAGACAGGCAGAATAGAAGTGAGCCAACACCGCGCTGACTAGTAACTCAATTTCTATTTGGGAAGGACTGCTTTTTATACAGAAAAAATGCAACTTCATAGACCGCAAATAATAGACATCCTGAATAACGCACCTTTCCTTAGCCACAGTAATCTACAATTTGTAAGCAAATAGAAAAATCAAGTTCTCCGAGTTAACAGTGACTGCAGCCACGCAATTTCATTCTTGTGAAGGCTAATCGACGGTTTTGCCACACATGTCTCCCCATCTTGCCAGATTAAAAATGCTTCAGCTACATCGAGCGATACTTTATTAGAATTTCGGTACACTATGCCCGTGCCCTTAAAATCCGACCCTTAGCAGGTTTGACAGTTAAGAACCAGGTTGAAAATTGCTACTTTTAACGCGGCAGCGTTAAGGAGCTCGTGTCGCAGAAAAGCCGGTGTCGTCGCCGTCGTTGGCCGTGAGCGATAAATCCCGGCATGCACTTCATAAACGGCAAACACAGAAGAACCCCTCCTCGCAACGTGCGGCGCTGCCCCGACACGTGGTGCGCCACACGCCCTTGACGTTTCGCCGTGCGCCCTCACGGGTCGTAAAATCAAGCGTCTTTCCTTTCTTTAGATCACTATCTTCACTCACCGGCTTCTCCCCTTCGGGCCGCGCGGGTACCGGTGCGAGGATGCCCCAATACCCTTGCGTTTAATAAGTTTTCTCGCTCTCTCCCCTTCCAACATCCAGCGTGCGTCACTCGAACAGTGGTGTTTAGGCGACGCGGCTCCTCTTTCCGCTCACAGCGCGATTGCTAGGTGCAGCGTCTGATGCCGGACGCCTCTGACGTGATCGCTGCGCCGTAGCGCTTCTGCTGGGAAAGCGTCCCCTGCGATGTGTGCCGAGCTGCTTCCGAGGAATCATGCTTCTGCGTGGTGCTCCCAAGCGAGATAGAGGACGATCCCATCAGGGCGTCAGACCCATGATCGCGTCCGCCTTCATGGCGCTTCGCTGCCCGGCTTTCTCCCTCCGAGACACCGAGTTCTTTGGTTCGTTCCGCTTGCTCAGGCGCACGTTTCGTTGCCTTTCCGAACGCTGTGTGACTCAAGAGTATACCGAGCGAATGAGTGGGCGGTGCGAACGAGGTGCAATAACGCTATCACGTTCCACTCTTGAAGGCGAAGCTTAAGCGTCCTCCAATTTTTTTTTTTCTGGCAATCACGATGCTGTATTAAGCGTTTTTTTAGACATCGTCCAGTCTGCCCACTTTAGTTCTTGCCACAAAACAAGGAAGTTTGATACACTACCTTCGCCTTGCATGGCAAAAACACTTCAGCTTGGCGCACATTGCATGTTTTTTTGTGTGTTTTTAGGCCCATTGCACAAGCGCCTGCTCGCCGCTGAACATATCTTCCCTAGCTTGTCATCTGCTTTGAAGACACCTATGACATCGAATTGCTTACCAATTTTCTTTATGCGGCTTGAACCCTGTGAAAGAAAGCATTGGCCGCCGCCCTATTTTGCGATCCTTCATTTTTTTCTGGCGAACGTTTTTTTTTTTTTTTTTTTTTTTTCATCCGCTAGATCATTCGTTCAAAGCTTTGTCCCATGGTCCCTTCTGAAAAGCCTGCTTTCTTCAGGCGACCGGCTTGGTATTCTAAGGAGGCCTGCATCCCTTGCGAGTACGATTTCGAGCGTGCCACCTTGAGACATGTAGATACCATCTCGTGTTTGACGGTTCTTGAGTATCCGCAGTCTAAACTGGGCAGTAGTTTGGCCCACCGGGGGGAGCACTCCCAGCAGGCATGCCCTGTTGAAAACACAATCTTGATGTCCAGAAACTGTACAGATCTTTCCTTGGGTGGCTCCAGTGAAAACTACAGCCCATACGAGAACTCCTCAAAACGTCTGACGACTTCTCTAATCCCCATAACAGTAGGGTCTTCTGTGGGCGTGAGGACAAAAAAAAAAAAAAACATCAACTTACCTCATCACCTTGATGATCCTGTCATCCAAGTTTACTTTTTTTGTCTCTGCATCCTAAGAAAGTAATTATCACTAAGCACCGGGGTAACACTGAAACCTATGCATTGGAGCCACTCAAGGAAAGATGTCAAATCTTTCGTCATCTGTGACAAGAGTCGCTTCGAAGAAGAGTTTGTTAACGATCTTTTAACTCCTATTCAAACAACTAGAGAACATCAACGTGAGTAATTTTCTTGCCTGCCCTTGTAACGTCCGCGTCTGTTGCGCTGTATCAAGAACTAAAGAACTCTTATTCAAGTTAGTATTCCTATAAGAAAAAAAAAAAACTTCCAAGTTGGATGATATTTTTGAAGTCTTACTGAAAACGGTGCGCTGCGGCGCGACACAAATGCCAAAGAGACTTGTAAACCTGCACGGAAGGGAGTGAAAAGAACACAGTGTCTGGGCAAATATTACGGCGCGTATACCAGATCTTTTTTTTTTTCTGCCAATAATGGCGCTTCGCTAGGAAGCATAGCGCACCATGAGACGCTTTCTCAGTGTGGTGAATTGAGCGAATGAAGCCATATGAGAGCGAATATACTTGGGTTTGTCCTGTTCAAAAATGCTGAGTCGGCATTAATGTTGTGTGCACACTTCTCGTTAATTAGAAAAAGAATATTTCAGTGTTTTCCGGTGATATCTTTTTTTCTTTCATCTTCAGGAGAATTGATCAATTAAGAAGTTCGGTCTTCATGTTTCGTTCACACCTCTCATTTGCTAAATTCAGATTCGTTCAGTATTTTGAACTTTTAAATTTCTTTTCATTTTGATTTTTTCGGACAGGACTAATTAAAACGTTACAGTATTCGAATTATCCTGTTTTGTACGCCGAGCCCGATTGTTTGGTTTTAGGCTCATATAATCTCACAGGTGAGATAAGTTTTCTTCGTTTATAGCGGCGTTTGATAATTCTGATCTTAGACACGATACGGCGCGCTGAATAATTGTATGACATCATGAAGCATCGTAGTACATGAGGCACGTTTTTTTTTTTTTTTTTTTTTTTTGCATAGAGATGACAGTGGAGCATTGCTGTTGTTACGCTAGTCAGCCCACTGCGATGCTAAATAAGGACAATTTATAGCTCTGATAACATTATTCGGTTTCTTTGACCTTCCGCCCTTTGTATTTGCAGTGCTTTAAAAATTAAGCACGACTTATTTAGCTGCAAATGTTTCAAAAGAAATACGGGAATTATCACATGTTTTCCTCATCTTCAAAGCAATGCATTACGTGACAGTTAAAACTATCGTAAATCTTTTTCACCGATTAGACCAAACTAGGGAGATGAAGTATTTATTAAGAACGCACTAGTGCTTCACACTCTTACTTTTTTTTAGCAGTTGCCAGTAGTCTGCTAGAAATCAGAACGCTATTATGCAACAATTAGGTTTGCTTAAAAATATTGAGAATCGTATTGCCATGCGCTCAAGAGGCGAAGAAGCGGATTCTGAATGTGGCTCGATCTGTGAATAACGTATCCCTGGATGGCCGACTTATCCGAAAATATTTTTTTCTTTACTTGAAACATTAGTCAACTTTTTCACATCTAAGCTCTTTCTTTGACACTTTTCTTCGCATTGTGTAGCACCTCAATATCTAATGCTCTTCGCGAGTTTAAGCGATTAGCAGAGGTCTATAAAACTGCCATATCGTTGGAAACCTGTAGATATAGTCGAAACCCTTCTAAGCGCAATGATTGGCGGTTTGTAGCCTAGCGAAAAAAAAAAGTGAAACATTTATATCTGGAGAATCAAGCTATGTATGCCCTATGTAATTACGCATACGCCCTATTGCTATAAGGGATTTGCATTTGTCGTGATAGAGTCGCAAATGTTGAGAGTCCTTTTTAGCTAAAGAAGAGTAGACGCGGTTGGTGGATGTAAATTAGTACTGCAGTATTTCGAATTATTTCTCCATATTATGTTGAAGGTTGTCTGTGACAAACGGGATATGCGGCTGCATCTCTGCGTCTGGAATAAAGTTTCTTTTTTGTCTAGGGCAATAAAACGTTAGCGATGTTTCTTCATTAAGTTGGAGCAAATTTAGGCTAACAAGAGGAGAATGAATGCAGCAGAAAGTAAAACGCGAGCGTCTACTGCACGGCTTTGTCACTTTTGTTTCTGCCGTTTTTGCTTGTGCGCTTAATTGGATGTTACAACGTTACCTTACATTTGAATAATTGATCAAAATCCATATTTTGTTTGCTGACACACGGCGGTCAGGGCTAGCACATAAACCGCTTTTCTAAGGGTTTCAAGTTTTTTTTACTACGTTATTTGAGATAAAAACAGCACTTATCTCGTTTAGTGGCGTGGGGAGAACACAATGACGCAAATAATGCGTGAATTTGAATGAACATAGTGACGAAATCGTTCTTTGTACCCGTGCAAATGCACTTCAAGTATCCACCTTTGAAGTAGGCCCTGACATGGTATACGTTGATGTGCCCTCCAAAAAGGAGGCACGAAAATGTTATAAAAATGTACTGGAGTGTATGCAATCGCGCCTCCCCAGATGAAACTTGCCCAGAGCAGGAGCCGGCGCTCTGTGTTTTGTCATTCGTGAACAGTGGGAACTCCTCCTTAATAACCGCTCATATGTTGTCTCGCTTTACGATTCCATGCATTGGGGGATGTCGTAGATAATTTCGGCGGACAGTAGCTTCACACGCTAATAAATTATTACATCTGTGGATGACACAAAAGACGAACTCCAGCTGACATCTTTTTGTGCAGCCCACAGAGTCGATTTCACTTTGATTCTTTCACGTGCAACACAGGGACATGGCGATACCTGCTCGTGTTACTTATTTCCTCGCCCACTAGCGTATGTTATTTCATACGCAATGTGACCGCTTAGCCTAGACGCGTGGGGCGGTAATAAAGTTAGCAGTTTTGCGGCCGAAGCAGTTTCTTTTGTTGTGAAAGGCAGCTCTGCTCGCCGCGTATGCTCGTATGCCGTAGCCGAAAATGGCAGGAGCTGCGAACTTGGGTCTCTTGTTTCATATGGGACGGTTATGTCAGAATCAGCCTGAAAGAATCCTGGTATTCACGTTATCTCTATATGCCATTAAGACGCGTTCATACGGCTATGTTAAAGCGGGCCTTTATATATGCGCTGGCAGCCTACGCTCTCCCGTAAAGCACCGCCGGTGTGGTGCCTTGGTAAGACGCCCGACTACTGTGCCCGAGCACCCAGGTTCGAACCCGACCTCGGCGGCTGCGCTTCGATGGAGGCGAAACGAAGAGGCGTCCTTGTGCTGTGCGATGTCAGCGCACGTTAAAAATTTCCAGGTGGTCGAAATTACTCCGTAGCCTTCCACTACGGCGTCTCTCATAGCCTCAGTCGCTTTGGGACGTTAAGCCCCACAAACCAAACCAAACCAAACCATACACTTAAAGGCGGAGCCTAAGTGTCCCCACATTTAGATACAATAAACGCTTTTACCACCACCACCCAAAACGGCGGTGAAAGTTGATGTCTCCAACGTATTCAATGCAACGCTCGGTCTCCAGCAGCCAGAGATTTCGCACCACACTCGGTTCAGGAGCATTGAACCCGTGTAATTGTTTTTTATTTGCTTGTTCGTACTTCAATACCATGTGATATGATTAAACGCATAATATGACTTAAAGTATGATAACAATTATGATAAAAGCAAGGTTAAAAGAATACCACTACTTTCTTAGTCCAGGGTCTTCAGTTTTACCTGACTTGTGCTGCCTGTCGTCTGCTCCGACTTATTTTGCTGCCTGGTTTACGTCCAAATGTTGGTCATTAGCAGCGAGGTCCACATAAATGTGATATGCATAATCCGCCTTATCCTTCCACTGAACTGTTCTTCGTTTCGAGGAATGCATATTTTCCATAATTAACGCTACTTCTCTCAATGATATAACGAGTAACGCTAAGAAAACCATGCCAAACAATGCCCTAAAATTATGTAGCAAATAATATTGTTCCACGTAAGGCCTCAACAAACTTTAATCCTTCAATCTTGTTTTTGTTTAAAAAGTACATGACACAATAATAAGTATTTATCTATATAGCGTACTTTTAGAATTCATTGTAATGGGGCTATAAGCTACTGCATCTCGAAGCATTTTCTCTGCCTCCAAGCCATTTTCTCGTAGCATAAATCTCACAGGTAAAAGGGCTATTGCATCCGCTTTGCGCTACTCTTTAATATAATATCGATCGACCTTCGACCACCGTGATTTGCTTGCAAAAGAGGTGACGGGGTATGTAGCAAAAACTCCTGCTAGCCATTGTATTTTGTTTGCGTGTTACATATAAAGTAGTTTGAATCCACATTCCTCCTACAATATGGCCGCTACTTGTCGACAGCAGAAACACCCACACGTACAAGTCACTACTTTTTGTGAATAATATCGTAAGATTTGAAAGATTTCAAGATCACACCTAGCACTGCATGCAATAAAAATAGTATATTTGGTTTTCTTCGTTGGAAACTTACACTTGCCATTCTTTTATAGAGATTCTTTTCTCTTCTTCCTGCAGCTAGAACATCTTGCTGTATGTGGGTGAAACATTCTGCTCTACGAAGACCTCTGAAGGACTGCAAGTTTGTGCTCTTATCTTTGTGCACTAATCCGGTCTACAACGCATACCTTTATGAAAAGCAGTACTGCAATGCATCCACACAGAGTGGTTGAAAATAAACACAGACGAAAAGCGATGCTTTCTCTGCATATGTGTTTGAAAGAAACTGTAGGTACTCAACCGAGAAAAACACAGAAATGAAGCCCATTGCCTGACATGTGCCGCTTAAAATAGCGACTAAACAAGAAGTGAAAATCGGATTTAATGACTTGGTTCGACGGCTAACGCTGCCAGTACTTTGGAGAAAGCAAGATGGAATTACCAGCCGCAGGTTACAGCTCCAGCTCGAGAGATGAGACAGAGACGAGCGATTACCATAGACATGTCACACCACTGAGTGTTCTTTGTCTTCTTAAAGCAAAATAAATTAATGAAAAATTTAAGGGAGATGTTTAGAACTTTCTATGATTGTGAAGGCTAAAACTTAGTTGGTCATTTCATTAAACTTCTTAGATCACTTGTTCACATTATAGGACATAAAACATCACCGCACATAACGTCCACATCCACTTTCCGAAGGTGGTTTTGAAACCGGCATTTCAAGCAGCTCTTTTGTCGCTAGCCATCGATTGTCGCTTTCTTGGTCTTGCCAGCCTGCGACTAGGGCCTATTGCGTAGTTAACAATAATGATGCGTTATAAAGCTTTGAGCAGACGCAACGGACGTACACAAGGCGGTGAACGCGCTGCGAACATGCTGCCGCCGTTTCAATGACGTCCTATGAGCGGTGACGTTGACATTTCTCAACCGAGTTGCGCCTTCGCTGAAGTAGTGCGCAGTGTACAGTTCCCCTCTGACGCCACCGTTGAGATTTGCGTGAGCTTTCGGAGTGCCCTCTGTCACTCTGCACTAAATTGTCCTCCAAAGCTGTTGCTTCCCTTGCCTATTACAGCCCCACCTTGAAACACATATATTCAAGGCTTTCGTTCAATATGGCATGCCAAACAGCGACAGTTACGCTGAATAAGAAAACGTATGATCTCGATTTCAGTGACGTGCTTTAAAATTTGTCTGATTGGCGTGCACCCAAGACAAAACACACGCTCAAACCGCTAACAATCCCATTATTTTCTGCACATCTCCTCTTGAAATCGGTACCGCCTGTAATAAATACAAGTCTTGAGCGACATCAAATATATACATGGAGCTGAAGACTTAAACATTCATAAATCTAATCCAACCAACTCAATGTACACGACCGCATACTTTCACTTTCATCACTGAAGCAATATCTGACATCGTGGAAGTCTTTAAGCGGTACTTCGAGGTGCATCGCTCGTTTAACAAACAATTCAACTATTTTCGAAAACGCAAGTTGCGTGGCCTGAGGCCTCATGACAGAGATCCAAAAATTATGCCAGTTGATTTTCTTAGCCAACTTTAGAAAATTTGAGGCACATCTTTATTTGCCATTTAACCTTTTTTTTTACAATTACAATAAGACGGTTTTGTCATCAGCGTAGGCCGTATTTTCTTCTCTTTCCATAGGTCTAAATTCACGGCTTCTTTCATTCTTAATCAGCGTTAACCAAACTGGGTCTATGCGTTAGCAAATAACAGAGGAGAAAGCGGATACCCTTGTCTAACAGAACTATATTGAAAGATCCTGTATCAATGTGATGCCAAATTCGGCGTACCGGTACATTGTAAAGGCTTAAGCCGCATGAAACCAGGAGGAGCTCTGATACCAGAACTTACTGCATCGTCGGCGGCCCTCATTTCTGGAGAGTACTGCGGCTCCGTCAGGCGAAAACGTGCAGAACTATAAACTAAGCTGACCACATATAAAAATGAAAAAAAAAAGAAAAAAGAAATTGCAAACATCGAATTGAATTCGGTCGCATACGCCAATGTCCGCCAAGAATCAACTGAGCCATGAGCGTTGTTTTTTTGTTCCTTTTTTTCTCCTTTCCTCAGCATTAACACCTCTTTTTGGGCGAGTTGGTTCATTTTTGGAAAACTTTGATAGAGCGCAAACACACACGACCACTAAGGACAAGAGACGAGACACAAGCGCCGGCGCTTGTGTCTCGTCTCTTGTCCTTATTCCTCAGAATGATATTCATTACACCTGTTCCAATGCAGAAAAGCGCTATATACATTATTTACGAATAATCATCCTGTAGCCGAACCAGGGAAATATAAATATACAGTACATACACAATATACACAACACAACTAAAACATGTCTCTACACAATTGCACTAAAACGGAAGAAAGGCTAGACAACACATTAAGATAAGGACTAGTCTTCTTGAGAGTCACTGCCTTCATAAGTGTCTCTAAGGTGGTGCCCCACCTGGCCAAAATGTACACTGGGGAAACTAGAAACTCAGCATTCCCATCCAACATGCGGGTTTTCAACAGGCTATGCAGGTAAAGGAGGAAAATCGTGCGAAAGAGTTCACTGCCATGTTGGGTGTCCATTAGGTAACTTACACTTCGAGAATTCGAAACGTCATTCTTCAGTGCTTTTTGCAGAATGTCCCATATTATTATCGCATCTTTAAAGGCTATAACGTAGTGTTGAATGGTTTCAGGTGTATAACATAGCCGATAATTTAAAGTCGAAACAAAGCCAAATATTAACTGGTACGACGTTTTACCTGCCATGGTCACTATTCTTCAATATGGCATTTAATACACTAAAACAATGTTCTATGTACACGGATCCAGATTAATATGAAAAACAGCATATAAGCAACACCGAGCTCTAGACAAGACACAATGTATATAGCACATAACTTAAACGTTAGTGCCCCTACCATTCGAACTCGGAATTCCTCTTCCGCTCATCATGGCTATATTCCTCCTTATGTAGCAGGCTTTGCTCTTTTCCGCTTTGTATATTTTCTGGGATGTAGAAGTGGTGGCCATGATTCAACTATCGCCATTCGAACACGCTGAATCATTAAATGCCTCGGCTTGATGTGCTGAAACTAAGCTCTGCATCATAGGTGGGTGGTGAAAACGTTTAATAAAATATGGGGTTACATGAAGGTTGCTGTGGGGTCAGGCTTAGTGCCCTTCCCCTCACAAACACTAGGTGGAGTCCCTAGTACGGGACCCCAGTGGCTTCCGCTGCCGTCATTGCTTGTTTGACCAACGCGTTTTGGGCTTTCAGGTCGGAGCAGGCGAGTAGGGTCGCCTCCCAGTCCTCCCGGGTGGTGTTTTGGTTAGGTGCAAAGGCAAGGTTGGAGGGGCACGCCCACACCATGAGGAAAAGGTCCGAGGACATTTCCCCGCAGTGTGGGCACTCCCAGGAGAAGGCACTGTCAAAGTGTTTAAGTGACGCCGGGCACATCATAGTATTCGTAAGGAGGCGAAGAAACACGCGTTCCTCCGCTCTTGTTAACCCCTTACAATGGTGGGGGTAAATATTGTGCCTGTTTTGGTACAGCTGCGTAATTTCTCTGAAAGTGTAGGCTGGTGTAAATTCTTCTGAGGAGGAAGGAGACGAGGTTGCCCGGTTAGAAAGCGCGCGGGCGGCGGCATCTGCTGCCTCGTTTCCTTCTAGCCCAGAATGGGCCGGAGCCCAGACTATGAAGCGGCGGGATGGACTTTCCACGTACGAGCTGTTTTGGAGTAGTCGGTAGGTCAGGTACGAGCTGTTTTTTAGTAGCCGGTAGGCCAGGATCGGAACCCAGCCCTGTTGAAAGTTCCTACACGCCCCTCGCAATTCCGTTATGATTGTTTTGGAATCAGAATGTGTTGCTGCTAACGCGATGGCGACCTCCTCTGCCTGTGTTACGCTTCGGGCTTTAAATGTGAGCCCGTTCACCGTTTTGGACTCGTGGATCACTGCCGCAGTGTACCGCCCGCCTTGGTGCGGGCCGGACGCGTCCACATAGTACACTCCGGGTTCCTTTTCGTAGTGATGAGCTAAGGCCTCTGCCCTGGCCATGCGCCTACCCTCATGGTCGTCCTTGGACATATTAGTGGGGAGTGGTTTTACGTGCAGGGCGTATCGCCACTCCTGGGGAAGCCTTACTCTTTCCTCGGTTACAGTCGTGTGTTGTATGTGTAGACGGGTTAATAGGCGACGCCCCGACGGTGTCTGCGATAGTCGCGTGTATTGACTCGTTAGGTGGGCTTTTCTGAGCTCCTCGAACGAGTTCGTCATACCCAGACCTTGGAGTCTCAGGTTCGACGCGGCTATAGGGAGGTCGAGGGCCTTCTTCGCTATTTTGCGCGTGATCACCTCGAGGATGTTCTCGTCGTGTTTCTTGAGGTGGAGATAGGGGGTCGAGTACAGGATTCTGCTTGTTACAAAGGCATTGGCCAGCCGTAGAGCATCTTTGCTTCTCAGTCCCCCTTTTTTGTTTGAGACTCTGCGGACCATTCGGCCCACCTGTCTCCCACCTTTTTTAGCTTGTCGAGTGTGGTCGTCGCTAGTTTACGCTGGTGAATGAAAAGGCCCAGTACTCTAATTTCCTCTCTCTCGGGTATCGGTTCTGATCCAAGTCTCAATTCTATCTTGTCTGTGCCTTTTTTGGAGGGACGAATATGGACGAATTCAGATTTTTTTGGTGAGCACTGAAGGCCGCATTTTTTCGCGTACTCATTTACAGCGGTGGCTGCTTCCTGCAAGCTGGCCTGCATTTCTCCGAGAGAGCCCTGCGTGGCCCATATGGAGATGTCGTCCGCGTACAGCGCGTACTGCACGCCCGAGACTTTCTCCAGGTGGACCGGGAGATTTTTCATTGCCATGTTGAAAAGAAGCGGGGATAGCACCGCTCCCTGTGGTGTGCCTCTCGTGCCTAATAGAAAGGGACCATGGTCTGCGTTCTGGATCCTCACGTAGGCCCGTCTGTCTGAGAGGAAGCGTTTTATATACTCGAACCCGTTCTTTCCACACCCCGTCTCCGAAAGGTGTGTCAGGATGGCCTCGTGCGTCACATTATCGAAGGCTCCCTTCAGATCTAGGGCCAGCACTATCTTATCCCCGTTCGGATGTTCTATTCGATTCAATATTTCTCTGCTAAGCTGTAGCAGGACGTCCTGAGCCGATTTATTTGGCCTGAAGCCATACATCGAGTCGGCGAAGACTCGCTTATTTTCAAGATACTCGGAAAGTCTGTCTCATTGTTTCCATCAATTTGCCTACGCACGACGTGAGAGAAATGGGCCTGAGGTTGTCCGTATCTATGGCTTTGCCTGCCTTTGGGATAAAAGTTATGAGTGCCGTCTTCCATTCGGTGGGAAGAGGAACTTCGCCCGTCCAGATCGAATTGAAGTGTTCTAGCAGGGATTGGTACGCGTGGTCTTGTAGGTTTGCTAGGAGTTTTACCGTGATCCCATCCCTTCCTGGCGCGGTCCCGCGTTTCATTCTCGCTAAGGCTGCCTTGAGCTCGTATAGTTTGAAAGGTTCATCTAGCTCAACATTTTCGTCTCCACTGCACCTATAAGCTTCTCCCATTGGGTCTTGGGTCGTGCTCAAGTACTGGTCTCGGAGCTTCAGCGCTAACTGGGCCGTATTTCCTTGAAACGCGTGTATTGCAGGTGTTTCTGCGACTCGGTGCGCGTCTGGTTTGGATCTATGAGAGTTCGGAAGAGACGCCATGTGTTTTTGCCAGACATCTGCCTAGCTGTCGCGTTGCACCTCTCTACCCAGTTAGCGTCCGCGAGTTGCGCCGCGTATTCTGCCGCCTCTTTTGTTATCGCCGCGATCCGAGTTTTTAGCTTGCGGTTATGTTTCTGCCTGCGCCAGCCATCTTTTAACCATGCTGCGTCTGGCTTCCCAAAGGTGGAGGAGGTGGGTGTCCACATCCGTCACCGCCTCAGAGAGCTTTACCCGCGTTTCCGTCGAACGGAGACTGGTCAGCAGCTGTTTGGTCCAGGCTTGGTATCCCTGCTCCTGGATAGAACTAACATTATATCCTTTTCTAAATTTTGCCCAGTCCGGCATCCTAGTCTGGCACGTCGGTCTGGTACGGGGTTTAGTGCGGATCGTTATGTTGATCAGACAGTGGTTACTAGCGAATGTTTCCTCCGTATTCGTCCACTCCACTCGCCTCGCGTTTTTTGAAAAAGTTAAGTCCAGACAAGTGTCCCTCTCGCCGAGTTCCCAATTCGCGTGGGGTACGCCGGGTCGGTGTGTAGGGTTAGGCCTAATGTGGACGCTGCCTCCGCTAGCTTCCGTCCTCGTATGTCCTCTCGGTTGTAGCCCCATGAGAGACTCTGCGCGTTGAAATCTCCTAACACTAATAACGGATCTCGTCCCGCTTCCCTGACAGCCCTACTCAGGAGTGTGGAGAACGTTACATTTTTTGCTTTAGGTGGGCAGTACACGTTCAGGATGTGGAGTGGCGGATCATCCTTTTTTATGGGCAGGAGAGTCACCATCACGTATGAAAAGCTGGCTTGTAATTCCAGATCTATCAATTTGCTGTGAAATTTTTGTGCACGAAGATGCATGTTAGGGGGTCGAGTTGGAACGTTTTGTAGTTTGTGAGGCTCGCGTTCCCGCCTGGCTCCTGTACGGCCACCACTGCCGGAGTATGCTCGTACGTGGAAAGGTGCCTCCTAAGGTCCGCTCTCTTAGTCTTTGATTTAAAGCCTCGACTATTCCACTGTGTTAAAATTATAGGGCTCTCCTTAGTTCGTCCCGACATGTTGTGCCTGAAGATTGTTATTCTGGAGGGGGAGCTGCTGCAGCTTCTCACCCTCACTGATCACCCTACGCATCTTGTGAGTTACGGGATTCGTCGGTCTCCTTGTGTTTGCATACTTGCGAATCGTCATCGCTTTCGCTATCTGTCGTGATACTATGGAGGGAATGGATTCTTGTATCTTCCTCATCATAGCTTCTAGTTTGTTTTCCATGCTAGGCTCTGCGTCGCTTTCCATCGCCTCCTCTTGCTGAGGCGGCTTAGATTTAGCTAGTGCAGTTTCTGGTTTGCTGGTTAGTAGCTCTATTTGAGCTTTTAGGGCTGCTATCTGTTTTCTTAATTCAATTTCTACCAAATTTGGTGTAGGTGGAGAGGTAGTATTGGGAGGAGGAGGGGCAACCCCACTCACCGGCTGCTTCCCGTTATTGACCATGCTGGCCCAGTTCCTCCCAGTCGAAAAAAACTACAGAACTGTGTCAGAAATACGACAAAATATCCTGTAGTTCTGTCGTAACCATCAGATTTTTCTGTAGTTCTGTAGTACTTTTCTGTAGTTCTGTAGTTTTTCTGTAGTATATTTCTGTTGTCTGTAGTTCTGTAGTACTTTTCTGTTGTAACTAGAGAAATTTCTGATGTTACTACAGAATGTTCTGTTGACACAACAGGTTTCCCGTCAAAAACCGCATACGCTGTCGTAACATCAGAAAAGTTTCTGTAGTTTTTTCCGACTCTCTTGATTGTTTTGTTTAGAATTTGGCTCCATGTTAGTCGAAGGGGGCGGGAGATTCTCGCTCCTTCTTGTCTTTTTCTTGTTTTTCTTCTTTTTCTTGTTCTTGTTACTGGATTGTTGCTGCTCGTTCCTTCGGAATTTCGCAGTGCAGTCTTTAGAGTTCGTGGCGTGTTCGCCGCCACATACCGCACATTTTGGATTGCACTCGTGAGGGGCCCGCACCCCCTCCACAAACGGAGCTTGCGTTCCGCAGAGTCCGCAATTTTCTTGCCTCGGTGTCGGGCAGGCGTCTGCCCTATGTCCCACCGTGCCACACAGGTTACACGCTGGTATGGTGCGACGGTAAGTGGCTACCGGTATAACTTCCGCGTTATACAGCACAGCTCTGGGCTTGTACTTCCCTTCGAAGGTGACCCTTGCTTTGTTCGAAATGCCGAACTTTCGGATCTCCAGGATTTTGTTCTCTCCGCGAAAGCTTCTCACCTTCCCTCGCAGGGATTCGGTGGTCTCCAGATTGGCCACAGTGATGACTCCGTGTACCACGTTGTCCTCACTTTGCTTTACGTGTCCACGCAGATAGAGGTCTCGCCCTTGCGTTCGGATTGCAAAGTCGCCGACCAGTCTGTCTGCCTCATGGATGCTTGACGTGCCCACAATGATCAGGTTTTGTCCGGGGACACTGTGAAGAAAAAATTTTCTGCTTCGGCCTCCCCGACTCGCTGTCGTAGAGCTAGGCCCAACT
>JAJIZL010125629.1:28976-39442 GCA_023969395.1 Amblyomma maculatum | reverse complement strand
AATAAATAAATAAATAAATAAATAAATAAATAAATAAATAAATAAATAAATAAATAAATAAATAAATAAATAAATAAATAAATAAATAAATAAATAAATAAATAAATAAATAAGGGGATCGTAGTATGGCTTAAGTCGACTGACATGAACAACTTCTCGGCCGCGGCGACGGTGGTCCGAAGAAGACGTTGCCGACTCCACGACGTAGTTAACTGGTGATGTACGCTCTAATACACGATAAGGGCCATTATACTTTGCAGAGAATTTGGAATCAGCCGGAGCACAGAGCCAAACGAGGGTGTTGGTAGAAAAGTCAGCAGCGGGCTTGCCGTGATCGGTCTCATGTCGGCGAAGATCTTGAATGTCCGACCTGAATGAGCGAGCCAGCTGACGGCACTGCTCAGCATTACGGGCAACAGCAGAAAGAGAAGTGTACTCTGAACTGTCGGGGTGGTAAGGAAGTATAGGTGTCCAGTAGACAGGAAGGCTCACGACCGTATAGGAGAAAGAATGGGGAAAATCCAGTAGTTGCCTGAGACGCTGTGTTATAGGCATAGGTGACGTATGGAAGCACCTGATCCCAATTAGACGCGTCAGAAGAAACGTACGTGGCGAGCATGTCACCAAGAGTTCGGTTGAACCTTTCTGTGAGGCCGTTAGTTTGAGGATGGTAAGCTGTGGTCGTTCGATGTATTATTTTGCAAGCTTCCAACAGCTTGTGGACCACTTGTGATAGGAAGACGCGGCCGCGGTCACTGAAAAGTTCACGAGGAGCCCCGTGATGTAGAACGAAGTGACGTAGGATAAAGGAGGCGAAATCACGAGCACTAGCCGCAGGGCTGCAGTCTCCGCGTAGCGAGTGAGGTGATCCACGGCGACTATTATCCAGCGGTTGCCTGATGTCGAAGATGGAAGAGGGCCATAGCGGTCGATGCCGATACGATCGCAGGGTCCCGCTGGACAAGGCAATGGCTGTAATGGGCCGGCGGAGGGGCGCGGAGTAGACTTCCGCTGCTGACAAGCAGTACAGGAGCGAATATAGCGGCGGACAAAGCTGTACATTCCCCGCCAGTAGTACCGCTGGCGGAGATGCTCGTATGTCTTCAACAAGCCAGCATGTGCGCTTTGCGGGTCGGCATGGTGATGGGCACAAATTTCTGTGCGAAGATGGCGAGGAATGACCAAGAGCCATTTGCGGCCATTCGGGCGATAGCTTTTGCGTTACAGCAGACCACCCCGGATCATAAAATGTGAAGCTTGGCGACGAAGGGCTCGCGGGAATGAAGATGTTGAGGACGCAGTGAGGACGTTTAGGAGCGAAGATATCCAGGGATCCCGGCGTTGTTCAAAAGGAAGATCGTCGGAAGTAAGGGCTGCCACGGAGGGTTCGGATATCGAATCCGAGGGTCCAGGAGAAGACAGCGGCGAGCGCGACAAGGCGTCAGCGTCGGAGTGTTTGCGTCCCGATCGATATATCACGTCAAAGTCAAAATATTGAAGGCAAAGAGCCCAGCGGCCGAGCCGTCCTGAAGGGTCTTTCAGGAAAGCCAACCAGCAGAGGGCATGGTTGTCGGTAATAACGTTGAAGCGGCGGTCATATAAGTAGGGGCGAAACTTTGTTAAGGCCCACACGATTGCAAGACACTCCTTTTCCGTGACGGTGTAGTTAGATTCAGCTTTCGTTAGCGCTCGGCTAGCGTAAGCAACTACATATTCAGAAAAGCCGGGTTTGCGTTGAGCGAGGACAGCACCGAGACCGATGCCGCTGGCGTCAGTGTGCACCTCTGTAGGAGCGGATGGGTCGTAATGGCGGAGAATGGGCGGATAGTAGACGTCGAAGCGTAGTGAAAGCATCATCGCAGAGTGGGGTCCATGTACGTAGACAAGTCGGCGGGACCATTTAGCAATTTTGTAAGCGGTGCAATGATGGTCGCGAAATTGCGGAGAAACGGCGAAAATATGAGCATAGCCGACGAAGCTGCGCAGCTCTTTAACAGAAGTCGGTTTCGGGAATGACCGCACGTAGTTTGTCCGGATCGGGTAGGATACCATCTTTGGACACGACATGACCCAGTATTGTCAGCTTGCGGGCGCCAAAGCGACACTTCTTCAGGTTAAGTTGAAGACTGGCGCCAGTGAGACAGCTCAGGATTTGGTGCAAGCGCACGAGGTGCGTCGGGAAATCGGGAGAGAAAACGACGATATCATTCAAATAACAAAGGCAAATGTTCCACTTGAGGCCGCATAAGATGTCCATCATTCGCTCAAACGTAGCAGGAGCGTTGCAAAGACCAAACGGCATCACAGTGAATTCATATAGTCCATCAGGGGTAACAAAGGCTGCCTTGGGGCGGTCAGACTCAGCCATAGGGACTTGCCAATAACCAGAGCGCAGGTCCAGGGACGAAAAGAACTCGGCTCCTCGCAAACAATCGATGGCGTCGTCAATGCGGGGTAGTGGGTATACGTCTTTACGAGTCATTTTGTTAAGACGGCGGCAGTCAACGCAAAATCTTATGGAGTCATCCTTCTTTTTCACAAGTACCACCGAAGATGACCACGGACTAGATGAAGGCTGAATTACACCACGTTGGTAGCATATGTCGTCGACCTGCTCAGCGATAACATGGCGCTCCGTAGGCGAAACACGGTAAGGGCGCTGGCGAAGAGGGGCATGACTGACGGTGTCGATGTGGTGAACAACCTCGGTCGCACGGCCCGAGGAAATCGTCTGCACGTCAAACGAAGAACGGAACTGGTTAAGGAGAGCAAACAGTTGCTCACGGTGAGTCGGGTCTAGGTCACTGGCCACAGATGATTGAAAAAGGTCCCAACTCGGTATATCGGAAGAGGCAATAATCGGCGTTATGGAGGCTACGTGGGCACTCGGTGGTAAATACCCGTCAATATCAAACGGCGAGATGAGGTCAGCAACTTCAATATGGCCAAAGCATTCGTCACGAAGTAGCGGGACCGCAGCGGTTGAGGCATTCGCAACAATCATCAGCGGCGCCGCGGTTAGTATCGATGATAACAAAGGGAAGAAGGAGCTTACGGCGAGAAGCGAACATGGGAGAAGGCGCAAAAAGAACAGTCGCGTCCGAGGAAAAGGGTACACACACGGGAACAATCACAACACAGTTGGGCGGAAGGTCGGTGTCATCGGCGACAACAAGTTTGACGCAAGAAAAAGACGGCGCATCGTCAAGAACCGCATCACAGAGCGCTGAGAAGGCGACGTGGGTGCGGGCGCAGTCAATAACAGCATTGTGGCGGGGCAGGAAATCCCAGCCAAGAATTAAGTCATGCGAGCATGACGCAAGCACTAAAAACTCGACGATGTATAAGACGTCCGCGATAACGACACGCGCTGTGCAAGCAGCAGACGAACGGAATCGGCGCCGGCGGTGCGAAAAGAGAGTCCAGAAGGTGGGGTGATGACTTTACGAAGCGAGCGGCAAAAACTTTCGATAATGACGGAGAGAGTGGCCCCTGTGTCGACGAGTGAGGGTACGAACACCATCAACAAAAACTTCGAGAACGTTCGGCCGAGACAGACGATGTGCGCAGTTCGTGCCCCAGGAACTGCGGCGGCTAGTTTTCCGAGTCTTGTGTCACGCTGCGACGCCGCATTCGAAACACGGACCGACTGCGAGGGGACGGCGAGCGGTGCAGTGGAATGTGCTGGTGGCCAGACGAGTCGGGCGGCTGCCCTGGAGATGTAACCGAAGGTGGGCGCAAGGTGTCGTACTGATAATTGCAGTCATCCATAGTGCGTGTAGGGGCAGAGCGCAGAGTGCAACGGCACAGGCGGGCGACGTGGCCTGGAATACCGCAGGCATAGCAAATAGGCCGGTTGTCATTCGTGCGCCAAGGATTGTAGGGAGGCGTCGTAGATCGGAACCGTGGGGCGATAGATGGTGGCGCCATAGTCGGCACGTACGCAAAGGACTGTGGCGGCGGTGGACGGGCGATAACTTGTGCATACGTGGGAGGCATCTGTACTTGCACAGGTAGAGGCGGCACGACAACAGGGAGGCTGTAACTCAATGGTGCAGCAAGAGGTGTGGGCTGCAGTGGAACAGGGTCGGCATGAGGTGACAGGCGCTGGCTGACCAAAACTGGGAATGGCATCAGCAACCTCCTGCGTGATGGTGTGTCGGATAGGAGGGGTAAGCAGCTGGGCTGTAGATGACGGGCGTGGGTCAGACAAAAGCCCAAGCTGTCGGGAGACCTCATCTCGAACGAAGTTTTTGATGTCAGCCAAAAGGTCGCTGCTCACACCCAGGCCAGAGATGGACGCAGCAGGTGCGGGAGAGCGACGAGTGCAGATGCGTTGCTTGAGCATTTCGTCGAAACTTTGGCAAAGGTTGTATACTGATGCCACCGTGGTTGGGCTCTTTGCCCAGAGCATGTGAAATGCATCGACATCAATGCCCTTCATTATGTATTTTATCTTGGCAGCCTCATGCATAGACGGGTCGACACGCTTGCATAAATTTACGACGTCTTCAATGTAACTTGCGAAGCCTTCTCCTTCATGCTGAACCCGCACGGACAGGGCTTCTTCAGCGCGTAGTTTCCGAACTGTGGGACGACCGAAAACGTCCGTGAACTTTGCCTTGAAGTTGGCCCAAATTGGCATGTCGGCCTCATGATTTCTAATACCAGAGGTTAGCAACGTCCCTCGGGTAGAAGATGACGTTGTTGATTTCCATGCGGTCATCCCAGTTGTTATGACGACTCTCCCGCTTGTTCGAGGCCAACCAATCTTCAACGTCCTGGTCGCCCTGCCCGCTGAAAACTGCGAGATCTCGCTGCCGAATGGTGCCGGAGCATGAGATGAACTGCGAAGGGGCATGCCACCAGCTGTTGGCCTACCTCTTGCATATCTTGCATATCTTGCAATGTCTTGCATATCTTGTCGAGACATATTATATATGTTTAGTAGCCATCTCAGAGGTCTACTGAGACATCTATCAGGCATCTTGCTTGTCTTGGCAAGACAGTTTATAGCCGTCTCATAGATGGGTTGGTGTTTACTGGGTAGGTATCGTACGTCTGTGGAGCTCCACGGTGATCGTGTAAGAGTCGTACCCCGCACTTCCACCAAATGAAGAGGGGTTTAATGGGGGTTATTCGAAGGTCTGGAGATGGCGACCGGCGACACAAGACGATCGTAGAGCGAAGCACAATCTCGTCCGAACAAGACAGTCCGAGCTCTCATTGCGCGCGCCAGCTGATCGGCGTCTTCATCGTCGTTAGTGTCAGCGCTGTATCATCTTCTTCCTTACAAAATAAATTTAAAAAAATAAATAAGTAAATAAATAAATAAAATTTGTGGCACGTCTGGCTTGGCTGCTTAGTCATCTTTTTTTTTTTTCGGCGCCGCTTCGCGCGCTTGTGTTTTGACACTCGTTTGAGAAGTTAAAACTGCAGGCAGGGACTTGCGCTAGCTAGGGCAACAACCTTCCGTGTGATTATAGAACACACAGCGATTGGAAAGGCTGCCGACTCGGCCGATGTGGCGCGTCCGCTGACAGCCATCTTGTCAGTTGATTGGTTCAACTGCAACCGCCGACCTCAGTTGAACTGAACTGCAGTTCAGATTTCAACTGCAGTTGGCGCTGCCATGTAACATCGCTAACTGCCGTTCAGTTCGACTGACCGCCCACTGAATTGCCGTTGAAAACGCCCGTGTAAAAGGTATTCCCCTTTCTCTTAAGTTCGGAGTCGAGCAATTCAGCTTGGGCTACAAGATTGCTCGCGTTCTGCTTGGAATCTGCTGCGTCTTGTGTTTTCTGTGCATTTGGGCAGTGAATGGAGATGTGCCCATACAATTCTGGCAACGAAAGCACTTCACGTCTTCACTTCTATTTTTGCTTCCAACGTTAGGACTTTGGATTAAAGTCTGCTTTTCTGGTTTCTCCCCTCTTTGCTGATGTAGTTAATTCAGAACCTTCGAAAGTGTAAAGTTGCATTTGCGCCAGTTTGAACTTCTCTAGTTCAATTTGGAGCTTCAACTTTTCAATTTCAAGTAATTGAGCCTTATGATAGCTCCTTTTATGCCAACAACGCTCGCGTCATATTTCCTAATGCTCTTTCTTTTGTTAGCATCGGCTCTATTGACGCAGGTATCGCGATAAACTCTAGACCATTCCCTGCGGCATCCATCCCTGTATCAGTCACTACAGCTACCTATAGAGTGCGAGGACTGCACATACATGGCAACTTCGGAGAAAGCAGAAAGGTGTCCTACTTTTTTCGATGCTCCGTCGGCCGCATTGTTGTCGCACTCGGCGTGGTGACAGCGGGCTCCCAGGAAGGTATACATGCCTACGAGTTATTCCTGGCCCCTCAGCAGCTCCCCGCCTTGGACCCTGCATGACTTGGTCGTCTGGTCCTTGCTCTGAACCTTTCGATGGAGACGCCTGGTTCCTTTCAGCAGCTTGCTGTCTCGAACTTTCGACGGCTTGTCTTCGCCCAGTTCCTTCAGCTCCTCGCTGACTTGATCCTCCGACGTCCTCTCGAACTAGACCATTCCGTCTGCTAATCAAAGACCGAGGACAAGGATATTAATCAAAAACGGGGGAAAGAAGAGGTCCCAAGCAAACATATACGAACAGAATTGACGTCACTGCATTCCGAAGCTTTGCTTTCCCCTACGTTTTCTTTTCCGCACACTTGCATGAGGGACCAACGTATGCCTCAGGAACAATCACTGAAGGTTCTTTATAAAAAAAAAAAAGAAGAAGAAGAAGAAGAAGGGTGTCGCTGAGGGGTCAAACGGGCCTGCCCACGTTCCTCAGCGCGAAGGACCACCTCATCACCTATCACGATGTTACCATGCGTCATAGAAACTCCCGCAAAATCTAACCTCTTCACCATTCCCTGACCGAAACCGAACAAGTGGCATGGCGTCGACTGCAAACCGTCATCACCCCTTTCCTTCTCTCCTTCATACATAGAAGGAAAAAATCTCCAAACTCTATATTATGCAGTAACACCACAGCTTTCCTTATTTATTAACAATGCTGCAGAGTCTTTAAATAACTCCAAGCAGGAGTGATGGGCGGAAAATAAATTATACAATAAAAGTTACACTACACAATAACCATCAACTACATCACATCAGGGTGTGAACTGAAGCAAAGGAAATCGGACACAGGAGTACAAGGACATCACGTGCGCATATTATTAAAATTTCCAATAAATACATCAACACTGCAACTATCGGCAATATGTTTCGGTAACTGATTCTTCTCCACTTATGGTTCTAGGAAAAAATGAAAATTTGAACGTGTTATTCAGAGCGGAATGCTCTTGAATCATTTTACCGTTATCCAAACGGGAGCTTGCGTGCGAGGTGTTACTAGGAATTAAATTATAATTGATCATTAGGGTCAGGTTATTGCACATGAGGCATAGGTACCTTAATCGACATTCACTACGTCTGGCTTTAAGTGCGTCAAGGCCGAAATGCCTGATATTTTCTGTCGGGCTGTCAGTTCCATTATATTTGTTACAAATTAATCTAGCCGCAGTCTTTCGGATTTTTTCTAACCTGGCTATGTTTTTGTCAGTGAAGGGGTCCCACAGACAGGGAGTGTACTCCAAACATGGCCTGACCAACGCTTTATATGCTGCTAACTTGACATGGACATGGGCATGGGCAGAACATGTAGTGCGAAGAGAGGATAACCGATGGTCGCTTAGGGTAACAAACTGGATTCCAAGGGAAGGAAAGCGTAGCAGTGGGCGGCAGAAAGTTAGGTGGGCGGATGAGATTAGGAAGTTCGCAGGGGTCAAGTGGATGCAGCTAGCACAGAACCGGGTTAAGTGGAGGAATATGGGAGAGGCCTTCGCCCTGCAGTGGGTATAGTCGGGCTGATGATGATGATGACATGGACAGGTGCTTTTGAAAGCTTACGCTGGACAAACCAGAGATACTTAAAGGCTTTGGTGCATATGGTATTAATATGGGCATCTCATCGTATAGATATTATGTAACTGTAACGCCTAGATATTGCACTGCCAGTGATTCTTTAAATAGAATGTCATTAACTGAGTAAGAATGCTTCAAAACTGTTTTGGTTCCGCATATACGAAGAACTAAACACTTAATTTAATACATGCTCCATTTCATGAACCAGTACGAAATTTCTTCGAGTTAAGCTTAATTTGGTCGGGTCTTATTTAACTGAAGTGTGTAAAGAACGCAGTCATCTGCGAAAAGGTTTATCTTAACATCACTGCGTGCAGCTTTCACTATATCGTTAACATAGGTAAGAAATAGTATTGGCCCCAATACTGAGCATTGTGGCACCCCTGAAGTTACTTGCAGGGTGTCGGAGCAGGACTTGTCAACTTCCGGTTTTCTAGATAAGCCGTATTAAATTGAATAAGTGTACTATTTATTCCGATGGCATTAAGTTTCAGTAATAAATTATTATGAGGGATGTTATCAAATGCTTTGGCATAGCCTAAGAATTCGGCGTCTATCTGTTCTTTGTTATTAATATAATTTCACACACTTGCCTAACTTGCCCTAATAAACAAAATCTTTTAAAGTTTGAATCATAGGAGCGGTGGGAGGCTGCTTTGCTCAGCTCACAACGGAAGGTACAGCTTCGATCGTGGACTGGGCCTTGAAGATCGCCGCAGCCCAAATATGTCCGACAGCGGCCCGAGGGCCTGTCGCTCTTTGTTTTTGTTTATTGCTTATGTACGAGAAAAGCACTCGCTCACTCTGCGTTCTCCCGTTTTGTGCGCAGAACGATACGAGAGAGCAAGTTGCGCTCATTCTGGTACCCTCTCCGGCCTATTTCTATTATTGAAATTACATTGTTATAAGCAAAGCAAAATGATGCCAAGAGCCTTTAATCCTTGCCTCTTTTGTGGAAACGAGGTTATCCAAAATTACGTTGCAGCAAAAAAAAAAAAAAATGTAGATAACGCAGGAAATCAGATGGAAGGAGGGGGACTGAGCCTGCACCTGAGAATACTAGGGGAAGCTCTGGGGTTATGGCAGTAATCCTGCATCACAAGTAATGAAACGGTGTCACTTGTGTGAACCAGGCATTTCTGCTTCGGAAACATTTCTGCGTCCAAGCTGACATAGGAATTTCGCAACGTGGTAATTCCAGCACGGAACGGCATGTAGCCACACAGCGGAAACCGATGTATTTTGCAGCCATTAAAAACTGTCATCATCATCAGCAGCACGCAGTATCAGCACATGGGATATAATGACTCTCGGATCCCAGGCGCACACGCAGGCACGTTCGTATACGGCTGTCACGAAATCGGAGCACATGTTTATCAAGCCGGTGCGGCGCGAGGCCCGCGCGTCGCCGCATGGAAACTCCCACGAAATTCGAGAAAAACTCTTCCCCCGCGTGAGAGAGAGCGTGGCTTTTTACGCGTCGCCGTCGCCGTCTCTCTCATCACCCGGCGATGAAGGTGGTTCATCAGTCTGGAATGTGCCAGAGCTCTCCAGAATTTTTTACGGGTCCTAGCCAATGACGACGCGCGGCTCGACGGGAGGAAAAGGGGGCGCTATAACCAGCGAAGCTAAGTGTGTGTGCGCGCTAGCTTTAGCGCGCCTTAACAGACAGACGCGGCGCACCCTATTTATTGAGGCCGCGCCGCCTGTGCAACTATTCAGTCAGTCAGTGGTTGCGGCGTGTTCACAAGTACTTCGGCTGGACTCCCGGGGATCACCCGCTGCTGGCAAGCCCACGGACCTGCGAGGGAGCGGCGCTCGTCTTGCATGGCGGCCACATCGTGACTCTCGAGGCGTCGGACTGCAACAGTTCCCGGTGAACAATTTGGTGTCTGTTTATGTGACTCTCTCGTGTTTTCTATGTTGTAAGCCTCTGTGTTATTGAATACATCTGTAGTTGCATGTTTATCGTTTGTATTTGTGAACCTCTCGTCTGTGCATTTCAAGTGTTTTTGTGTATTCCTCTGTATTGTCTCTTGCTGTGCATAAAGTTTCCTTTGTTTGTTACTTCTGACTCCGACCCTTACTCTGGCTTGAACCGGCGACAGCTGGGCCCCAAACGACCACCCTCTTCTGTCACTACAAGGTAGTTGAATTCCGGCTGAGCTTGCCACGTAGGTCGATGACATCTCCTTTGCGGACGAAACAGCTACCCCAACTCACTCTAAGGGTGTCTGGGAGTGTGGGCACCGTTAAGGGCGCATCGTTAATAATCCCCCTAATTATTAACGGGTGACAACGGCTCGGGGCTTTATACCTATGCCGGTTGGTATTCCACATAAGATGTATATCACACTGCTAGTGTATGCTAATTAATGTGTGCGAGATAACAGTGGCACAAATTAAGGGATTCGTTACTAAGCGAGTAGCACGAACGAGAATCTACATAGCGAGCCGATAGACGGGAGCCCCTCTGTCACAAACCCCCGCCTTTACGGTCACAAGAGGTGCGGGATCCTCT
>JAJIZL010125629.1:0-28966 GCA_023969395.1 Amblyomma maculatum | reverse complement strand
AGCTCCCGTATCTTCCGCTGTATAATAGGTGAGGCAGCTTGTGACACCCTCAAAGAATTTCTTTCGACCAACGGCATCGACCGATTTTCATGACTCCGCGTTTAATCCCATTAAGCCGTGGTTAACACCCCCTCATCTGCCACACTTGTCGTTGTCGCGCCATCGGGTTGAAAGGAATGATTCAGGACGTCAAAAGATTATCGGTCGACTGGCTTCAGGAGTGGCACATTACTGTATAGTTTGTATCCTCATATGGGCCTATCCATATTCCCCAATCTAAGGTTTTCAGCGCGTGCGATATATTGTGGCTTGTATCGATTGTAACCTTTTGCCTCTTTCGATGCCACCGAGACTCCTGCAGTTTACTTGGCGGTCTTTTCCTCCTTCGATATGAAAATGGGGTGCCAAATGTCATATTTTTGGGCTTCAATCCACTTTTAATGGTCGCATTTACTAATCATGTCAGTCGACGTCCCGTGTTGCTGGTTAACATTGGGACAGTGCCAATGCTGACCTTGCTGCACTGCATGGCCACGTCTCTCACAGTACTCGCCGGAAGGCAACGACGTTACCGATGTATCCCCACTGAAGAGTTCGACGAGGAGGAATGTGCAAGACGTCGCTGATCGGCGACGTCTTGCACATTGCGACAGTGACATCACTGTTACCAAAGGGACCGCCGGCTGAAACGAACAATGCCGCCGCAGGCCAGACACGCAAAAAAAAAGAAAGAAAGAAATACACGCCATCAACGCGATCTACGTTGTAGGTAGCATTACAGTTTTAGCAGCATCGGACAACGCATACGTTTATAGAGCATTTCACATAACCTAACTGAACCAAGATTATGTAAAAAAAAACTCAGAACGGTGCAGCGAAGCATGGTGAAATCAACGGAATGTATTTTCCCGTCGATCATGTAGTGTTCCTCAGAATATTCTTACATTCCTCTCAATTAGTTAACTAAGATTAAATTTGCAAAAATTTATTATTCAATTTTGGGTCCAGTGGGTTTCATCATGTTGTAGAGGCGATTCGGAAACAACATTATCCTTTGTGTTTTTTCTATCGACGTACCTATGGCGTGGCCGTTTTTTTTTTTTTTTTTTTTTTTTTAAAAAAACCCCGGAAAAAAAAAACAAACAAAAGAACTCACGTTACTGCGTTCGTGCGTTATAATATTACAAGGCTTCCAACAACGTTTGTACGAACGAAACGTACTACGCGGTGACCGTGTCCAAGTGAGCGGCGACCGCTCATTTTCCGGGCTGCGCCATGACACAAATAAAAAAACAAAATCCTTGCCTGCTTTGAATTAAGAGACTTAAGCGCCTTTTTGTTTTGCAAAAGTGACAGCTCGATAAAATCCCTGTCCAAGGTCGCTGTCGGCGCCACGCCTGTCGCGTATCGCGGCCCAGGCTTTCTGTGCTCCTGCAGAACGTGCTGACGTATTGAAACTATGCTGATAGTGGCGTCCGTCGGTCGTTCATTTCGACATGCACACTTCGTTATTCAAAACGCGTTTTGCAGCACTGCAATACTGTCGCGCAAGATGGCAGCCACGCGGTATTTTTCTTATTTCGCGGGCTTTCTTTAAATGCTGGAAAAGACGATCACGTAGGAGGTAAGTTAAGAAAAAAAAACTGGGTCAGTTGCATCCACGGTGGTTGTATCAACCCCCTGTACAACTTAATGAAGTGCATTTGGCTCTACTGTGATTCATAAAGATTTTGCATATTTCATCTTATTTAATTAGCTAATTGAGCGGAATATAAAAATACTCTGAGGAGCGCTACGTGACGAAAAACGCACGAAAAGCACGACGCCCGTGCTTTGTCAGTGCAGGTGCACATATTGATGGAATCACAGAGAAAGAAACTTGGATGCCGTCCTCCGGAGCCGGTCTAATTGGAGCAATAAGCTCGAGTAATCCGTCTAGCACGAGATGCTTTGCGAAAGACGTCCGCCTGCGGGGCTCCCTCTTCCGTCAAGGTCCCCTAGGGCTTTACTGAGGGAGCGGAGGAACCTTGACATCGACGGCAATAAAGTTATCTTGAACTTCTCAGTTTACGTTAAAGATTCCCAGGTGGTCGAAATTTCCGGAGGCCTCTACGGCGTCTCTCATAGCCCGAGTCGCTTTGGACGTTAAACTTCGGCCAAACCAAACATTATGCTTTTTTTTTTTTAAATCCTTGGTTCAAGTTCCGTAAAACATCCTGTATGTGTCATTCCTATTGCTGCTGCGCTTGCCAGGTCCCATTTCACTGTACAGTAGTTGTTGCCGTAGTTAACGTATTTACCTAACGAAAAACCTAAAACTATTACTCCCTGACGGCGCTGACGTGTACAGACAGCGCCCGGGGGTGGCGCCGTACCATCTCTCAAGATCTAATCATTGCAAGAGTTGGGGTGACCCTAACACCAGCAGCGATTCGAAATTGGCGGTATTTATATCCACACCCTGGGTGTCCCGTCTGCAAGTCTAGAAATATAGAAGTTGACATCCATCACCTGCTGTGAGAATGTCCAGCACTCAAGCCAACGCGGATACGGCATCTGGTGGCATGCTGGCCTCTCCCCCCGTAATCCGCAGTCATAATATGCCGTTTGGACGCTGGGACCGCATCATCGTTCACTCCTCGATTTCATTGCATCAGCCAACCTTTTTCATATTTATTTGACCACACCCTTCATTCATCATAACATTGATTTTATGCCCCGAGGCAATAAACTTCGCAAAAAAAAGAAAGAAAAGGTATAAACACCCCATTTACACCATGAATCCAGTCACCATCTAAACTCAATGAATGCTTGTTTTATCATTCTGTGATTTGCCACACCCTCTCCACAATCACCACCCATCCCGATTGGAAACCGCGGTCGCACTTCCGTTACCCGTCGCCATCTCTCCTCTCCGCCAAGGCCTTGATGTTACCGCGCCACTATTGGAAGGCGACGCTTCAGTCGCGGACATGCATTCAACCTAACAGGGAGAATATACATCACCCGTGTGAATACTCTCAGGACCACATCCCACACGTACGTGAATATCCATTTCGCGGAATTTACACGGAAAACATCGGTTCTTCACATGATTGAAACATCATATCATTGAGGGCTGACGTGGTGATAAGTTTGAGGGGAGAACAGGACTCGCATAAGCCATCCCCATTTCCGCAACATAACAGGTCATGCATGCTCTGGGTGATGGCTGATAGTGGTGGCATCAAAATCACATTTTTGCTTTTAGCTGGTGATTTGTCTATTTTTTGTCTTTCAGGCATGGTGTTCAGCGTTGCCACGGCTAAAGTGCCGGTATCGAGGGAGAGCGCGCTTCTCTTCTCTTACGGCCTGGGGTCTGTTTCCACCCCCCGCCGCGCCTCAGTGGGGTCGCCACCGCCGCACTGCTGCTGCGCCTGTGCTACTACCGTTCACGCGCAAGGGAAGCGAGCGCTCGCTCTTCGCTCCGCCCGCATCAGTTGCAACCCTCAGGTTCTGCAATTTCACCCCTTATGGTTTATACAAACACGCCGTATTCAGCGTCTAAGATTTATCTTGTATGATGAATAAAATAGTCAGTAATCCGCGCGCGCGCGCCTTCGTCAGGGCGGCGGCGCCCGGTCGAATGAAGCTTCGAGTACACTTACCTCGAAACTTTTTGCCCCTAAATTTTGTACGAAAATAAATGTACCAGGCCAGTAGTGTGCCACATTTGAAAGCTGCAAGTAGGTGTAGGGCGACATGACGCGAGTGCATGGTAAACCGATGGTTGGAGATTTTGTCAACCGTTGCCGTTTTCGTTCACTGAACAAGACAGGACCGGCGAAAATTCATGGTGCGTCTCAAATGCAGAGAAAGGAACAAAAATTCACGCATATAGTTAAAATTTCAGCTGTCTAGTGGAGTGGGCTGTTTTAGCTTCGTTCAAAACACATCAGTCGGTTGAAAGACCGAAGATGTATATGTAGTTACGCGACTGACGCCCATGTATGACAGACGTAGTCTGTTTAATGCATAGATAAACAACAACCTTTCATCAAGGAAATGGGCATAAAAAGTTATGCAGATTTGAAAAGAGCGGCAAACACTAAAAAAAAAAAAAAGTACTTCAAAGTTACGTGCACATTGTACTGCATATTCATCAAAATGAGACCTGCGGCTAGAAAATTCAGTCTCAAAATATTCCTGCACGGCTTGTGCACATAAGGAGTTGGCCTCTCGTTCCTGTCTGTCACTTTCTTGGCATAATTAATTGACAAGGATTCTGAGAAATTTTTCAAATATCAAAGAAGCGTACCTTGTAACATATGGCTGTTGTCAATTCCTTCCGGGCAACTGAGTGGTGAATTCCCAAGTGCTTATTGAATCAGCATCTTAAGTACTCCGAGAACATTTGTGTGCAGTAGGTGCACGGCAGCTTTTTCAAAAGAAAAAACAAATTGTCCAAAAGGGCGATAAGCTCTGGTTTCGGGTAATGCAGTCCACTAGAATATTCTCTTCGTAGAATATTGTACATGTGGCTGCTGCTTTCGCTAGTTTCAAGGATAGCGCAAGCGTCACACCCGAAGTTGATTAACTTAACGATACATCCAGCGACGTAAGGTGAACCGGAATGTGGGACAGTGGGTAATGGGATGGCAGGAGATGCCATCACTTTCTTCAGTCCCTCGGTTATTGATTGCGGCGCAGCAGAAATTATTCTTTTTTTTTTTTTTTTTTTGCATCGACGCAAGGTACCTTGATTTTGCTCTCAGATGAAACGCCCGTCTTGACATTGTAGTCAAGTGCAACTAGCTGTTACGGTCCTCGCATCTAGCATATGTCGTTCCCTTTCGTTCCCCACCACTGGCATCCCTCCTCAACTCACTTGCCAGGAGCACTAAAGAACATTCAGTCAATTCGCAATATCCCTTCCTGAGAGTTTCAATCATTAGAGAATGCAACTTTGGGTGCTCCGCAGAGCGTGACAGAGAATGATAAAGAAAAGGAAACTGCAATATGACAAAAAAAAAGCCTTTTTAATGTCAGTTTGTTCTATCCATTGTCACAACGTTGTACATGACAATAAATAACATGAGATCTTTGATCCAGACAGCCTTTGTAAGGTATCCTCCTGGCACAAGGAACATGAGAATGAAATGACCATTAGACCGCTTAATTACAGGAAGGCAGCTGCAGGAAGTGGAGCAATAGCTATCACACCGTTGATCACCTGAAGCGACGATGCATGTCTTGGCATTATTTGTTGGCACACACATACTCGTGGAGGAGCCACGCAGGCGTCGATTACAATATGGTACTGAGATTTCCTACTGCACAAGTAGGGCAGGGGTTCCAAGCATGAGCTCATGCACCGCTGCATAAATAAAAATGCACATAAGATTCTTTTGGTCCTTCAAGAGTAGGGCAAGTCACGAACCCTGTGGCGCACTGTCCCACATGCAAAAGCCAAGTTTGCTATGTATCGTACAGCTTGTCACGTGGGATCCACACGTGTTGCCTATCAACGAGTTCCGCAGTTGACAAATGCCACTGACGTCTTCCTGCGTGGTGTCTTCCGCTCGCAGCCGGAGGACTGTCCAGACGTGGTAGGTGACGACGAACCATCAGCAAACTCTGATGACGAATGCCACGCCCTCTCAACGGTAGACGGCGATGACGCAGTTGACGACGCCTCTTCAAACGCAGTTGACAAGGCCTCTTCAAACTGCGGCGGCTCTCCAATATCAATCGGTGTTCCTTCGTCCACCGGCGCCATTCTCAGGAGGGGCGGGGTCTGGCGCGACGTTCCAGGCCCGGACGTGTCCACTGCGAGTCGTTTTTTGTGTGTTCCGTCACCAGTCGTCAGTGACGCGCACTTCGAATCGGGCGCCGCGTCGGTGACGTTGAAGAGCTCCGTGACGCGGACCCGATGCGTAGCGGCGTCCGTGTAGTAAAAGGCCATGAGCGCGTTCTTCTGCTGCGTCACGTCCAGAATTTGCTCGAGCTTGTCGGCGTCCTCCTTCCGCTGGCAACGCTCTATGCACTCCTTCTCCCAACTCAGCGCCTGGTTCGTGAGCGTAATGGCGTCCACAGAGGCCTCTTCGTCGCGATCCTCACTCAGCGTGCGCAAGGCCTCTACGACACTCTGCCTGCGGCAGCGCTCCACAGGTCCTCCTCCGGCCACACCCTGCGGCCCTGAGGCGCCTTTCGAAAGGTTCATGGTGAAACCGAAGTTGAGCGAGCTGACCACGGTGGTGTCCTCGCTGCCAGTGCGGCGAGGTCCCATCGCCAGTCCCGCGTACGATGACTTGCGCTGTTGCGCGCGCTGGCGTTGCTGCAATCTCGGGTTTCCGCGCACCAAATCCTCGAGACTGCGGCTACGCAGGTCGTGTCGAAGCATGGGCGCGGGCACGCGACGCGGCAGCTGGCCCGTGGGTGTCTTGGGCCGGGGCTCGGGCTCGTCTGGAGTGTAGTTGAACTCAGTGATGTTGAGCTGGCAAGAGAAGCGCGCGCTGTACAGTGGGTGCTTGCTCTGCAGCTTGGAGGTGAAGTCGCGGGCCACACCGAGGGTGCGCAGGAGCCGCCGTCGGATCTCCCGGCGAAGCTTAGGAAGCAGCTGCCACATCCTGCGCAAAGGAAAGAGGGTGGTGGGCTCAGTACTAGGCCGCACAGCGCAAGTGGGATGCCGCTTAATTGTACTACTCTCTGGCCCTTACTTTTGCCATGGCACACCGACAGGTAAGGTATCACTCAAGAAAGAAATAGGTTATACATACACTTTACCCTTTAAAAAAAAAAAAAAAAGCTGTGCGGCAGATGTGATTTAAACCTTCCGCAAGGTGCCCACTACTACATTATAATCTCAATAATTACAACTGGTCCGGTTTGCGACGCCGCGTAAGTTGGAAATTCGGCCGGCCCAGAAAGGGGTCATGTCGAAGTCCAAACACAGAAAAGACACACTCCAAGCGCCCCGTCCAAGCATAGTTTCGTTTTCTGACCTTCAGCTCTCAGCACGCAGCGATAGCGATTATCAGTCGCGCACCAGCTTTACAAGCCAAGCTACGCTATGTTCCGGACCCTGAGTGGCGCGTCGGTGTTCTTTTTTCGTTATTTAAGAGTGACGCTCGTTAAGCCCGCTTCACAGTTTTCCGCGCTTTCCGGAGCACAATTACCGGACAGCCTTACCAGTGCGCCCGTTTGCGCTGATTGTCCGTGAACTTGGCACCTTGCCAAGACGTCGCGGGCCGGTAGCATCACGGCCAGTTGCTAAAAAATTATTTGCTTTTGCGTAGTACCTGACGCTAAAACTTTCACGTTGCGCACTCGCTACCGTCCCGCGAGTTCTTTAACCGCCGAATGTGCGTGCGTTCTCCGCGCTGAATGAAAATGCGCGCTTATCACGAGATGGATCGTTGGTAGCGTTGCGATGCCACTGTCGCTGGCGATGGCGCTTCATCGCAAACATGTCGTCCTCTCGCAAATGGTTTTGCGCATGTTGTAGCGGCGCTTCGACGTTTCATGGTTCGCCACCAAGTGAAAAATGCGTTGCTACCGTTGGCCCATTGCGCGACCAAACTTGAACGAAGACACAATCACAGCGGGCGTTTTCGTACCCTCTTTTACGCAACAAGCAATGTGAGAAGGAAGGAAAGCATTACAGGAGTCATGGCGAGGAAACGTGGTGCGCGACCCAGGTGCTTGGAAAGCAGAAACGCGAAGGAACGACAGAGGGAAATAGTAGCCGTTGCGCAATCTTGTGCAAAACGGGAGCAAGCGTGGACGCTGATGGAGAGAGGAAATGAGTAGCACTCCCCCTGAACATGTGGTGCGATATACAGTGCCACGAAGGGGAAGTGCATTTGCTGTTCCGCGCTGCCACCGAGCGGATTTCAGAACTCCACTATAACTGCGATATATCGCTTCGCGCGACCGTATAGTGTGCGGTATGACTTTACATACAGTTCTATGGTAGGCAGACCAATTGCCGGCAAAAACCGCGTTATAACCGGTCCCGCACTATAAGTGGTTACGTTGTAACTGGTTTCCACTGTATAAGCACTCGCAGTTCCAGTAAACCAGAATAATGATTATGGTTTTTTGACAAGGCATGGTACCCACGTTTACAGTCAAGCACGCTAATATACGTGCCACGAATTTATGCGCAAAAGCAAAACCCACATTTTATTTACTCTCTGAAACTGTAGCATCTATTATAGTTAGTCTGAAATTATCTTTTATTCACTATAAATATGAATCGATGCAGTTGTTAAACTAGTCTATCAGGGCAGTAAATTTAATTAATAACTGCCTACTAATGGTGATGACTTGAAATCCCTACAAGCTACTATAGATTTTTTGTATTTATTTGTGATGCTAATTACAGTATTTCAGACCAAGAGATGCTTATCGAACACCTTCTGCAAGTGATGGAATATAATAGCTCATTTACATATGAGTTAGGATGAAGAGTGAGGGGGGGGGGGGGGGGGGAATTCAAGCATTGATGCACTCAGCTTTCTAGCAGGGAGTAGGGGACAGAACGCGAAGTAAGATCTGGGAAAAGAGAGCGAAGTTGCATAGCCTTGATTCTGGCACAGAGAGCTTTCGCGAATGTCACTCTGAGCCGCGGAAATCTGCACAGTGCAAACATATTACACAGCTTTTGCTAAGTTTAGACCACTCTGCGACAGAGCATAAGCAGTTTTTCTTTTCTAAACAAAACTACACAGCGAGACATGACTAGGAAGTTATAACACATACAAGAACTATAGGTTCACAAAAGAATGCACTGAAGTGGCAAAATGAGCAAGAGGAAGTGGAAAAGGGCCTTTATGTACACACAGCAAATGCACTCACTTGCAAATGACAACAATGGTGATGTCTATGGGCAGCACATAGGGGATGGTCAGTATGGATAGAAGCTTCATAGGACGATGCCTGAAGAGCCAGTTGATGACACCTTTGTTCAGCTGGTCAGAGGCATCCTGGATGGCTGCATACGCACAAGGAAGATTTCTATAGAATTGAAAATGTATTTTAAGTGGGGAAAACTAATAATGCCAAATGCACTGACAAACTGTTTTTCACTTGTTAGTTTATATGTAAGGGCCACTCTGTTGCAGCATAGCAGTTGCTGGCATTATCTGTTAGTACTTAGGGCATTTCATTATATGACTTGAGAATTTGTCTAGAGCACTAAAAATGTAGCAGCACATAGATCCTCTAGGTTTTGCCATATGCTTAAGCACTGACAAGGTCATGTGGTGAACTATGGTGGTTTACCAACGTTTTACCAAACAGAGTCATTGTGAAGCAGACCTCAACCAAAGTTTTTTTCATGACTGCTAACAGAAATGTGCAAGTGTATATTTGTGTGGCATATACCACAGTTGTGTTAAGAAAAATGCTGCAGCATATAAAAAGTGCAGCATAAACGGCACGGTGATACCATGAAGAAGAATGGCATGTTTAACAGTTTACTGCCTGTTCTCACCTCTCACAATTGTCTCTGGAAGGCTGTCAGTAAGAGCAAACTCCTGTCGCTGCTTGCAGCTGGAGCAATTGTCAAATGGATGATGCTCTGCATCCGAGTCTGCACTCAGCTCGGGGCTCGTCTCAGGGGCAGCCACCACAAAGCTGGACTCCACTGCCAGGCAGCTCGTGCATGAGATCATGTCTGAAAAAACACAAAACACGAAATGCTTGCACACTACTCTGGTTAAAAGTACTTTGCGATGATGAAAAAAAGCAACAAATATTTAGGTTATGCAGCCAATCTCCTCTGCTATATAACATCAAGTTTTGAGTCACCACCAAGTACAAAGAACAGGTCAGACATATTGCACAGGTACTGCCATGTACAAGATGGCTTCAGGGCAGTTTTTAGACCAGCTTATGCAGAATCCTGCTGTACACACAAACATAAGCATTGCTTTACATTTAAGTACTGCATCAGAAATGGGAAACTATTAGAAATGGAAAACTAAGTAAAACAAGCTACCATAACCACGGAGCAATTTTAGTTCTCTGTTAACTGAGTCTCATTTCTAAATGCGACATATGAAGTTGCTGGCACCTGCATTGCAAGAGAAAAAAAAAATGTGATGTTAACTCACAAAGCAATACTGTCACTAAATGGCAAAGTACTTGTTTACCTGCTTGCAATCGCATCCAAGTGCAGGCTGTTGGCATTAGAAAGAAAAGCACAGCAGAATCACAGGCAAGTTGGAAGGGAAGAGGTAAGTTAATAGCAATCAACTGCACTGCACACCCTTCTTGCACTGCCCATCAAGCAGACTGCAGAAAGCATCTTTAACCTGTTTAGGTAGTAGTGGTGCCTATTCAATTAAGCTCTATGAAGATGACTACAGGACATGCAAGATTTGCATAACACAAGCTTTTACACTTGTTCAAAATTAAGTGCCATGCATGAAATGCAATAGAAAATCACTTGTAACATTTAAGTTCTTAGTGCACTCATACTCTCCGCTCTCCTGCAATAGAGATAAAATATTTCCATGACAAGGTTATATATAGCAGAAAGTAAAGCCGCGTTCAGACTACGTGCGCATCCGTCGTAAGTATCGCATTTATCGCAGTGCGCATAGTGGCTGGAACTCCCGTTTACGTAGCTTGCGACCGCACATGTTCACACTGGGCCATTCGGTAAGATACGTTCTTTACGACCGGCCAATCAGCGCTCTCAACATGGCGCTGGTTAGCAAGCGGCTGATAGCAAAGGTCTGGGCTCTTCAAGCTCAAAATGAGATGTGAAAGAAAAGACTGGACACACAAATAAAATACGAAAAAGAACAATGGGTATATTAACAATTAACAGCTCGATTATAAATACACTTCGTTTCACACACGCACGTTCGCACACAGTTTTCAAACGTCCGCTCACCGTGTTGACGCACCGCTCACTCCTTCGCACATTTCACGCGCCCGCTCTCATTGTCGACGTACTGCGCACTCCTGCTCGGTGTCCCGTGATCGCACTCTCTCGCACCAAAACAGGCGTACGGTCCGCCTGCATCCCTGCTTGCGATTTTACCAGTGCCCCGCAGCGATCTTGGAGACGGGCCGGGGCGGTGACTCAAAGGCCGTACTACTGACTCCAAACAATGAGCCGGGGCGCGCGGCAGACTCGGAAACGTCCGCGGAACCTCGTCCCCCCTCAGAAAATGCTGTTTTTCTCTTTTACGGTGAGCTTCTTTCAAACTTCGACGAGTCCGCACCAGCTCCGTTCTGCGGCCCGACCGCAACGTCTCCCCGCATCGGCCTTTCGCTTCAGGCCAACTGTTTCCTCACTTGTCAACGGAGCCGATGGGCTGCGAGAATGCACGGGGATGAAGCGGGCATCCCCCGCCTCCATAACCTCACTTTTCTAAACTAGAGGAAACATTTGCTTGTTGAGAGCTTGTTCGCGCATGAAAAAACGGATTGATAAACCACTTACTACTATGACTCAGCACACTGGCAATTTGCAGCCAGGCATCGTTTTGCACTTCTCTCTGTGCGATTTCAGCTACTCGTAGTAGAGACAGTAGAGAGCCGGCTGCCGAACTTTTTTTATGAGAGGCTGATAACTCCACAGCGAAGATTCCGCACTGCACATGATCAAGCTGCGGACAGACACAATCACTGACACAGACACAATCACCGACAAAACACCAATAACACCGGCGAGCCGAGACACTGCAGCAGAGTAGGAGCGTTGGATGATGTCGCCTACTAGTGGTTTGCGCGCGAAATCTGAAAGGACCGGAAGCCCCGTGACCGGAAAGGGAAAACCGAAACGGCTGTGCGCATTGGTCGCGCGTAACAGACGTATCTTTAATAGTCGTAAAAGTCGCGGGTCCTCCGACATTTACGCCCACGCTTGCTGCGTACGTTGCGCATTTTACGCTCAATACGACAGCAGTCTGAACAGACACGTTACGTTTTTTGCGCTTACGCTTACGATCCTTACGAACGATACGTGCGTTGCGCACGTAGTCTGAACGCGGCTTAACATGTACTCAGTCAGTTAAACACTTTTTCATTGCCATGATACCTCAGCTCTGCAAGTTCAATTTGCACCACAACCGGATAAAACTCGAGAACAATGTGCAGATGCCCTTCAAAAGTAGCCCTCTGCCAATGGTGTGAAATAATTTTCATGGTGATGCCATGGTTAATTACCTCTCATTTGCCTCCCTGTTCAATGGCTAATATGACATGCAAAGGGATTAGTCTCATTATGAGAATTTCGTGATGCCATTGGCTTATATGTCTACTTTGAGGAATATCTGTCACTTCGTTTTTGGGTCACATCCAGCTATAGGAGCTTTGAGCTTTTGTATGCAACTACTTTAATTGAAATATTAATTTCATTGCAGTTTAAAAGTATTACCATCATGTATTCGTGTTAGCATATCCCTCAGATATGCAGCATTACTGATGGTATAAATAAAGCAAATGTATGCAAACAACAATCCTGACACCCCAATGTTGCAATCAGTAGACTTACTGTGCTTCTGGAGGAAGCGAACAGCATCATCAAAGCCTTGCTGACACATCCGGCTGAGGATCTCAGGGTCAGGTGGGAAGAAGATGCGAGCTGCTCTGTACAAGTTTCCAGGGCAGATCTATAAGAGAAGGAGAAACAAGAAAAGATCTTCAAAGTAAGAGATTTGGAATAGCCCACAAAACAGATTCGGGCTTTCCCCCCAGAGAAAGTCGCTCCTTCAGACACAGCATTGAGAATGCGACAATGTAACCTCTACATTCAGCTGAACTTTCTCTCCAATACATAAGTTGTGCTGCACAATTTGGAAGTGATGTTACTGACAGCATTCAGTTAGGAATAGGCTTTGGGATAAGACACTTACCGAGATGCTAGTGTTGCTAAAGTTGATCTGTGTGAGGTTGTAGGTGTCATCGATTGGACAGATGTCACTGTCACCTGCAAACGGGGACACAGTCACTGTGTTCTCGTCCAGCGATGGCTGGTTGTCACTGAAGCCACCATCCATGTATGACTGCAATTAAAAGACAAATCATATAAGCCGAGAGCAATCGGAATGCATATGGTATGAAAGTATGTCACTATGGAACTGAGAAAAATAAAATAACATAAAAGTTGAGTAGCCCTTCTTTTAAGCACCTCAGCCGCAGGAGCAGCAGCAAGAAAGAATTACAAAAAGGAGTGCGCAAATATTAGAAATTTTAAATACAAATAAAATATGTTTTTTATTTGATTAATACTCAATTTTAGAAATAAATATTCAGCAGCTACCAAACACGACTGACTTTCATAAATTGCAGCATGGCAAAACTACAACAGCTGGGCTAATTATCCGAAGATTCAGTTGAAAGTGTTAGACAAATTCTTCTTGATCATTTACTGCATGGAATAATCACATTCAAGTGCTGCAGGATTTGTGCCACTTGTGAAACTCTTATAGTGGGCTTCCACAAACAAAACTACGAAAACAAGATGGCTTATAACCTGCTTTGACTTTTAACAGCTTCGAGCATTCACAAGCCCATTTTCTTTTTTTGTAATCTTCCCATAATGTTCTAAGTACTTCACGCTCAAACATGACACTCGTGTTTTCGCGTAACAGACTCCTCTAGCGATAGCTCCGTCATGTCATTTTGGTCAACCATGGTTAAGGGAAAGGCCAGCTGCGAAATTCTGCATGGAACCCCGAATGTAATGCAGGACCAGTGGCGATGTCAACAGCGGGGCAAGAGATCGCATACAAACCCTGTCAATTTCATATTGCAGTCAGTCCGTGCACCTCTGGCATATATGCGCTAACGGACGGCACCTTAAAAAAAAAAAAGAAAAAAAAAAGAAAAAAAAAAGAGGTGGGGGGAGAAGAATGGCTCCAGAGGCTGAGCTCAAATCACCGCGCATAGTTTTAGTTTCTCAGCTTCGCAGCCAGCCGCGCGGATGGCAGATATAGACTGACCCGCACTTGCGAGCCATCTGAACCAGTGAGCTCTGATGCGGACTGGCGCAGCATCGATTTCTTTCGTTTTTTTTTTTTTTCTGTTAAGAAGCGGTCTCGGTGGGCGCTTACTCGCATTGCCCTCACTTGCGTCAGCAAATATGCTCTTCCAACACCCCGAAACCGCGCTTCTGTCTCGGGCTGTTCGCTGTTAATACGATATGAAGCATGACGCCTCTTCACAAGGCTTTGCAGCGTTTTCGGTAGATGTAATTTTTTTTTCTTTGCCATATTTATATTTAGCTGAACCTTCCCGATAATTCGCGCATTTCTTCCGGTCTCGTGAAGCTCGAAATTAGAATTTTTTTTTTGTTTTTTCTGCCCATCACGTTATTTCAAAGCGTCAGTTTAATGTTTCCGTTTAGTGGAGCAGACGACGTCGGTGTACGTGTACATGTCTGCGGTGAAGATAGGACTTCCAACGTGAATTAAAGGACGATGTATGTCTGAAACGAACACCCCCCTCCCCCCCTACTCTCCCTCCCTCTGGGTTGTCAAAGCCCGTAAGTCTTGTATACAGCTCCACTTCAACGGCTCAGTTGGCGTTGGCAGATATTTCGGCGGGAGTCCAGAATACGCTCGAGTAAACAGAGTGATCATACGAATGGGCACTGGGGGAGGAGCTGTATACAAGGAGCAAAAGTGGTTGACAAATCCAGCCACCTTCCATCCCTAATGCGGAGGGACGCTTAGAGGAAGACTGGAAGACCACGCAATACGTCTGCAAAGATGTTCGTAAAAGCCGATATGATGCTCACTCACCACGCCATTAATTTTCGGAGGCCTTAGTCCAGAGTAGAACGGTATGAAACAGCTGCACTTCAGCGCCTGGAAGAACGAGAAAAAAAGAAATGGAGGCTGTTCAGAACATCAGTGGCATATAAAGACAAATCGCGCTTAGCCCCAAGCACGCAACAGTCTCGCACATCCATGCTGAATGGCCGATGGTTTAAACTCCGGTCGCATTAAAGAAGAAAGTTCGTAACGTAGGCTTCTATAAGGCAGACGATGAGAGAAGGACAGAAAACGATCCAATGTAGTCTGAATGGTTGAAAAGTGCGCAATTACAAACAGCGACAGAGCTGCAGAGCTGTGTCGGCACAAGCGCAGCCTTTGTCAGAGCATGGCCTTCGCCGCATGTCCACCATCGCGGACAAAACGGCCGGTGTTACGCGAGACGCCATCGATGGCCCATTATCATAAGGCCATGAAGAGAAACGCCACTCGAGCAGGGACGCTCCCTCTTATCTTCTCCACCCTTCTCCGCTGAGCACCAAAAGGGGGAGCTTTTTTTTTTTAGATATTATTTTTTTTTTTATTCCGTACGCCGATGGCGGTCCCTCTATTCGGAAGAGGCGACGGCGCAGGAAGACAAGCGGCACATATATATGTGACGCCGCTAGTTTTTTCGTCACTGGATTACCCATTACATTACGCAGCGCGCGTTTCGGTGCTTCTTAACGTGAACCATTAATTATGTGGAATGTGTAATATTATTTTCTGACATCGACGCGGTCCATAGCGGACACATATCATGCACGTTTGCTGCAGTTGGGTGGTTCTGGTTCTACTGACAGGACGATAAACAACGGGCGCGAATAGTTAACGCTTCCTTCTATACTTGGTTTGATCTGGTGAAGACGGGGTCACATGTAGCCATCAAATGGTTAATCCTTTTAGCGAAGGAATTGAAAGAAAGCACGCCATCCTGCCACTAGCGAAATGCATTAACTTCGCGGATTCACTGCTTACGGTCAGCCTACACCGTCCCGTGTACTACGATCGCCATGCGTCGTCTCCATATGCAGACGGGACAGGTATACTCGCGGAATAGAAATTAACTTGAATGTATCCGCGATAGCGGGGCAACAGAGAGACGAAGCGATGAAGGAAGGCCTCCACAAGGAGAAGAAAATAAGTTGCGCAACCGTCTACGCCTGCGGCATGGCTGCCACACGCGCGCATCGTTTTCTGATCGTCGTTTGAAGCAGCCTACACACACACACACAACGTCTGGATGCTCTACGCCGGCGAAGCGATTTCGTCAGGAGACGGCAGCCGATTCGAGGGACTGAGCCAGGTACGCGAGTCGAACGATACAGCGACGTGGATGGGGCGTTGCGTAAGCGCTGCCGGCGTAAGACCGGTCCATGTAAATGCAGTGAAAACGCTCGAGTTCGTCGTGGCATGACTCCGCTCGCCATCCGCGCAAAAATGGCGTTGTATGCCGCAATTAAAAGCTCTCGCGTCCACCTGTTCGTCAATTGTTCTCCAAATAGATTCTAGGAATAGGTGGTCGGGCCCATCTGGAGTCCCGTGACTCATGAGACAGAGGCCCGCAGGATCGGTTGCAGTCAAGGGGAGACGGCAGCACAGGACCCTTACCGCCCTGTTTTCTTTCTTTTTCCTTTTAACAGTGAAAAAGCAAGGAAAAAGAAAAAAAGGCATACATGCGGCCAAGTACAGGGTCGTTCAATATTAGGGTGGACGTGCAAGTGGTTGCCCTCTTCTGGCGCCGCTGCACTCACACGGCAGTGTATGGAAACAAAATGGCACGTTCACACAGGGACCTCGAGGTAACCACCGCGCAGTTCTAGCTGCGAGCAGTATTGCACTACGACCGGCATACGTTGTTTTGCTTCGCAGCTCGGTGCAAGGGAAATGGCAGCCATTGCCGGCTGCGTGATGGTGACTTTTAAGAACGACTGAGAGCAATTGCATCACACGTCACTGTAGAGCAGGTAGCTTGAAATAGGCACCGTTGCCACTGCATCATGTCATTCCCGGATGCCACTTTTCTATAGCGTGCTTTCTGCTCATCTCTAGTGCGCAATTTCGGTTTCGTCCGAAAAAAAAAAAAAAAAAAAAAAAAAAAAAAACGCCTCATTTCCTCGCGCTGCAGGAATTAGTTTTTTGTTTTCTTCGTTTCAAAAACTGATATGGCATCGTCTTGGCAAACTTGTCACATATTCGAACTCCTCATTCGAACTAACTACCCAACTGCTATAATTAAAAAAAATAGTGGGTATTAGTTAATTAGCTGGTAATTAGAGGACTTTTGCAGCATACTGTGTTCGCCGCGGCGCACAGTTCGCTCCTGCAAAAATCTTTTTGTATTTACAACCCAGTATTCTTTTTAAGTTACATGTCTTCCGACGAACGGCCTTGTACAACGTATGCTTCTCATTATGGCGGCCCCCAGCCACGTTCCCTCGCATTCTGCTCCCATTCTGCTCACTCAATATCACGCGGAGTCTTTGTGGCTGGACGCATTCCCGGCTGTCACTGATTTCCGAGCTCGACCCGCTTTTTGTACATTAGGATCACAATGCGCTATCCGTTATCGGACTTTGTGCAGGCACTCTCACGCTGTTCGATATATGTCGTCCACGGCTGATACTGCTATCGACAGAGTTTGCGGAAACCCATTGTTGATCAACATAAACTAACACGGCAAGGCCGACCGACTGGCGACGGCTTGGCAACTCTTTTCGCTCGTTGTTGCAGCGTGTGGAAGTGAGATATACGGGCTGCCATGGCAGCTTGCGGCACCCAGCTTATTGACAAGGATTTCACCCTCGAGGGCTAACGAAATGCCACAACAGGCCCTTATATGATCCGCCAACAAAGGAGCACTTTCGAAGATTTGAGCAAGGACTGAATCGTGGAAGTCTTCTCCCTAAAATGTGTACCTGGTCGAACCGTCAGAGTGCACCCACCTCGATGAGGTGCTCCCTGGACTCGAAGTGCGAGAGGAGCACATTCTTGCCATCCGAGACCCGCGTGAGCGAGATGTGCAGGCGGCCGCTGCTCAGCTTGTGCGCGTTCTCCGGCAGCAGCTTGCACAGGCCCTCGTGGATGATGCCGTTGATGTCGAAGCCCGGGTGCAGCGGTCCAAGGGCGCGCTGCCTCGCACGCACCGCCACGCGAAGCACGTACGTCGTCGTCTCACCTGCGGCACGCAAAAACACTCGGTCAAGGGACAAGATTAACAGAAAAATTCTCAACGAAATGAAAGCGCCCGTTGAAGGCCGCGGTGCACGCAGTGACATCATGCGCAACCCCGACAAGGCGCAAAACAAACAGGAACTTTTCTCTTTTATTACATCTGCTTTCTCACTCATATCAAAGTGAGGCTTTTGTTCAAAGTATACCTGCGCACACCGCCAAGGGTCCTTATCGCACGTCTCTACGCGGAAGCCCTTTGTAGACCACACGTGTGCTCAGCCGCCGCGGAGCTCCGGGAAAAGCCAATTAGGTGGCGTGACCCGAATCCGACACAAGCGCTCAGGCGGCGTGGCTGCTCCGCACGTTCCCGGAGGCGACGGCGAACTTCCGCGCTCGGGACGAACCCGTGGCGCGGACCGTGCACGGAGAAGAGACGGCGCGCTCACTCAACTCCCTACAACCCAACGGGAGTTTGCGTAAAGAGTCGCGTGTTCCGTTCGAGAGCCTCGCCTGATACGGCGACATCTGAATAGCAATCGCACGCTTCATATGCGCAGTGCTGACATTGAACAGGAAGCAGTGTCGTAAGGGGGATCGAGTGCTCGCGCTCGCTTCTTATTTCCCACTTCATGGCCACTTTCGACAGCTTTAGAATCCACGTGACGGGAAAAAAATGTGCGTCAGGGTCGACCTCCTGAAGCCTTCCAGCCGCATATGCCTGCGGCAGATGACATGGCTGGGCATTGAGTATTGACTGGGCAGAGGTTGCCACGGTAAACGATTCCAATACTAGCATCTCTGTCATTTCTTTACGCAGGCGGTAATATAATTTTGTAGCACGATGTACAGAACACGTATTTACCAGAGACCATCTCCGATTTTTTTTTTTTATTGTACTGACAGCTACACTGGCCAGTCTCGCCATTTCGCCGCGCCTGTCCGTGCATGTTCGAAGGAAGAAGAACTGGTGGGAGGCGGTAGCCGGCAGTTGACATGGCCGAGCACAAACTGGACGTAGGGCTTTCTGACATTAAAACTCGGGCCCCTCTTTCCATATGGGAGGGTGATAGCACAATCTGCCAGCCAAAAACCCTTGCATTCACGTTATCGCTTAGCCACCTTCATTGGGCTCGGTTAAAGCGGGGCTTGATATGTTGGCTGGCAGCTTACGCTATCGCGTCATCGAGAAGGTGAGAGTGAAAACATAGAGAGAGAGGTGGCGTAGTGGAGGGCTTCGGACCACCGCGCTATAGAGGCTTTCGCCTCATTGCGCTTTAGTGGTCAAAAGTGTCCATTATGTCATAAATAAAGCTGGCACCATAGAGTAAATGACTGTGTGCAAATGCAATATATACTTTCAAGTCGAACCTAAGCGTAGCCATGCAGATAGCTGTCGCGTAACTCCAGGTTTAACCACAAGCTAAACCACAGCCAATTTTTTTCCATCTCAGTGGGGAGGTGCGAGGCTTCTATCTAATAAGACGCTGCACATGGGCGTCCTGGAAGCAACTTGCAGCGACACGCTAACGGTAAGTTACGACGAAAAGGCCGATTTCTGGCATGTGAGACGATGGGACTCGAGTGAAAGCGATTGCGCAAGATAAACCGGCCGACGGTTGAAGATGAGGCGCCTTGTGTAACGGCACGCTTTCGCACCAGATCCTTGTCACTTCATGAAATATATTTAAAAAGAAATCGATTCACCGACGGCTAGGCTTAACATCCACTTGGATGCAGCGCCCACAGACGGCACTCGTGACGAGTCGTCAAATCACCGCATTTGTGCAACGCGGTCGCTCGAGCAAGCTCAGCGTCTTTGTGGGCGCTATCTCCCCGCTGATACTGAGAAGAGCCCTACGCAACCGCGCCCTTGCGAGAACCCACGGCGCGCAAGGAAAGCTACGAGCAAGAATCGCAAACGGTTCTCTTCCGTTCTTCCTCCGTGCGCACAAGCGCCATTTCTCTGGAGAGGCCACTCGTGCGTTAAGCATCCACTTCAGGCGTTGACATGCATTGATGTAAGCGGGAGGCGGCTATCGCTATCTCTGCACACTGCACCTTTAATCTCCCAGTGTTGTGGCACGCGTCATCGCTACGGTTATCGCGCGGAAGGAGCGTCAGACTGGCAGGCGCCAGCCTCCAAACCTTCTGCACGATGCTCCTGCTAGGGAGCTTACGAGCTGCGCCGCGGCGGCCGTGGGCGCCCTACTGTCCTCATGAGCGCGGCTTCGTCCACCAAGAGGGTGGCCATGCAGAACATGCAGAATATGGGGCCAAAGCCAAGCCAAAGCTCATGACGAGGGGTATATATATTTCTCTTCCATAGTATGTAGACAACATACCCTTGTTCTGCTCTGACAGATGAGGAAAAGCCCCATGCGGCAGTCGTTAGGACACCTCTCTGCCCCCAGCAGGAGAAAGGAAGCACCACGGGATGCAGGCGCGAACAGGCAACGGCGGGATGCCCGAATTCCACGTGGGGAGGAAAGATGGTGAAGCAGAGTACTTGTTTCAGCATGTTTCCCCCTTTTACAATTTAGGCAGGTGATTCGCTAATTCCTCTAACGTTTATCATTTACATTAAACGTTTATTGCTACTCACTATCGCAGGCCCGCCAAAAAAAGTAACGCGAACAATAAGACCTCCAAAAGCTAGTGTAGGTGAGGGAGAGGCGAAGAAAACGGCAAATCGATGAGAAACACAGGCAAGGCTGTTTATGGTTTATGGGGTTTAACGTCCCAAAGCGGCTAAGCTGCCGCCGCGGCCGGGATTCGATCCTGCATCCTTGGGAACAGCAGCCGACCGTCTTAAACACTGTATCACCGGGACGGGGTAAAACAGGCAAGGATTGGAACGCGACAGTGATGGAGGAAACGATAAAATCTGTGACAACGCTTGCCCACGCCTCCTCGAAGGTTTCCGGGATAAAGACCACGCCGCGGCCGTTGCCTAGTTTATTCCCCCGGCCAAGGTCTGCACTGTCCAGAAGGACAGCAGAATTGGACAGCCTTGTTCACGCGCTGCACGAACCCTCGAGGGTATCTGGACCATAATCCGGATGTAGGTAAAAACGTCCCCGCAAGAAAAGGCCTCTAAAAAAGTGGCAAGTGGAAAAAATGTCCCGTAGGCAAAAATGGGCAAACATTTTTTTTCTAGAAATAATACTGAAACCAAACATGTCTATTGTTTTCTTGACTTTGAGAATAAATGTAGCCATCATGAGAACTGGGTCTTCTAGGTAGTCCAGGTGCCTGACATGCCTGACAGATAGATGTCCCCGGCGTTTGCGCCGGGGACATCTATCTCGCGGACATTTTTACCGGAACCCAAGGCATCCGCTAGACGGCTTTACCACGTCGCTTAAGTATATAGTTGTGAGCCTTGAGAAAAATGGCGCGAATGAGTACGCAGTAACTATATGTAACTGTCATGGACTGATAAACCGGTGCTGTCGACGGGCACATTAGCGATTTCCCCATCTTCCTTTTGAAATCAAGATAACGCAGCAGTCTGGTAGTCGCGCGATCGAGGCCACGCCCAAACATCTACTTCGATTCTGGAGTGCCAAGGCCAGATGGCACAAATCCAAGAAGCAAACCACGGCCGAGTGACCGCCAACTGCTTTACAGCGCGCGATGAAGACTCGCGCGATTTCCGCGCTATAAGCGGAAATATTTAGGATCCTCGCTATATATTTAGGATCCTCGTAATGCGATCACGTCGCTCTCCAGTTTCAGCCGGTCGGTTCGTGTCACCCTATTTAGCTGCCACTGCTGGTGCTGAGCCGCGAGAAAAGACAGCGTGCGTCAAATGTGGTCATGTACACTGCAAAAAAAAATAAGTGTGTGTGTGTAGGGGGGGGGGGAGGGGGGGGAGTATAGTCGGCCTTAAACGCGTTTCCCAGTGCGAACTCTCAACCTCCCATCCCCAGAATGGGTTTAGCGTGACTAAGGCACCCATAGAGTAAGTGTGGATTAGTCAAAAATAGACACACAATTAGAGCAGAGTTGACTAGCATATTGGCATCCGTGCACGAAGGGAAAACCAAATGCGGCAACAATGCCAATGAAGCGAGACATTGGACTACGCGGAAGAACGCTTAGAAGAGGGGGATGAAAATAACATCCAGGGTCGCGCAGCTTCCCCAGCCGCGTTTAAAGAGTACCAACTGCTGGCCTTACGTAAAACGGGGGCAGGAGAGCGCGTCCGTGGCCGTGTGTAGACCGACAAAGGCAAGTGGAGCGACTTTGGCAGCGTCAACACGACTCACCGGTATACGCTACATATAGGTGTGCACTCAAACACGTGCGGCGACACACAGTCGCACGCGGTGCGCGCGAGCGGGCAGCCGCAAGCCTGACGCACGGGCTCACCGCCTCCCGATCCAGCCTCGGCCTTGGCCCGTTAAAAGGTCAGCACGTGTGAAATGTGCGCGACATGGAAGAACACATCAGCCTCGCATGCGGGCAGTCGATTCCCAGAGCCGCCGGGTATCCACCGGTTTTCCAATGGGTTTCCCTCGGCTTCCGAGGGTGAAACACTTGGTCTTGGGCTAAACCGTCGCTCTCGCGGATTGGGGCTTGGCCCAACCTAGAGGTGAGGGCGATAATTGCTGGCCCAGGCTGTAGCGTAGAGCCTGTATGGTCAGTTTCACCGCAGTCCGCAGTGGCAACGGCGCTTGGACATTACTGAACATTGATGGAATTCGGAAGAAAGAAAGAAAGAAAAAAAAAAGCAACTCGTTGCACCCAACGAGAACATTATTCAGCCAAAGATTGTACGCGAGCCTCGCACCATAAGCGTTATTTTCGTTGTACACCTATTTTTGTGTGCGCTAACGGGCGATTTCTGAATGGAATTCGCTATCTAACAATTCCCTGCTACGCCCTTCTTGATCAATGATCAATATGCTGCTGTTGAGCTTTTGTACTCTTCCTTTCGCTGTAGTCTCACTGCATTCTCCAATTGCGATATTTGCGTCGTCGTGTATTATTGTACTCAATGACCGATCGGTGTGTTCTCGGCTACCACAATCAGTGGCAAAAAGTTTGTTTTATCAGTTTCCTTCTCGGACATACATGTCGGAAGTTGTTCATAAATGAAAGCGAATAAGGGCACAGTATTTCAGATTGCTGAACGCCATGATATGTGCCCCTCGGAGGATGCAGACGATGATGCGTCTCTTTCACGCCGTCCACATAACCCCTCTGCCAAGCGGCACTCGTGACTGCGGCGATTTCGAAATACCGTTCCAAGAATCTGCCGCCTGATCGCACTACACCGCACATCACCCGACAAGTGCTCACCGAGCAGATGGAGCGTGGTCTCCAGTCTTGGCAGCACTTTCCGAGAGATAAGTGGGGACCCTGTTTCGCCCTGCATATATTGTACTATATATCTCCGGAAGAGCGGCGGCACCCTTTTTTCCCCCTAACGATAAACGCGGTCGGCAGGTGCACAGCAGACCGTCCTTCTCAGCCGGCCTACGTCGAGACGGCCATAAACGAGCAAGGTCAAGGTGGAACGCCGCGAAGCAGGCGACGAGCAGTTTCCGCATTCACCAGGATCGGGAGACCCGCAAAACGATGTGTTGGATGTAAGAGACGCAGCAAGGGGCGGCATGGACACTACTACATCCTCTTGGTATATATATGCTGCGAGCCATTCGCCATTTAAGCGGGGGAGCGAGATTCGAGTCCAGTGCTGCCGCATGTCTACCGGTATCGCACTGCACGTTTCTCCGGAACAGCATTGCTCAGCGCAGTTTCACATGCCGTAAAATACTGAGAAAGCACTCCCTCCAGTTCAAAGTGCAGCCCGCCGCGGTGGTGCAGTAGCTCGACTTATGTGCCCAAGGCTGCGGGCCGTTTGAGGCGAAACGAAGAGGCGTCCGTGTGTTGTGCGATGTCAGTGCACGTTAAAGATCCCCAGGTGGTCGAAATTGCTCCGGAGTCCTCCACTGTAGTGTCTCTCATAAGCCTGAGTCGCTAGGAATCAAAGCAAACGAAGTCAAAGGACACTATGTAGAGGGTGTCCTGTGCTGTACGCGTTCCCAGAGCTTGCACGCAACAACCGTACATACAGTAAAATATATGCAATCTTTTTCCTATCTCGGCACTTGCTCCTACGGTCGTTTTACGGACCAGCGAAAACGGTGGCGATTTTAGCCGCGCAAGAATGTGCTTCGATCGAGTGGTCATGGACGACAAGCTTCCGACAAACTGAAAGATCACTATGCCTGCACTGCGCTGGTCGCGAAATTCCCTCAGTCGTTTAATGTGAAACAGCCTTAAACCCATTCACCGGAAAATGTCGCTGAGGCTACTCAAAAGTATACTTCAACTTTAGACACAAAAAATATACAACACGTGTAACACGACGTCAGCCTTGCAGGCGTTTTTTCGCCGAAAATTATTCATTCATGCCGCAGGCATATATATAAATACACGCATAATTAACAGGTACTGCACGCGGATTGATAGTTGCGATGTGCCTTATGGCGCATAATTGAAGTATGACGATTATCGATCAGATTGTGCTACATGGGAAAACACAAAGAAACAATAAAACAGCAGCTAGAGTCGTAGCCTGACAAGCGCTCATGGTATACGATTATCGTGCCATCGGCTGCATTAATTGGCGGCTGGAGCGCAACGCTGGAAGCACATCGCATGGACTTCAAAGTTGCCCCAACGTTGTCCACCTTCCATAATTAATGGCAACAACGCTCCGTTCTTGTATTAGCGGCTGCGGACCTTCACGAAACCCTGGCAATTTGCAGCCCCTGTCGCACCGCGATGACTTATCGACCATCGAAGAGTGCAATCACAACGAGTGACCCTGTACGGGTGCTGCGGACAAGGTTCGCAGATAAGCCGCGAGACGAGCAGCTCCATGGGGCGGCCAATATATTAAAATATGGAAGTTATTATACATTCAATTGGTTCGTGCATTATCAGAGACGAGGAAATCAGTTATGCAAGATATCGGCAGCACTGTATACGGACGCGAAGTACATATGCGAAGAAACGGGAAGGCAATTAACGTCGCCCCAGAAATAAAAATAAAAAAAAACGCGGTTAATGAGAATAGCGCGCCGAAAACGGAATCTATGCGGGCGTACACACTGACGCCTGCACCGCTGTCCGTTTGCGTCACGAGAAGTTCCATTTCATTAATTAATACTGTCAGCCACCATAAGGGGCTATAACAGGAGTGGAAAATACAAAACGAAAATATGAGCAATACAGAACACGATGAAAACCAATAGTCAATCAAAAATCGTCTCTGAATGCACACACAAACAAAATAAAAATGCAAAACACAGAAATCGAAACAGCCATCTTACACAACAGCAATATGACCTCATCGCCCTGTGCTAGTGCCATAAATGAAATTTACATTATGATGAAGATCGAACGGCAGAATCTGGAAGAGAGTTCCAGTCCTTACAAGTTCGCGGAAAATAACTAAACTTGAAGCAATTATTTTTTATAGCCGGTAATGGAATGAACTTACTATGACGATGCCTTGATGTCTCATTAGTTTTGATCTCAAAGTAAGTAATTTGATTTATTTATTTTTAGATTTTTATTGATAATGATGTAAGATTTTTAGTCTTTCATACCTGCTTCTGCTTTCTAGCATTGGTAGTTGGGCTTGCTGGCAGAGGTCTGTTGAAGAATGGTTACGGCGGTATTTGTTATAGATAAACCTTCCATCGAGTCGCTGAATCCTATCTAGCTTGTGACAATTAGTTGCTGTGTGAGGATCCCATACTAATTTAGCATATTCGATAATTGGTCTGACTAGGGTTTTGTAAGCCAGGCACTTAACATTCTGGGTAGCACTGTGCAGGTACCATAGCGTTTTAAAAGCTTTGGAAATGACATTTTCAGTGTGGGTATTCCATCGTAGGTCTGATGTAAAAGTTATGCCGAGGTATTTATCTTTCGAGCATGTAACCATTTATTTGATAATTAAAATTCAGAACATTTTTTTTTAGTTACCGACATGAACACAGACTTTTTTAAGTTTTACTCCACCTGCCAGTCGTTACACCATTTGACTATTCTTTGTAGGTTTAAATAGTGTTGGTCTGATGAAAAAAAATTGGTTTGACCAATGGCCATCCCGCGGGAATTGCGGAAGCAACGAATTACGAAGATTTGCTCGCGGACGGCGATCAGCCTCTGCTGATGTCAGCTTGCCGGAGCCATTGGAACGGCAAGAATGAAGGCCGTTGGCTCCAGGCCCCAGAAGGCACGCGTTATGCGCTCATCAGTAAGGTGCCGTTCGGCGAGATTACGGGCGATATAGGTCGGCTGAAATCTGACGCATTGAGCACGAACTGGCCAAGATAGGATCGGTCGCAAGGGCCCCGCGGCATCTCTCTGGGGTTAGACAAACTTCATTCACACGTCGAAACCCACACCGTTACATAAGCAGCGAGCAGAGCTCCACGGTGAAGAGGTGCGCGCGTTACGGAACTAACTCTGCCTCTCTCTGCCTCTCTCTCTCGACCGATCCGACTTTAGAATGAACGCCGGTTTGAGCAAACTCGCATTGATCAATATAAACCCGGTTGATGAGCACGTTTGAAGTCGCAACACACAGGAAGGCCCTGCAATATTTTCAGCCATCTCAGGATCGCATTTTAGCCCGACGCCAAATCCACCGAGTTCCCGAGCGGCGCAAAGGAGTGCCCATGCATGTCGGCCGATTTGGATAATTGTCTTTTTCCCGAGTGCGCAAACTGTTTTAGCCATTCTTCTCATGTGCACGCGAGCAGCTCGATTCCGTGCAGCTGACCCTTCATAAATGACACGCCCCTGACTGACATTCGCGAGCACCCGTTTACCTACGTCAGCCAAGATAGCGGCGATCTTTCCATCCGGTATATTTCCTCGAGGCGCGGCGGGACCTGGCGGGAGTTTATAAATGATTGTATGCGCGTGCCAGCGAAACCGTGCCCGGCGTGGAACTTGACGCGATGAGGAGGGCACACAAACACTTGTCGTCAGCGCGGGCCATATAAACAAGAGTGGCCCCGAAATGTCGCCTATCCCACAAGGACGCAATACGGTGGCAAGCCCATCGCCCGCTCCGCTATCGTCAGCGGTATTTGCCAGCAGCAGGAACCCTTATCTAAATGGCTCAGGGGGGAGTGCCTGAATGGAACGAAAAGAGCCGGCTCGGGTGCTCACACGGGTAAGCGAAAACTCCAGGACAAAAGGGAACGAACGGTCCACAATGTACAGTAGGCGTGACTCCCATGCGGGACGGCCAGTGGAGACCTCCGGATATAATGTTTTCTTTTTTTTTTTTTACATCCGGGGGTATCGAACGTGCATCGACATCACACAGTACACTGGTAGGAATTGCATTTCGGTGGAAAGATAAAAACATAAGACGAACTACTAGGCTGCGACAAGTCGTGACTCTAACCCCTGCATTGCAGTGCCGAGGCAACCGCACCGGCAATAAGCCAAGTTTCAGCCAATATTCGTAGTCATCATCGCCAGTCATACAGCCGGAAAAGCGGGTCTGCAAGCAATGTGCAAGGGAACGACCAACGGAGGCTCAATGGTGGCGTCGCCAGTTTTCTTTCTTTTTTTTTTCTTTTTTTTCTGCTGACAACGGACCGCAAGGAGGAGCAGTCATGCAGACTTCCCATAGTGCTCGATGCCGCGCTTCTGCAGCTTCTGGCGCAGTAGCGGCAGCAGTAGGCAAGATAATAAAACGCGTTTCAGCCCCACGGCAACGCGCGTACTTTTCACGAGCGACGCATCTTAGGCGCCCGGCCGGCCCACTCGTAATGTCTATAATCTTTGGGATTCCTGGCCCCAAGGAAAGATATGCAGGATAACGAGCGCTTAGTCGCTACGCGCCCGCTGTTGCCGCAGCCGGAATTCGCCCCTCCACCGAAAGCTTCCGCGTCGGCTGACCCCGGACAAAAAGCGGCTACTGCGAGTCTTCGATAAGCGCTACCTTCAGAGGTCGGCGATTTGTCTACTGCGTCGCTTTTTACGCCGCCTAGGTTCTATCAGGTCGCTAGCTGTACACACCTGCAGCGCGCGAGCGAATTTCCTCACTGACAGCTTTCTTCCACTCTAATGCGCTGCCACAGGATATAAACCTGGGGACATCTAAGCTGCGTTCTAAGGCTATGAGGCGATTGCGTGAGTGGCGCGCTCTCCGACGTTGCTCTCCGCAACTGTCCTCTGTCAAAGCCAGCAACACACGCGCATCACCACAGTTCGAAAACTATACGCGGAACGGAGTGGGCCCAAACGATCGCAGCGCCCTCCACGCCTAACCGGCGATGGTTGACAGCCTACTATGTTTTGTGGCACGTCTGCGCGGTGTTGCAATTATAACCCGGTATGTGAACGTTGACATCACCCAGCCAAGACAAGGAGGAGAAAATAACTTTATTCAACACTTTACTAAGCGTCAAGAATGTCCTGGGCCAGGGTCACCAAGGCTAACTGATCTTTCAGCTGGTCGGAGGCTAACCAAGCCCGCCACGTTGGAGGAGGAGGGTGTGGAAAGTGGGGTGATTGAATTCTAACAGGGCATGAAAACATGCAATGTTCCAAGTATGCATAGTGTTTGGAACAATTTGAGCATGCGGGGAAATGTCTGAATCGGTATAGAAACGATCTGGCCAAGACAATATACGTGGAAGGCACGCTAGCTGAAACTCGCTTCGGGGCGCCCGTCTTTCATTTTTTCTCACACAATGATGCGGGGCGATTGTACGAGCTCACAGTGACTCGCCGCGTTAGATCAGAGTACACCGTGGATCAGAGCATCAGGTGAGCTGTATATGGGGAATGCTCGAATCAAACTCAGCATGCCCCTTCCCGCGGTAAACGCCAGACGTCACTCGTGACACTGGTCAACGTCCCTGCTCTAGGAGAGACGAATTCTGGCAAACAAACGACCGCTGATTTCGACCAGGGAAAATGACGGACAGGTGTGACAGAGGCCACGAGAGAAAGGCGGGGAGGGTGAACAACGGAATCTG
>JAJIZL010125628.1:103257-124782 GCA_023969395.1 Amblyomma maculatum | reverse complement strand
TGTATGTATGTATGTATGTATGTATGTATGTATGTATGTATGTATGTATGTATGTATGTATGTATGTATGTATGTATGTATGTATGTATGTATGTATGTATGCATGTATGTATGCATGTATGTATGCATGTATGTACGTATGCATGTATGTACGTATGCATGTATGTATGTATGTATGTGTCTGTGTGTGAGAGAAGAGAGAGAGAGACAGAGAAAGGGGGGGGGGGCTGTGTTCAAATTCTTCGGTAATTGAGGTCCCATGACCATTTTTTGTATTCAATGAAATTTTCACATGCGGTCGGCAAATGTCTCGACACAAATGAATGAATCTTATTTCTGTAAGATATACAGTAGTTTTCACGGGAAAAAAAAAAAAGAAACCGTATAGTCCTAAATGTGGAAAACGCCGTCTTCGCCGTTTCAGAGAGTTTCAAGTTTGGGCCCCTGCTGCTTGTAAACTTGTGCCGTGCATAGTATTTACTCACTAAATCTACACAACATTTACTTTAAGGAGAGTTATTGGAAGGATTTTCTTTGCCGAATTGTTTTAGTAAAATATCGCGAGCGTTGGTCCAAGAGCAAAGCGCTACAAAAAATGTAGATATTCAATCCTAGATTGTAACACCAAGAATCAAATTGTTGGTACTAAAACTTTCTCTCCTAATTATAGGGTTCTATTTTCTTTATTTCAGGAAAAATTTGAGGCCCTGAAACGTTAGGTGTTTTCTACACAAAGCATCAGATTCGGCCAAACTTCGAAAACAGCAAAAAAAAAGAGACAACTTTGATTCCAATTTAAAAAAAAAAAAAATCTTAATTTTCATTAAAATCATTTCAAAGAACCATCAGTACCTCAGAATCATTAGATACTAAAAAAGTGTTGTATTTACCCGTCATATCTAAATATTTCAGCGAAAACAAAACTTGGTCCCGGTAATGTATACGTAGCCGGTTCCGCCCTGTGATACGAGGCTTCTTACAGCACTTCGTTTCGCTCAGTTGAACACATCCACTCCGGCGTGTAAACACAAATCTACAGTGTTTCAGCCTGCGACCGTGCCTGGCGATTAGCGAAAAACCTATACAGAACGGGGGCCAATGGCGCAAATTACGGCGGCAGAAAAAAAAAACTCCTCTGTGAAAGTGCTATGATATCATCATCAGGTTCCAGGGGTCGTAACTAATTAGCCTTCGCAACAGTCGACGCACATGTAAACGTTACACGTAACTATGTTTGCACCGAAATTGAAGAGAGGAAAAGAGGTGATGGTGGTGGCAAGCATTTATTACACAATGAGAGGTTGCTTGGAGAGCCACCCCTAGTGGGCCGCTCACCTTACAACAGCAAGTGGAGTCCCTTGCAGCAGCCCTGCCTTACCCGCCTTTCCAAGAACATCGGGCTTCACCAACACAAAGGCCCCTCGCCATGAACGAGGCAGCGAATTATAGATCTAGCAAGCCACATTCCTCGCCCCAAGCAAGCTACGAATAAGGACACCTAAGAAGCCACATATCTAATTCTGACAAACTGAATCTGCATTCCTACGGCTTATTTTCCCAATAACGTAAACACACTCTCCCGCAAAGGCCGCGTTCAAGGTTGCGAAAACTATAATTAAAGCACACTGCTAATGCCATCCGCATCCAGTTTGTATGCACAAAACAGCATACAAACATCCAATATTAATACCAATTTAAAATTTCTACTCCTAGAAGCAGCGAGAATGAAACTGTGGGAACGTAAACGTCCAGGCAAACGTACAGTAGCTATTTGAGAAAGCGATTACAAAACTTGTGACGCACCATTGATACAACTATATATACAACCGTCAATTGACGCGGCATAATAGGCGTCATGCGCCGCCACATCCGTGACGTCATTCCCGTACGCGAGACATCTCGCAGTCGACAAGAATGCGTGACGATTAACGACGTCACCGCAGGCTGACGCACGTTAACGCGTGCTCGAACAATAACGAGCGACTGACTCGAGAGGTGTTCAGCTGGGAATAAAGAAGACTACGTCTTGAACTTTTTCAGCCAGAAACTTCAATTGATCTGGTTTTTATCGTTCTGCTCGCTTTCAGAACATGGGACGTCACCAATAATGCTTAAAGCGAGCTACTGTGCAGTCTTTCTGCAGCGGGTATGAAAGTTTTACGTAAAAGTGCCTACAACGTCAGCACATCGTCAGCGTGCTCCCAATTTAGCTTGTTCGCCTTTAGTTTAAATAAATCATCAGCTTTAAGTAAAAGCTAGCCTGCTCTTTTTTATTCGGCTACAGAACACCCAGTTCGACGTCGAGCGGCCTTCACGCTGATAACTAATATCGAGGGGATCAGAAGCTGGTGGCCTTAGGCATTTCACGTTCATCGTGTCATATTTGCCTGAGCAGCACGTTTTTACTAGTATTCCGTAAAGACATTTACGGAAATAAAGTTCTGGCGAGCACTTAAGTATTCCTACGTACGATAATGCGAAATCATTTGTGCCTACTTTTGGTTGTTTGGTGGCCTGTTTCTATTGATGCTTAAAACTGTGGAATCGGGCGTCGCCCCAACTCTGATTCAACTGTGTCATTTCTTTCTAATTACCAACTGACAGCTGTTCATTCACTCCACACGCACCTTTCCTCAGCTTCAAAGGTCAAGTATTTACTTTTAAGCCGTATAAAATGATGACAGCCGATGTTCCGAGCATTACGCCAAGTGGCTATTCGTCATGCTGATATTCATATCGGACCTAGTTTGAGTATTTGAAGGTTCCGTCCTAGACAAGGTTGAAGTTCGAAATACTCGGTCATGTTACCGGAGTCTATCAATGTATTAAAAAATAATCAATTTTAACTGTCCATAATTACATGTACTGCACCTAAAGCGGCTCACTTTTGAAAAAAAATCGCCCAGCCTGTTTTTGTCATATTTTGGTCATACCAGTTGGGAAACTCCGCTTCAAGAAGTGGCTAGTTCTTGTATAGATTTTTCGGGTGCCTATAATTTGTCCCGCCGTCTAGAAGCGGTCAATAGAAGTCTCTGCTCTGCCGTCATTGCCTTTTTTGGAAATCACTTTCTTTTTTCCATCTGAACTCAACGGCTATTATCGCTAAGAATCTTTTCTGCTGCAAGACAAATTCATTTTATTTTCCACGTGGTTGGGTACTTGTCATGTCAAAGATCTGAAAGTTTGCAACTTAGACGCAATTTCCTTTAACGGTCTTGGTAGCCTCCACTTTTTGTAAATACCAGAGTTTGGACCAATCAAATCCAGCTGGCGGTAACACAGGACGTTTCACGTCCACCGCTATGGCTGAGGGTGGCGCTGGTGAACACTCTCAAGGTTCGTATACAGACAACATTAATACCCAAGAAAGTAGCAGGGGGGACAGCGGCCGATGTAGCTCAGTTGGAAGAGCACCGGACGCGATATTCGGAGGTCGTGGGTTCGGTCCCCACCATCGGCACGTTGTTTTTCCATCTACTTTGTGTTTTATCTTTCCCCTAGACACATTACATTACTAATTTATGTGGTTATCGAAGTAAAAATTAAAAAAAAAGACATAAATTACAATCCCCAATGCTTTCCTTGGCCTCGCCGACTGTTGGCTTTTTTCCTTCGTGTATTATAACGAGCACCCTCATTTCCCCTTCATTTATCTGCTATATATGCATGGGCCCTATGGGAAGTTCCGCACTGAAGAGGTCTGGTTTTTGCGAAATAAAGATAATAAAGACGAACATGGCTGAGTAGCAGCACGCACGGTAGGGGCCTCACACACACATCAATTTTCTTATTTTAATTTTATACCCAGGTCGGCGCACACTTTCTGGTGACAGATCCTGGTCAGGGCTTCCAAGCGGCAAGAAAGTATTTCGCCTTAAAATCAGCTCAGGGGTCTCACAACGACGCCAATGAAACTTCCACTATTGACTCCAACATGGCTTTCAGCAACGGCTGTGGAAAAAAAAAAAAAAAAAAAGAGCTGCAAGGCCTTTTCCTTATCTCAGCAGCGTTATCTCCAGCCGGGCTGGCCAGTTTATCTCGAGGAGGAGCTGAAGGGTGCACAGGCGTGAGACGTACACCGCTAAGCGCACTTATTTCTCTGAACCTCCGCAGGAGTGAGCCGTGCGATGCACCGCATTTGAAAGCATCCCACTAAACGACCGCTTTCATTTATTTAGCCTTTTTCCTTTCGCCGCTCAATGCGGACATCTGTCGACATGAGGTCCAGGGGTCAGAGACGATCGTCAGCCAGTGCATGACACTGACGTATCTTCATTACGCACTCGGCTACAGCTTCCTTCCATAGAGGACAAAAAAAAAGAAAAAATAGCGCAGCTGTTGTCCGACACAGAAGAGACCTCGAGAGAGAGATAGCGAGCACGCTAATAGAGAACCTGCTTTGGAGTGCGTGTCTGACCGTCCGGAAAGCTCTTGCGCAAGATGGCATCCGATATTTCGGTCGAGTGCCCTTTGTAATAAATGCGCGATATGATTCTATACTTCGCTCTTCATTGACCTGCTTCCAGTAAGCGACACCTGACTGCCTCAATCCGGGATTTAAAAGTGCGAAAAGGAGACTGGTTTCATTTTGCAAAGCACCTTAGGTTATGAGAGACGCCGCAGTGAAGGGTTCCGGAAGCTTCGACCACCCAGGGCTCTTAATTTAACGTGCAACTAGCATAACGTGCACACGGGCGCCTACACGTTTTCGCCTGCATTAAAAAAAAAAGAAAAAAAAAAAAGCAGCCGGATTCGAGCCCGCACACTTGGATACAGCAGCCGAGCGCGGTATAATCACTGCATGAACCACCGCGCCGGGGCGAGGTGGACGATCCTGCGGAGGAGCAGGAGATGCAGCTAGACGTAAAACGAGGTTTAAGAGGTGAAAAATGTGTGTCATTATAAAACCAACAGCACAAAGATAGGCGATGGAAAAGTAAAACTTGCGCAGCACCGTTTTAGCAGGATATTAAATTTTAAACAAAATTCCTTGCTTTTTTTTTTTTGCTTTTTTTTTTTCCAGGCGGTGTATTCTCCAGCATTCTATCCCAGAAATGTTGGTAATTAACCCCATCGGGGAGAAAAGATTCGGCCTCCAGCTAATTAATATGATGGGCTACACGGTCTGAAAGACAAAAAAGTTACGTTACCGCTGTAGTAAGGACTCCTTTATACCCGAAGCAATCGGCCTAATGGATGCGTGAGATTTGCGGCCATTATTGGTCGCCAACGTGGTGCGACCGGTAGTGATCGGCTTGTTACGCCCACGGAACCAGACGCAAAGGTGCGGGCGACCCTAAACGAATCGACCAGAATATTCTTTTTTTTTTTTTTTGACACTGGCGATTCACCAGTATATACACAGTCAAAGGCCGAATGCCGCACCTAAGCAAAAGTTATCGCCGCATCTCCATTTGCAAGCGCTAAGAGAAATTTGCGGACGCAACCATAGAATAAACTCTATGGATGTAACAGCGTGGATTCTCCAAAACACTTGCATTTAGCCTATAGGTAAGCGTTGGGACGTAGAAAGGTAGCAACAACGCCTTTATATAAGCACCTGGGCTATCTGAAAATCCATTTGCTCCTTCGCTTATCTCCGTAGGACTCATAGCCACATCGCTAAAAGCTTCGCTCTGCTGATTTTGTGCCATTTCAATGCAGTTTTGATTTCTATTTTTTTTTTTTTACCGGTTATATATTTTTGACCACGCCACTGGCACACGGCGTCTCATTTTTAGTCTCCGTCGAAAAGTTTCCACCCCGATCGGGATCGAATCCGCGTTCCCGGAATAGTGCCCTAATCACTGAAACAGGGCCGTGAGGCCATACCGAGACAGCCTATGCGACGCGAGTGAGACGTGATTAGCGGGATAATCGCACCGACGTAGGAAGGGTAATTCCCAGGCAAGGGTCGACGAGGACCACAACGAAACATTTCGGGCTTGGCATCATAACTTTGTCACGCAGGAGGAAGTATACTAACATCAGTTTTAATGTCGTCGTAGTAGTAGCGGTGGGAAACCGGAGGCAAGAGACAATGTTTAGGAAGAGTACGTCCCTAATGGCACTGATTGACTGAAAACGTTTATTGACAGCCCTGCCATGCACTTTTGCAGCTAGAATCTGCGCGGGCATCTGGCCCGCCACAATCACGGCGGCCGAGGAGGCTGCTGGTTGGATTGTCTGTGACATTTGCCGCAACGCTTGGCTCTGGGACCTAAGCCAACAAACTCTCCAAGCTTGAAAGTAGCATGAAAAAAAAAGGTTACCCACAGTGTTGCCCATGTCACCTTCACGCATATATACAGGTGCTTTTAAGACCTCTACCTGCAGGCCTCGATTGCGCATTTCCTGTAGCATTCAAGTATCGAAAGCACTTCCTATGAAACTCCTCCGAGATAATGGGACCTGCAATCACTCCAAGAAGCATTGCGTATGCGATTTCTAGGAAGAAGCGGCGAAAAGGAGCCGCAGTTCTCCGAAAAAAATAAATAAATAAGAACTGGAATTTATCAACACTGCTCATCTGAGGTAAAGATGCGTCAAACTACTTCAATGCAACAGTATTCAGGAAAAGTCGGGGAAGTAAACTGTCTGCAATCCAGCCCTTCAGTGTTCATAAGGTGCGCTCTGAAGAGACGCGTCATCAGATACAGTTGTAGCATCAGCGCGTTTGTTTATTTGATACCACGACTCCCAGTCATTAACCAGACACGTGTACTGTCGTTTCCGTTCAAAGGGGCACAGTTCAAGATGGCCTGTCCCGTCTTCCCATAGTTTACTTATTACCTGTACTACAATGGCGGCGCAGCAGTAATTACCAGAGTAACAACTAAGTGCGTCACCTCTCGCAAACCAATCCGATACACATCCGTCGTCTGTCCGGGGAAAAAGCCGGCCAATGGCATCGGGGCATCCATGGTCACGTGAGAAAGGTGAGCTTCGGAGCGCGAGAACCAAACAAGACGTCACATCAGAGAGGCCGTTGCGCACAGCCCAAATGCGCAGTTTCAGAGAGAGAGAGAGAGACTCGGGGAACAGATGGGTCAATATTCGTGCCTAGCCCGTTAAGGTGCATGAGCGCAACCTTACAAAACGACTTCTATGTCAAACGGCAGTACAGAGCATGGCAGTTCTCAGCTGCACACCGCTGGTACAGTTTTGTGTCTTAAGTGAAGCAGCATGCCGCGTCAATTAGACCTTCGGCAATGAGAAGTTCAATTCAAAACTTCTGACTCGGTAAAGCCCAACGGAAGATGAAGATACTTAGCGATCACCATACGACAGAAACATTCCCACAGGGCAAACCAGTACATAATTTTAGCAACCAAGATGCTCCGACTTCTCTATGCCAGGACCTCTTCCGCATACAGACCACGACAGCCTTGCCGATCTGTACCACTAATTCACGATGCATTAATAATGAACTAATCTTCGTTCACGCAGCATCCACTCGTTTCAGCCTGAAGCTAGTCGCCAAAGGCCGGGTAATGTGACACCTCCAAGTGACAACCAGGCAACGGCACCTGAAAAGTGCTGCTCAGCGCATGCGTTACGAGCGTAGTGGCGTCTTCGCGGGCGATTGTAACGGGCCGTCAGCCGAGCGCGTCGGAAGACAACCAAACGAACTCCCACAGCAGGCACGCCACAACTGCAGCGTCACACGGACGTGGCAACCAGCCAAGACAACGTCCGCAAAAGGAGGGCGGGGGGGACTGCCTGTCGTTCCGTCACGCCAGAGTGTGCCCGATACGTGCTGCCTCAGCACGACAACCACTTTGCCCGCAACGCCCACAAGCACAGCCGGCAAGCCAGGCGAACAGCAACACGCTCCCTTCGAACATCAAACACTTGCGCACGATGCAGCACCTCCGTGTCGCGGCAACAGAAAATATCAATTACAAATCGGAGTTAATCTCTGCGGAGGCCGGTTTTACAAACGAGATCCCGCCCGAAACGCAACGGGCATTGCAACCCGGTGGTGCAAGCGACAACATACAAGCTTCTGTAGGAGCGCGCCGCGCAGGTGGGAGAGCTGGCTTGTGTCTGTCGTTTTTACTTGCCAGCAGAGCCTGTTCGCTTCGCGCATGCAAAACACACACACACGCGCGCGCAAAAGCAGTCGCGGACGGACAGCGGGTGCTCGTTTTGGGCCCCGGGCAAGGCCTCAACTCCAAGGGCGTGCGAAAAAACTTGGCAGCAACCGAACAGGCCGGCGCTGAGGAGGCTTTCCTCTGTGCTCGATGTCGCGCGCGCTGTAACGGCGGTTCAACGCACGCCTCTCTTCATGAGTCAGATCCGCCGGCAGTACGCTTATCCGGCTGCCTGACTCATCCGAGTACGGTCGCGTTCCGGAGAGGCCGCTCGGAGCATACCGCTCCTCCGAGCACGACTACCACGAAACCAAGAGCGACGTTACTAACGGTAGCACGGCACCAAAAACAAAAACAAGAAGGAAACGCGGCGCGAGATGCGTGTGCGTACTCACCCCGAACTCCCAGCGGCCATACAGCGTTGAGCCACGGCAGGACTCGTCGAAGCAACGCACACCAGCGCACACATCCGAAGTAGTTGTAGCGAAGAGCACGAAGACGAGGCTGCGTGACTTTGTTTTCTCGTTTTCCCGACAACTCGGGCGCGTAGCTCAGGCGCACCGGCCAACAACTTCGATGATGCCGCGCACACTCAACGCGCTACTGCCGCAACACGAATATGCCACCACCATGATCGTAGAAGACGAACGACTCAACACGGTCCCGTCGTTGCAGCGCGAGCGAAAGCGGCGGTCGCAACGACAGCAGGAAGCTCTTTACACCGGGCAGCGCTCGCTAGCCGCCATGGCAGACTCCCCCCGTGCAGCTTTTGCTTACGCCACAGGGGTGACTCATGCCTGCTGCGACGAAAACCTGGCGCGGCTGGCGGACGCACGCACTCTCTCGCGCTCCTTTCTTTCTCTCCCCAAAATCTCGTTGACTTCCTCGCTCCTCCTCTCACTCTTTCTTTCTCCTCGCTCTCTGCTCAGCCCGGCTGGCTTCGAGCTGCGAAGGAGCGTTGCTGGCTGCTGCCGCTTCTGTTTGCGGTTTTGCGAAGGCGCTTGCCGAGGCTGCTGCTGCTGCTGCAACAGCAGCAGCAAAGCCTGGATCGGCTCCTCATATTTGTTGGTTTTGTTTTGTTCCTTCGCAGCAGCACCCAACAGTGCAACATGGTCGCCCGTATGTTCTGAGTCAGAAACGCGAACGCTGCCCTCGGTCCCAACTCTCCAAAGGCCACGACGCCATACGCGCGGAAGTGTTGGGGCGTGATTTGTATCTCTCGCTGCTGAAAACGACACAAATGAGCGGTTTATTCGATTCAGTTCGCTTGTACGGCGAATGCAGTGTAACGTTCATGCGTTATGGGGCGTGAACTTGATTGCGTAGTAAACTGTTCCCTTTTTGATGGTCATCGTGCGCTGACGGGCTTATATTTTCGTTGGTTTACTTTAACACGCTCGCACAGTGGAGGACAGATCGCCTCTTTTTGCATACGTTAGGTATTTTCTCGCTAGAATAGATACAGTACAGCGTCGCGGTTAATCACTAGTTCACACGGAAATATTTTATCCGTATTTCGCAGAAAAACAAGGTTCTCCGTCATGATGAATATTATGTAGTGATGACGCGCCACATAATATACCCTGCTCTTGTACGTTTTCTTTTTGCAGGCCGACACTGGTGCGCGCTATATACACGTGTCATTGTTGTTATTACTGACATTCCCAGATGACAGTTCTGTCAGCGCACAGTTCTGGGTGAAAAGAAAGAAAGCAACAACACATCTGGCTGTAATAAGAATCCACTACGCTGAACACGCGATATTGCCATCGTATGTTGGCGAAGAGGAGATGCCAAGAAATCTTCGCTATGATTTGTTACAGGATTCGACACGATGTTTTAAACGTATTGTGTAAGATTAAGTTTAATAACAGAGCATAGACATTTACGCTGGGGTGCCTGTATTTCCACCCAGTAAAAGAATAAACGTCAGTCGACAACGTAAGAAAATCGAAAATTATTACGCATGTATGCCCACTACTTTGACAAGCTGAGTGAGAACAGAGAGCGATAGACTATAAAAAAGTTAAGGTGTTGTAGAAAACTCTAAAAAATGTTGGACAGCTTCGATTTCACAAAGATAATCCTAACCTGGACTAACCTCTCAAAGATAATCATAACCGAGGCGAAAAGCAAGGCGCCCGTGTGCTGTGCGATGTCAGTGCACGTTAAAGAACCCCAGGTGGTCGAAATTTCCGGAGTCCTTCACTACGGCGTCTCTCATAGCCTGAGTCGCTTTGGGACGTTAAACCCCACAAACCAAACCAAACCTAACTTGGACCAAGATTTTCAAAGATACGGTTAGCCCTAGCACAGTGAAACTAACTCAGAGCTGTTCAGAATCGCGTATGCTAACCTCTAGTATTTTTTTCGTCCACTAACGGTAATTAATTAGTGAATACTAATTAGCTATTTTTGTAATGATTGGCCTGAAAGATAAAGTGTCAGAGCAAACTTGTAAATCTTTTCGAAAAACGGATTGCTACGTTGTTTCCGTCATGCTATTACTTAGGCCAGCCTATTTATAGGCCTTCAAAAAACGCTGTCACGTGGCCAGCTGTTAATATAAATCATGCGCCAAGTGCGTACAACCAGATTCATCGTAGAGAGCACGGCCCAGAAAAGCAGATTTTGTTATCTCGGGCGCGCCTCGAGGGTTTAAACCGATGCCGCAGTCAAGAGGTTTCTTTTTCTTTTTTTTTGGGGGGGGGGGGGGGGGGGGCATTCGTTGTTTTCGGCAGGTAAAAATATCACTTTGCGCAAACGCTAGTTTGGTGGAAACAATGTAGCTACCTGTTTTTTGAGATCTGAAACTTTTGCATCGACACTTTTTCTCCCAAGCCAATAATTACATCATCATCATCAGCCCGAATATACCCACTGCAGGGCGAAGGCCTCTCACATATTCCTCCAATTAACCCAGTTCTATGCTATCTGCATCCACTTGACCCCTGCGAACTTCTTAACCTCCTCCGCCCATCTAGAGAGAGAGAGAGAGAGAAATAACATTTATTGCACCCGTCAAAAGGTTGATGAGGATCCGAGGTGAAGCTCTGTCCCAACCATGTCCTCCCCCTGAGCCGTCGACCTGGATCCCATGGATCTGAGCAGCGGCCAGAGCAAGACGGATGACTTCTCGTTGCCCATTTTCGTCCTGCTTGAGAAGTAGTGCCTCCCAGGACTCATCTGTTCTGTCAGGTTCTGCAAATCTAGGACACGTCCATATCATATGGATCATGTCCGCTATGCCATCGCAACGTTTGCACCTGGGGCTAAAAATTTGCGGGTGCCACTTGCTGTAAAGCTGGGGGTTCGGGAATACTCCAGTCTGTAGCTTACGCCACATAACCTCCTCGCTTTTGGTGTGTTGCTTACACGCGTTTGGTAGTACTGATCTGCCTAATTTGTAATGATTTAGGATATCTTGGTAGCTGTTAAGGTCATCGTCGAACTGCAGGGGCTCCTCATCGCGCAAGGGGTACGGGGTTGCGCATAAGTCGTCACTGGGATCCCGGAATGTAGCTAATCCTCGGGCCAGTACGTGCGCTTTCTCGTTCCCCCTCAACCCCTGGTGCGCCGGTGTCCAAATGAGCACGACCTGCTCTGCCGGTGGTGGACCACTGGCCAACACTCTTGCTGCTATGGCCGAAATGCGGCCCGCGTCAAAGTTTATAATCGCTGATTTCGAGTCTGTAACTATAATTTTGACCTGTTGTTGTGTTAGAGCTAGCGCGATGGCCATCTATTCCGCCTCCGTTGTGGTCGAATTTCGGGTGCTGCAGCAAACTACCGAGCCCCCGTCTTCTCTAGTTGCTACTGAAACACGTCCCCTACCGTTCGCGCATTGTGCGGCATCTGTATATAAGACGTCCTGTCTTCCCTCAAAACGGGCTTGCAGCGCTGTTGCTCTATGACTCCTCCGGCTCTCATGGTAAACGAGGTGCATGTTTTTTGGGAGCAGAGGTATTTTTAATTTGTCCCTAACCTGTCTAGGTACTTTTTCTGTACGTCTGGAGCATGCTAGCGGCTCATACCTCAGTTTTTCCAAAATGCTCCGACCAGTACGACTGCGCAGCAGTCTCTGGTATTGTGAAGTCCTTGCAGCTTCAATGAGCTCTTCGAGGGTATTGGAGACCCCTAGTCTCATAATCTTGTTTGTCGATGTATTGGGTGGTAAACCTAGTGCTGTTTTTATCCCTTTACGAATGAGAACGTCAAGTTTCTCCTTTTCTGCCTTGTGAAGCCGTAAATACGGCGCCACGTAGACTATCCTACTGATTATAAAAGACTGGACTAGCCTAAGGAGGTTAGCTTCTTTCATGCCCGCATGTTTGTTTGCGATCCGCTTCAGGAGTCTACAGGTTTGACTGGTGCTAGCGTCTAGCCTCTGTATCGTTTCCGAGTTCCTGCCGTTGGCCTGAATTCGTAATCCCAGAACTCTAATGCTTGCCACCGTTGGTATAACGTTACCGCTGACCCTGAGTGTTATTTCCGGGTTATCCTGCTTTATACGCCGACGATGGGGCGATCGCATTGACGTGAGAACGAGCGCTTCCGATTTCTCGGCCGAACATCTGAGCCCGATCGGTTCTAACTATCTTTCTATAACTTCGATTGCCCGCTGGAGTGTCTGTTCAATTTCACCATCACTGCCCCTGCACATCCACAGAGTCAGGTCATCTGCATATAATGTATGGTGTAGCCCTTGGATTTCCTCTAGTTTTGCGGGGAGACCAATCATGGCGATATTAAACAGCGTCGGGGACAACACCGATCCCTGTGGTGTGGCTTTGTTTCCCAGTCGAATACCTTCCACTGTGTGTCCCCCCATACTGATAGTTGCCGTTCTATCGCAGAGGAAGTCGCGTATGTAGTTGTACGTGCGAACTCCAACATCTAATGCACTGAGATTCTGCAGAATAGCCGAGTGCTTCACGTTGTCAAAAGCTTTTGACACGTCTACACCAACGATCCCCCTGGTGTCTACTGTTGAATTGTAAATGATCTGCTCTTTTAGCTGCAGCATGACATCACATGCGGCCAAATGCGGTCTAAATCCTATCATAGTGTTCGGATAGATATCGTTGTCCTCCAAAAACCGGCTCAGCCGGGCCTGGAGCTTTAGTTTCCCCACGCATGACGTGAGCGAGATCGGACGCAAGTGTTCGAAACCCGGCCGCTTCCCCGGCTTCGGGAGGAATACGAGGTTTGCGGCCTTCCATGTCGCCGGCAGCCGACCGGCCTCCCAACACTCCTGCATGAATGCTGCGAGGTGTCGGATCGACGCGTCGTCCAAGTTTCTTAGCACTCGATTGTTGACTATGTCCGGACCTGCAGCAGTCTTTGTTCTCAGTCTATTTATTTCTGCCCGGACTTCGGCAACCGTTATCGGGCTATCTAGCTCCAGAGTTTCCTGGTCCTTGTAATCAGGCATTTGTTGGCCTATACCCTCTGCACAGTTCAAATACCCGTCTCGGAATTGGGCTATGAGAGTAGCCGCGGTCCCGTCAAAAGTATGTATTAGCCTGTGAATTTGCTGCCTGGCCTCCAGTTTAGATTTGTCGGGATCTAGAAGATGCCGAAGTAAGTGCCACATACTTGCCTTCCCGACATTCCTGTCCAGTTTTTCACAAATGCTGCCCCAGTTTTTGCCTCGTTAAAACGAGCGCATATTCTTCAATTTCTTTGTTAAGCACTGCCAATTCTCTGCGCAAGTTCCTATTCCCTCTTTTCTGTGTGTCTCGTTTCTAGATCCTTCTTCTTACGCCAGAGACTGACCATGTGACGGTCTACTCCTTCAATGTCTTCATCAACCTCCACCTGCTCCGTTGCTTCGTTGACCGACTGAAGACCTTTTTATTCCAATCGTCAATGTTACTTATGCCTTCCTCGTCACCTGTGCGGCCATTTCGGAAAGCCTCCCAGTTCACCAACGTTGCCTTTTTGGTGCGGATTACCGGTGGGCCGTTATCTACTACGATTTCTATAATTTTATGGTCGCTGTCTAAATTTTCACCTGTGTTGCACCACGTGGCGTAAATGCAGCCTCCGGTTGGAGTTAAGTCCGGAGATGTGTCTATCGAAATGCTGTTACCCTGACGGGTTGGTTTCAGGGGATCCGTCAGAAGCAATAAGCCATTCTGCTGAATGCTGTTCCATAGTTCGTGTCCTTTTACCTGCGTGTATCTATACCCCCATGCCGTGTATCAGCAGGGGTCCTGCTTTCGCGATCACTCGCGCTTTGGCGAATAGCTCATTGAAGTTGCATTGACGTTTTTGTCGAGGCGGGCTATATACGTTGAGAATGAATAGACTTTTGAATTTTCTTTTTTGTGGGATTATCTCGATTAGTATATGGTCAAAATTTGTTGTCCCGGTATTATGCTGCAGCACCGTTATATTCCTTTTGACAAGGGTGACCACTCGCGTGTTGTCATCTCGTCCCGATTAACTTTCTGCCGCCCCCTGCTACGCTTTCCTTCCCTTGGAATCCAGTTTGTTACCCAAAGCGACCCTCGGTTACCCTCTCTTCGCACTACATGTCCTGCCCATGCCCATTTCTTCTTGATTTCCACTAGAATGGCAGTAACTTGAGTTATTTCTCTCACCCAGTCTGCACGCTTCCTATCCCTTAATGTTACTCCTATCATTTTTCGTTCCCGAACCTCTGGATAGCTAATTAGTCTTCACTAATTAATTAATTCTATTGAACGAAAAACAATACTAGAGGCTAGCATAGGCGACTCTGAACAGCTCTGAATCGGTTTAACTGGTCTAGGGCTAACCATATTTTTTAAAATCTTGTTCCAAGTTAGCTGGGACACCCTTTATATATATTGTAAATCGGCTCCTCCTATAAAGCGGTCTTATTAGCGGGATAAAAGCAAGGTAGGTGCCATTGCGAATATCCATTCTGTAACTGACACAATTGCCTTATCACAATAAAATTATGCAAATGAGTTTAATTAATCTGAGTATGTCTCATTTCCTCCCTGATTTCATTTTGTAAACCGTTGCGCTGCGCTCGCACACGCGCTCTCACTACGCGACATGCGGTCACTTTCTCTTCGACCTCTTTGTCCCAGAGGACAAGGGAGTGGAAATCAAGCCACAAGTACGCCTGTTACCTGTCAACGGTAATTCTGAAGACCGAATTGGCTAGGCGAAGGCTCCCGCAGAACACATTAACATGCATGGCTTCGGCTTCTCTGCTCGCGGTGTTTAGGGGCTCGCAGTGTTTTAGAGGCTGGCTTCTTTGCCCTGCCGGAGACAAGTCGACCGTATAGTGGGAATGGAGTGTTGAACGAACTGCCGGAATATGTATTGCTGATAATTGGTACAGTGCTTTCTCTTTTTTTGCAGCTGTTCTGAGAGTGTGAAATAAGGGAGCTTGAGCCGGATGTATCTTTTTCATTTCTTTTTTTTTTCTCTCTATTTCTCTCATATTTGTGAGAAACCTCCGGTAAAGTAATGATGCCTCTGCTTGCATCAGGACAGCTCCGTCAGGGAAGCCTGTTCGGCTTCAAATTCTTGCATGGCAGGTGCCCCTTCCGGGACCGTCCGGTGACGACGATTTACAACAAATGAAACGAGAAGGAACTGAAGTTTCGTGTAAAGGACATTGGCAAACTCGAAAGCTTATAAGCGACAGTGAAAAGCAATATGGAATTGGCTATGGAAATATTGTCTCTTCGGGGTGGCCTAATTTGCGGAACTTCAAGACCCAGCCCAGCTGACAACGAACGGGGCCCCCGTGTGAGCTTGGTTTTGAAACCTCAAAGATTGATCTACACTCTGCAAACATTCAATCACTTCAACATTTAACTAACATGATTGAAAAGTGTGCTGACCGGTTCGCGGCGCCAATCGGCCTTATCCTTAAAGATCATGACACGATTCCCACTCTTTCTTGATATTTGGTTTGCAGCTGTCAGGCCCTGGATGTTACTAGTGCTGTCGCCGAGCTAAAAGGGCCTTCAGACGGAGCTTCAGTGGCAGCTCCATATCGCTGTTGTAGGTATTGCCGCCAAAGGACTGATTCACCCCCCTCCGCTGCCCCCACGTTTCCACTTTCTCGGCGCGCAGTCCTCCGCCGTATAACTACATTCCGCCCGCTTTGAAGAAGCACGTCTGAGGCGGGTGACGTGTGTGCGTCGCCAGAGAATCGTTTGGGCTTCAGGCAGTAGAAGATGGTGCTACCCGGTGGTCCCGCTCGGGCATTAGGCACTCTCTACCAGAAGTGCCTGTTTATTTGTTAAAAAAGAAAAAGAAGAAACGATGTACGCAAAACATTTGAGGGATTTTTTGCACAATGCAGACATTTCTCCCATTCAGGTATGCGGAAGAGAAAAAAACGCAGAACAAAAAATTCGAGAAGGCAGTTTCACGTTTCTTCTTTTTTTTTTTTTCATCTCCCGAAAGGAAAAAAAAAAACGCAGTAAAATTCCTCATAATAATTTTTTCCTCCAATGTCGCCTCACTAAGCACTGTAAAATAGGGTCTGAATGATATGCGTGTAATTCTGCTAAGTATCCAGAGCCGTCCACATGGTGACATTTCTTTGTACAAACCAATCGCTGAACTCAGTCGCATACCGTCAAAGCCAATATTTGAACCATCCAAGGTGGGTGTGAATAGCCGTGCGGGGTCTCAATTTAAAACGACAGTGCAAATTTCCCAGAGATATCAACGTACATGAGAGCTGTCTGTTCTTTTACTCACTCAAATCCTCACTCAACCCTCAAATCCGAAACACCTCAAATACGTTTGCCTACAACCATCCAAATAAAACAAAACAACAGATGGTCTTCTTTGCCCCGCCGGGGTGGTGCAGTGGTAAGACGCCCGACTACTGTGCCGGAGTTCCCGGGATCGAATCCCGGCCTCGGCGGCTGCGTTTCGATGGAGGCGAAACGAAGAGGCGTCGTGTGCTGTGCGATGTCAGCGCACGTTAAAGATCCCCAGGTGGTCGAAATTACTCCGTAGCCCTCCACTACGGTCCCCCTTTCTCTCTATCCACTTTCACTCCCACCTTCATCCCTTCCCCTACGGCGCGGTTCAGGTGTCCACAGAGCAAGTGTGACAGATACTGCGCCTTTCCCTTCCTATGAACCAACCAACCAACAGATGGTCTTCTGGGCGTCTCTTTTTAAAAAGGATAATGACAAATGTCCACCCTTCCTCTCCTATCTCTTGCCTCTCATCGTCTGCCTCTTATCGACGTTCGCGTTGCAGTGCTTCATACGTATAATTCATTATAATTGGTTCACGGGAAGGGAAAGGCACAGTATCTGCCACACTTGTACTGTGGACACCTCAACCGCTCCGTAAGGGAAGGGAGGATGGTGGGAGTGAAGGTGGATAGAGAGAAAGGGGAGCCGCAGAGGAGGGCTACGGAGTAATTTCCACTACATGGGGATCTTGTTTTCTGGAAGCAATTCTATTTCAGCAAATTATTTTATTGCGTATGCATTTTAGTTTATGCACTTCAATGTATACTCAGAAAACATATAGCATTATTGATTTCCATTTTTTTTTTTTTTTTTTTTTTTTTAGTGATGGTCACCTGGCACTTCCGTTACAGCACTTTTCAGGGGTTGGCAATACGCCACGAAATTTATTATCATTATTTTTAACGTGCGCTGCTATCGCACATACGTATAAATACCATTGGTTTACAGGAAAGGAAATGCACAGTATATGTCGCACTTTCTCCGGCAAGTGTGTTTGGGTGGTACACCGTGGCGTATTGCCAATCCCTGAAAACTGTAGTAACGGAAATGCCAGGTGATGTCACTAAAAAATAAAACACAACAAAAAGGAAATAAATAAATCTATATGCTTTTTGAGTACACATTGAAGTGCATAAACTAAAATGCGTACGCAATAATATAGTTTGCTGGAATAGAATTGCTTCCAGAAATCCTTTGACCATGCTAGTTGCGTCCGTCGCACCATCTTTAAGTACGTTGAATCAAAACGAACAAGAGCGCATTTAAAGACAGCACTACCCGTCGCTTCTGTGGCGTATTGGATTAACACTACGTACCTGATCGAAGGAAATGTGTTCTATTCCTTTAGGTACATTTATTTTATTTTATTTTTAATTCACAACATTCAAATAAGTTACGACCATATTTCCTGGGGTACGTTCCCCTTGAGGTTGCATAATACCATGTTTTTTGTTCTTAACCGCAGCAAAACCAGCCGCGAACGCAGTCAGGAGATGACGTTTATGACAACGGTTAATATTAATAATAATAATAATTGGTTCACAGGAAGAGAAAGGCGCAGTATCTGTTACGCTTCTGTGGACACCTCAACTGCATCGTAAGGGAAGAAAGGAAGGTGGGAGTGAAAATGGAAAGAGAGAAAGAGGAGCCGTAGTGGAGGGCTACGAAGTAATTTCGACCACCTGAGGATCTTTAACGTGCGCTGACATCGCACAGCACACGGACGCCTCTACACTATTACAATTACCTGCCCTGTAATCAACTCCTGTCTTCACTGAGGGAATGGTACCTTTAGATTGCGTTCAGACACAGCTCTCAGCAGCAAACGCCTTTTAACGTGCTTTAATATCTTGTTTTTTTACAGGTTTACGGCGCGCCGATTTTTCAAATTAACTTATTCAATGTCGCGAAGATGGCGCGACGGACGCCATCGATGTATTACGCTCTTTACAGTTAGTAATTATAAGCCGTAAAACTATTTCATTAACATTTTATTTCAGTTTCCGTACAGCGCATCATGCTCAAACGAAACCTAAGGTTGTTTTATTTTTCAGTTCCGTTGCTGCAGTTTTCGGGGAACGGCAATACCACAGTGGGCAATACGCTACACCATCTGTTGCGTGGCGTTCCTTGGTACGCGTTCAAGTGTGGGATTGCAGATGGCAGGAACGCTAGACAAGAACACATCTCGCGGAATATGACAGATCTCGTGCACAGATCTCGCACGCAACTGATTGATTGATTGATTGATTGATTGATTTATAAGAAAAGAAAGGCGCGGTAACTTTCTCGCTTGTTTTCTCTGGACACCGCAACCGCGCCGTAAGCGAAAGAAGGAAGGTGGGAGTGAAAGTGGAAAGAGAGAAAGAGGAGCCGTAGTGGAGGGCTACGGAGTAATTTCGACCACCTGGGGATCTTTAACGTGCGCTGACATCGCACAGAACACGGACGCCTATTCGTTTCGCCCCCATCGAAACGCAGCCGCTGAGTTCGGGTTCGAACACGCAACTGTCGCGCGCGGGAACTTCGTTCCATTAAAAATTGGGCGTATTGCAGTAACGTGCATATACTAGCCAGCGGGTGCAAACACTTGTTTGCGTATATTTGAAGTTCATTACGGAAAGGAAGTTCACAGCAATCATTGATACTCGTTGTGCACTGAACAGTAACGAGTGATAATGATCCCCATCTTTTCCTGAAAAGGAAAAGTTTTAGATCAACTCCGTTTTGGTTTCGCATCTCGGTCTAAAAAAATAATAGGGAAAAGAATTCTGTTTTCGTGTTTTCGAAATTTATCGAAGATTGACATCTCAAGCTGTAACCCGTGTATCGCCCATGAATTTGCTTCGTTGTTTTCAAAGTCGATATCCAAGTAAAGAGAAAAATGACACAAACTCGCCAAATCCATTCTATATATGTATTGCGCCCATATCCTTTCCCCATTTCTTATCAAAATATTTGCTTTTGTCGAGATATACGCTTTTCCTATGCCAAGCATAGGAAAAGCGAATATTTCGACAGGAAATGGGCGCAATACATATATAAATGGATTTGGCTTGTTTGTGTCATTTTTCTCTTTACTTGGATGTAGTCTTTGAAAACGCAGAAGCAAAATGCTGGGTGCATGATACACTCCTGATTGATTGATTGATTGATTGATTTGAGATTTCAGCCTTGTTGTGACTGAAGGAAGAAGGAAAAGAAAATGCACGGGCCTGCTACTGGCTGTGTAGCTGAGCCACCTCCGTTGCCTCGCGCGGGAAGAAGAGAAAATAGAGAAGAAAGAAAAAGAAGAGGGAGATAAACGCGCCCGTCACAACTGCCGTCGTCCCCCAACGAAACGGTAGCGGGTGCAATGACGGCATACAATACAGATAAAAATATGGTGGCAGGCTAGCCCCGCCGCAAGCAGCAGTGATCTACCAGTGCCAGCCTCGTTGGGCCAGGAGCAGCCACCCCCCTCCCCTTAGAAAAATTTCGAAAGCTGGAAAAGACAATTCTTTTCATCCCTCTCTTTTTTCTCTTTTAAACAGAGATGCGAAACCAAAACGAAGTTGATCGAAAGCTTTTCCTTTTCAGGAAAAGATGGTGATGTATTGTACACAACATATTCGACGCGATAGCATCAATATATTGTCACATGGTGGTGACAAGGTTGATGACACAATAAAGAGTCAGTGAGTGCAGTGCACTGAAGAAACTCTTTATTGGGCTGAGTTGCGCCTGCAAAAAAACTTAGCGATTCGGCGGCGGCGATAGAAACAATCGTGCTCGGCGGTCGTCGAACAAAGAATTCCAGTCTCACTTGTCAGCACTGAATTTAAAAGAGGCGAGGAGAGATCTAGATAAAGCTGGAAGCACTAGCATGACCTGGAACATTGTATAAACACACGCGAAAGGCTGGAATCTTCGAGATACTTCCCGACGCATCTTTCGCGACCAAGAAAATGATAAAGCGTCGTCTCGCGACAACGAGTATGAACAACCACGGAATACAGAATTGCTATGTGCGCTAGAATCTCAGTGATAAGGTCGCATGCCAGCGGCTGTCGAATAGGAACAAATAAAGATTTAAATAGTTCACGGCAATATCAATGATCGGTTACCCCGCCACGATGGTGCAGTGGTAAGACGCCCGACTGCTGTGCCTGAGTGCCCGGTTTCCATCCCGACCGCAGTTCTCGTTAAAGATACCCAGGTAGGCGAAATTACTCCAAAGCCCTCCACTACGGCTTCTCTTTCTCTCTTTCCGCCTAAACTTCCACCTTCCTCCTTTTCTTTACAGCGCGGTTTAGGTGTCCACAGAAAAAGTGACAGATACAGCACCTTTCCCTTCCTGTGAACCAATTATGTATGTATGTACGTATGCACGTATGTATGGACGTATGTATGTAAAGCCTTTGTCAAAAGTGTATAGCGCGGGGGGTCGACTTCTGAGCCGTGTAATGACGCCGATTTATCACTAGTGGAGGTCTTTCCTATTGTAGAAGGTAGGACAAAACATCTTCTTACCACCAAAAAAATTACGAACACTGCAAATGCAAGCCGCACAAAGTGAATCAGAAGCGGACCCCCTGGGCCCTACACTTTTGACAAAGACTGTACGTTTGCACGTATGTATGTACTTATGCACGTACGTACAAACCAAATTATGTATGTATGTATGTATGTATGTATGTATGTATGTATGTATGTAT
>JAJIZL010125628.1:90802-103247 GCA_023969395.1 Amblyomma maculatum | reverse complement strand
GTATGTATGTATGTATGTATGTATGTATGTATGTATGTATGTATGTACAACTTTATTGAGATTCCGGCAAACGACGGTTTAATGCGTCGTGACGCTGGCCAAGCGTCGACCCGGGGTTATGCCCTACTCTGTATTACCTCATTTTGGCCCGTTTGTGGTGGGCCGTGAGACTTGTGCTTCTCGAGCGCACCCCAGGCCTGCTGGACGGCCCATAGTTGAATGCCCTTATGTGTGCTTTGTACAGCACTTTGAAGTTTGGGCGGGTATGTCTTGGATGCAGCTTTGGTCGGAAACCTGTCACAGTCCCACATGATGTGCCATTGGTCCGCCGGACCCACTTGACATACACTGCACATATCACTCGTGTAGATGTCCGGGTGGAGGAGCCCCGCCGGGGTGGTGCAGTGGTGAGACGCCCGACTACTGTGCTGGAGTACCCGGGCTCGAACCCGACCTCGGCTGCTGCGTTTCGATGGAGGCGAAACGAGGAGGCGTCCGTGTGCTGTGCGATGTCAGCGCACGTTAAAGATCCCCAGGTGGTCGAAATTACTCCGAAGCCCTCCACTACGGCTCCTCTTTCTCTCTTTCTACTTTCACTCCCACCTTCATCCCCTTCCCTTACGGTGCGGTTGCGGTGTCCACAGAAAACAAGTGAAGCAGTTACCACGCCTTTCCCTTCTTAAAAATAGATCAGTTTTTAATGCATAGTGAAGCTGGCCAAGCGTCGACCCGAGGTTTTTCCCTACTATGCATTACCTCATTTTGGCCCGCTTGTGGTGGGCCGTGAGGCTTGTGCTTCTCAAGCGCACCCCGGGACTGCTGGACGGCCCATAGTTGAATGCCCTTGTGTGTATTTGGTTCTGGCGGGTATGTCCTGGATGCAGCTTCGGTCGGGAACCTGGCACAGTCCCACATGATGTGCCATTGGTCCGCCGGACCCACTTGACATACACTGCACATATCACTAGTGTAGATGTCTGGGTGGAGGACGTTATAATAATGAAAGCATTAGAGGATGTGTAAAATTGTAAAATGATAAATATTGATGATGGCAATCAATGGGGAGTTTTAGAATAGGGGACCCAAGGCTTGAGGCCCCCAACGAAATAGCGTGCGGCGGCGCAACGTGCTAGCCGAGCGGCGAATTTTAGAACAGGGGTTTTCCCGACGCAGCGGAGCTGGGCTTGCGTTCGTCGATTGCAGCGCCACAACGGTAAACCAAGAAAAGCATTCAAATATGTAAGAGCCAACAACGCTATTTTGTTCATCCAAAAGTGCTACTATTGCACAAAACTATAGTAAAACTACCAGTTATATAAACTGTTTTTGTCATACAAGACGAAATCGGCCAATTGTCAATCCAAGCCAAGGCCGGGAAAACTCATTTGAACCTTCCGCGCTTTCCGCCGTCTGGTCCCCATGGCAACCAAACGAGGCGAACTCGCTAGGCCTAGCAGCTCGGTAAATCCTGAAGCAATCAGAAAATATAGGGCGTTTTATTGCTAAAATTTGGTGGTGCGGGCATTATGAGACATAGCATAAGCTTCGTTGGCCTTTCGTTTGGCATGAACGCGTGACACCATGAAGCGGTGACGACGAATGTGTGCCGAGGCGAGCGGCCGCCGCTTGGCCGGTCGCCGCCATGTTGCCGTAACCCAAGCGACCCAACGGCGGCTTGGGGCGAACGCTATTTCCGAAAAATAGTGGCCGTCCCTAGCGTTAATCCAAGACCCCAAGCGCGCCTTACGTTCTGCGCATGCGCATTTCGACGCCCCAAGCTCCTTGGGGGCCCAAAAGCTTGGGGCCCCCTATTCTAAAACTCTCTAATAACAGATATACTGATAAAATAATAATCCGTGATAGCTAGTGGGATCAAAGAATAAAATAAAAACTAAAAACACGAAGAAAAATAAACAAATTCCGACACATAGAATAAAAAGGAATATAAAATAAAAACGCTAAAATAATAAACTGTAAAAATTACAAAAATGTTGCTGTAGCGCTAATGCTTTGCCATTCTCCCACTGCTGTTTCTGCAGTGACCTCTAAATCTTACGCCTGCTTGCAGTATTTCACGAGGTCTAACAGGGCCTTCAGAACGTGCGTGGCTTAACATTGAGTGCGACCTTGCTAAACCAAGCAGTAACCGCTCACCGGTAATCAAGCGAAAACTGAGGGCTGCGTCGCGGGTCCAAAAGAGGCTGCACAAAGTGCGGTTGGAGGATGATAGGCACCCGGTGTCATCAAAAGGATCATGACATCTAACAATTGAGCATAAACTGATTATTGCATTTCCCCCCACACACGGTAAATTATAAATCCTCGAAATTTGAAGCCATTCGGTGCAGTAGATAATATTGAAATAAATTAATAGGAGCACGTTAAAGAACCCCAGGTGGTCGAAATTTCCAGAGCCCTCCACTACGGCGTCTCTCATAGCCTGAGTCGCCTTGGGACGTTAAACCCCACAAACCAACCCAACCAACCTTTTTTTATTATTATTATCGAAATCATTTTTCTGGTCTGGCAACCATTGGCTGATGACATCACAACGGATACCATTCCCATGTCGTCTGCTATTCGCGGTGTCAGCTACACTCTTGCATGCCCGCCGTGGATGGCGGTCACTGAGAATTTTTTTCTTCAGCGAAAATATTGTAGTATTCACACATTCTCTCTCTCTCTCTTTTTTAGAAGCCTCCACTACAATATGGAGGCTTCTAAAAAAAAAAAAGAGAGAGCTGGGCGTGATAAAGGACAAACGAGGCAAGGACCTCACTGAAGCCTCAGAGGTAAAGAAGAGGTGGCAGGAATACACAGAAGAACTGTACAAGAAGGACCCGAATGTGCAAACCCAACATAAGACGGTTGTGATTACTGATCTCGAGCCGGGCATCCTGAAGAGTGAAGTTGAATGGGCCTTAGCCAGCCTTGCTAAGAACAGAGCTAGCGGAATTGATGGCATTCCAGCTGAGTTGCTTCAAAACCTCAACCATGACGCTGTTAACATTCTGCATACATTATGTCAGAAGATTTGGACAACCCTGCAGTGGCCACAGGATTGGAGGAGGTCAGTTTACATCACCATTCCAAAGAAAGGCAGTGCCAAAGATTGTTCCAACTACCGCACGATCGCGCTTATTTCGCATGCTAGCAAGGTGATGTTGAAAATCCTCCAAGGTAGGCTGCAGCAGTATGTGGATCGGGAGCTTCCGGACGTGCAAGCTGGGTTTCGCAAGGGCAGAGGAACTAGAGACCAAATTGCCAACCTTCGCTGGATCATCGAAAAAGCAAGAGAATTCCAGAAACCCATCTACTTCTGCTTTATTGATTATGCGAAAGCGTTTGACTGCGTAGATCACAGCAGATTGTGGCAAGCTCTCCAAGAGATGGGAGTCCCAATACACCTCATCTGTCTCCTCAGGAACCTGTATGAAGGGCAAGAGGCCACAGTCAGAACTGGGCATGGTCTTACTGATTGGTTTCCGATTGAGAAGGGAGTGAGGCAAGGCTGCATACTGTCGCCTTGCCTATTTAACCTATATGCAGAGTGCATCATGAGGAAGGCCGGTCTCGACGAGTCTTCAGCTGGAGTGAAGATTGCTGGAAAACGTATCAACAACCTTAGATATGCGGATGATACCACTTTAATGGCAGAAAGTGAAGTGAAACTTAAGAGACTTCTGATGCGCGTACAAGAAGAGAGTGAGAAATTTGGGCTTAAACTGAACATTAAAAAGACAAAGATAATGGCGTCTTGCACTATCAAGTCCTGGAGCATCAATGGACGAGAAGTGGAAGCTGTGCCAGATTTTCTCTTCTTGGGCTCCAAGATTACCTCGGAAGGAGACTGCAGCCATGAAATTAGGAGACGCCTGCTTCTGGGAAAGAGAGCAATGGTTAGCCTTGACCGCCTAGTAAAGAGCAGAGACATTAGTCTGCCAACCAAGATCCGTATAACTCGTGCTATGGTCTTTCCAGTTGTGATGTATGGATGCGAGAGTTGGACTGTGAAAAAGGCTAACCGCCGAAGAATTGACGCGTTTGAATTGTGGTGTTGGCGAAGACTTTTGAGAGTTCCTTGGACTGCCAGAAGATCAAATCAGTCGATATTGTCGACCATAAACCCTGACTGCTCATTGGAGGGTCAAATTCTAAAGTTAAAGCTCAGCTACTTTGGTCATCTGATGAGAAGAGAGGAGTCGCTGGAGAAAGATTTGATGTTGGGAAAGGTTGAGGGTCGCCGGAGAAGGGGTAGGCAGCGAACGCGATGGTTAGATGGCATCCTCGAGGCACTGCAGATGAAGTTATGTGATGTTAGGAAGATAGTGAGAGACCGGAAAGCGTGGCGTGACATGGTCTATAGGGTCACGAAGAGTCGGACACGACTGAACGACTGAACTGAACTGAACTGACTACAATATGGGACCTTAGCGATGCTCAGACTTGTTTTGGGTTTCGTCTAGACATTGTCGAGGAGGACGAAATCGACCGGGTCTTGCTGTATTATTTAAGCATATAATCAGAAGTCATATTATTCTTACGTTATGAGAGATAGCTTGTTTTAGCAACAAGCGCTCCTACGTATAAAAAGGGTCATGTCCAACGTTTCGTTCCGCCGTGTACGCGCGCCGCGAAAGGGGTGAGGGGTTAACCTTGTGTTGCTGATTGCTGAGCTATTTCCCATCGCACTTTCGGTCTAAAAATTAAGAGGAAAACCCATACAGCATGCGTTGACGCAAAAGCATACCTTGCGACATTAGAGGAGCAGACACAACTTTTGAACGAAGCGGTACACTTCTTGACTAAGCTGTTATATGCGCGTGTTAGTGAAATTGAGTTATTTTCGGCTGGTGAAGCATTACAGCAAAATTATGTTCAGTCTGCCCACGGCTAGAGCCCAAAAACATGCTCCGCCGCCGGCGCTTCAATCCCGCCATCGCAAAGCGCAACGCCATTCGAATGCGCTGCACTGCCCGGCACCCTCCCATCCTCCGCCGTCTCCGTCTCGCCTCAGAGTCACTGGAAAAGTTTCAGAGTACCGCAAAGGTGCCCGCAGGCGCCATTTCCCTTCCAGATCGCCGGGTCCGGCCGCTGTCTGAATGGCGAGTGACCGCATTCGTAGGCTTGGAACGTGTTTTTAAGCTCAGCAAAACGGGAAGGCTCTGGCACGTTAATTCAGACAGTGCCAACACTGATTGTGCGGTCGCTAACTTTAATACCGTAGTCAGCAATCAAGGGGTAAAAAGGGGTGTGGGTCTCCAAAACCCGCGACAGACATCAAAGAAGAAAAGCAAGAGCCAAGACAAGTGTTTTAGGCATAACAGCTTCGTTTCGGAAAATCAGTTCTGTTGTAAAAAATATACCGCAATTAACTAGCGCTATGATTTCAATTTGTTTTTTCATAAACTACTCCTGTAACTAGGGACTATATTCAGCTGCGTAGGAAGAGGGTGCGGTTTGGCTCTGTAGCTTTGGCTTCAGTGCCAAGAAAAGGTGTCCCCGAGTATAAAGAATTTTATATACAGACTCAGTGCAGTGCATATTTCCACAATATTCCAAAAGTCATGGCAAACATTGGAAATGGCTGGGCAGTCTTCTGGGAGAGACCCTCACTTTCCTTTGGAGCCGATGGTGCAGGGCACAAACCTAAGAACAGGATTCCAGCCAGAACAAAAAGCTCTTCTTCGGCACCTTCCGTTCAAATCTCGGTCCCCCTCTGCCCCCCCCCCCCTCCCCTCCCAGTTTGGCCTGAATCTTACAAGCATTGAGCGCAAGCAGCGTGATGGGGCCGAGAAGACATTACCCGCACCCGTGCCCAGCCACAGCCACGACGGATGGATGTATGAGTCGGCACACGTCCCCTAGCCGCATCAAGTAGTCTGTTTTGCTTTTGTTGCATTTAGTGCAGTGTGAAATTTCTCTCCTGCCTTGATTTTAACCAATAATCAGATAACCACTGTTTTGTTAATATCTTCCGGTTTCAACGGTGTAGTCTGTTTCTTCTTCGCAGTCTTTATCCCCAATGCTCTGAAGACAATGGATGGATGTATAAAGGCCGACCCACGTGGAGCGATTTTCCCGCGATGGATGGATGGTATATAGGAGCGTCCCCTTTGAAACGGGGTGGTAGCAGTAGCTATCATGCTAATTTTTTTCCCTATATCTTAATTATTAATTTAGATTGGTTAACTAAACCATCATTCTATTTATTAAATTTTTGTTTCTACATTACTAACATTATGTCACTTCTCTGCTTTTAAGCCACCAATCTTCCAGTCGTTTTTTGCTAGTTTCCACCGCCGGTTTATTCACCCGGCCACTGGTACCTCAAAACCCCAGAGCTTCAGGAACAGTTACTGCGCCTGCATCGACTTCCGGGTGGATACCAATACATTCGAGTATAATATGGTCAATTGTTTCACTGGAGTTACCACATACACTACAGGCGTCATCTCCATTGTTAAATTTCTTTTTGTGGCTACGAGTTCTAAGGCACCCTGATCTATAGCTTCAAAAAGTAGGGCACTGCCTCTTGAGTTATCAAACCGCAGCAAACCTTGCGAACTGAACGGCCGCTCCTAGGCGCAACCACCGTGAGATGGCAGCACTTCTGCCTGCAAGGATTAGAGGCTAAACTAGAGGGGAGTAGACTCGGCTTCAACCTTTCCTTACTCAGGAGAATTCATCCAACAGTTATTACCAGGACTAATGTATGCAGATGATACGATACTGATGGCTGACAACTGGGTAGATTTGCAAGAGTTGATGGATATCTGTAGTATCGAGGGAGATAAGTTAGGTCTGCAGTTTAGCAAGAAAAAATCGTCAGTCATGATTTTTAATGATAATGAGGCCGGCGAACATAGGATACAGGAGGACATGCTGGAAGTAGTGGATAAGTACAAGTATCTTGGGGTGTGGATAAATAATGGAGCTGAATATCTAACAGAGCATGAAAAATATTTGGCAGCTAAGGGAAGCAGAAAAGCAGCCGTCATGAAAAACAGGGCACTGTGGAATTACAATAGGTATGAAATGGTGCGAGGGATTTGGAAAGGTGTGATGGTTGCTAGTCTAACTTTTGCCAATGCAGTCCTGTATATGAGTTCAGAGGTCCGAGCACGGTTGGAAATTAAGCACCGCGGGGTGGGTAGGTGTGCTTTGGGAGCTCATGGGAATACGCTAAACCAGGGTGTGCAGGGTGACCTGGGATGGTCTTCTTTTGAGAGCAGGGAAGCTGGCATCAAGATAGCGTTTGAGCAACGATTGAGAAAAATGGGAGAAAAGCGGTGAGCTAGGAAAGTCTTCAGCTACCCCTACATGAGGAATGTTGGTACAAGATGGAGAAGGCGGACAAGAAAATTGGCAAGCAAATATTTGAACAGCAGTAGGGGGACAAGCCAGGAATTATCAATTAAGAAAAAGGTTAAAGAAACAGAGAGGGGTCTGTGGAAAACAGGGATGGAGACCAAATCAGCATTGGGAATGCACAGAACTTTCAAGCAGGATATAGCCAAATTAAACATTTACGATAATTCTAGGGGCAGCTCATTGTTGTTTGAGACTAGGACAGGACTATTGCGGACTAAGGCGTACCGAGGCAAGCACCAAGAGATAGACACGCTGTGCAGGATGTGTGCGGAGGATGAAAAAAAGGCTGAACACTTAATAATTTCCTGTAAAGAGCTCCGTCCTATAGTTCAAGGCAATGGGGCAGATTTAGCCAAAGCATCGGGGTTTCAGGATAATGGAGGAAAAATAGACGTTAAAAGGGTAGAAATAACGAAACGAAGGTTAGCTGATTGGTGGCTGAAAGCAAGGCAAGAACAGGTTCAAACTATATTACCACTCATGGCTAGGCGGCTTGTGACGCCGCCGCCCGATTCAGTGGGTTCAGCCTTATCCATCGATCCATCCATCCGCGCCGGCTGCAGCTCCGAGTCGTGCGCGCGGGCGATACGCAAAACTTCAGAAAAGTGTGCTAAAGTCTGTTGTTCTCGTAAATAATAAGCCAAATGTCAATGCTGCATCCTTCCTGAGGATTGCTGAGCCGTACCGAGTGATTGATATAGCAGCGACAGCTGCGATGCAAGCAAGGTTCTACTCACAACCAGCTGCCGCCGTTGCGGCACGGCTGCTGCGGTCACGGCCGGTCCGCTTGCGCGCCGCCTCCACTAGAAAGTGGAGCCGAAATTAATCATATTTTGCTTTTATTATCTGAGATAAGAATGGAGAATTGGGCAGTTCAATGAGTAGACCATTTAATATAGCACGAAGGAATTTCATAGCGCCGCTTCATGTACTGTACCATCGATGCGAAACAATATAGGCCTAGCGACGACTAGGGAGCAGCGCACGGCAGAACACTGTCGTCCGTCGCGCCAGCGGGCGGCACTGCTTTGGTAAGGTCCCGCCATAAGATGCTGTAAGCGTTGCGATTTTGGCTACTCTGATGATACAGCTGAAGCGGGAGCTTTTTCGACGTTCCACTCAACACTGGCTCAAACCCTGCTTCAGAGAGACGCGCCTGCAGTACGCTGCTGCTGCGGCGTCGGACGTACACTCGGAGGCTGCATACAAGCGCTGTCAGGCGCTGAGACGCTGCTTAAGTGTTGAAATGTCACTTAGTATGAAAAGTGCGTTGTTGAAGCGGACCCAGGTTGTGCGTTTTCTCACTCGGGCGCCGACGCTGCCGACACCGCCAGTTTTTGCTGCATGTGGTTCGGCACGGCGACGGTGCGTCGGCGTTCCGCCGCGCCGCATAGATGGACGGATGGAAACAACTTTATTTAATAATAAAAAAAAAAGTCTTCCAGGGTGGTCCCCTACTAGTCCAGGAGTCCACGGGCTTTTGCTTCACATAGAGCCCGATCCACCAGCCATTTCTGACCGGCGGGTTGAGCTGTCCGCAAAGCAGCCTCCCAGGAAGAAAAGATGGCATGGGGGATGGGGGGCACTGCCTGGGGATAAGGACATTCCCACAGGTAGTGGAAAAGTGAGGATTTGGGCTCGCCACAGGTGTCGCAGTGAGGGGGCAAGCCAGGGTGAAGGCATGAGAGACGGTAGGGGGAAATGAAACAATCCGTCTGACAAGGTGCTGTGGGGTGGTGGCAGTGTCATGCGGTTGTGTTTGTAGAATGTGGTGATTTGGTGGTATGTAGAAAGGACGGATGCGGCCTCCTGCGTGGAGTTGGGTGCCTGATCATCCGGGGCTCGGGTAGAGAGTTCTCGAGCCAGCGCATGAAGTTCGCAGAGAAAGTTCGCTCCATGTGGTTGGCCCTTAAGGCTTTGAATCTGGCGGCGGCTCGCGCCATCTGGTGGGGAGCGACCAAAGGAATTTTCTAGTGAGCGCCGCATCGCAGGTAAGCAGAGCGTAAATGTTCTTATCTATTCTTTTACCTATTACTTCCGTCATTATCTTCTTTCTAATGACGTATTTAAGCATTACCGGACAGTCATAAGATGATGAATACATTAGGCCCACCTTTATTCGGACACAAACAAATCCGCTCTGTGGAAGAGTGGTTGCGGGCTCACCTCGCACTGCGTAGGAACCGTGTTCGACTATGAGGGTTCCTCAAGATGTTTACCGTTTCTTTGCCTTCTGATTTTCACATCCAAACCCCAACTCCGACCCCGGTGGCTCTGCAAACACAGGGCTCTTAACGCCAGTGTGCGCTAGAGTCCAAATCAGCTGTATAGTTCGTGAGATTGAACTATACAGCTGATTTGGACTCCAGCGCACACTGGCGTTCAAGTCACGCCAAAACGGGCATAGGAAGGGATTGGCGCGCAATTTGAAAGTATCAAACACTGAAATGCGTAAAAAAGAAGATTGATTGATTGATTAAAACTTTAATTTCCATCGATTTAGGAGGCCCCCTACTCCCCGCTCCTGGCACGCAGGCCTGAGGAACGGGGGCTGGAACCTCCGCGACTAAGGACTGGCGAATATACATTGGTTATTCGCGGCCTCAGCCGCCAGGCGGACGGCTTTCTGCTGGTCAGCGGATACGTCGCTTCGCAGCAGGGTTACCCAGGCTTCTCTACTTTTAATGCTGTCCCTAGCGCCCGGAGGTTGATAGTAGCACGTAAAAAAGAAGTGAATTAATGTGACATCAAGGATGTGACGTCACATAACCGGAAGCAGAGCCGAAAAAAGCATAGGAAGGGATTGGCGCGCAACGAATCCGCCCATGCCATGGCTCGAGGGCTCTACCACCGAGCCGCCGGCAGAAGGGGGGGGGGGGGGGGGCTTGGAGCGGGGAGCATAGAGTGTGCCAAATCTTACACAGAAATTCTGCAGCATTATAGACTCAGTAGACGGGTGGCTGCTGCGCCAGCCCCTACCCTAAATTGCAGGCAGGCCGTCGCCTGCCGTCACCTTCAGACTGGGACATTCCCACACCCACTCCTGGTGAGCCATATGCTCCCAGGAGAAAGATCTGAATTCTGTGCAAACTGTGACTCGAGAGGGACCCTCGAACACATCCTCTGGGACTGCCCCTTTTCTCCCGGGAGGGGTCTAAATCTGACGCCGCAACTCTGGGAGACCATGCTGCGCTGCTCGGACCCTGGGCTCCAGCCAGCCGCCATCCAGCTGGCCTGGGACGCCGCCGGCCAACAACGTCTGTCGGCCTGCGTCTGAGGCGGGGCACCCGCCATCCATCCCAAGCGACGGAGGGCCGGAGCCTCTTCATCCGCTGCAATAAATAAAAAGTTCTGCTCTCTCTCTCTCTCTCTTGGCGTGACTTGAAGTTGCGTGACGTCACATCCTTGACGTAACCTTAATTGACTAATTTAAATAATTATTTAGTATTTTATACATCCTGACATCACCCTAATTGACTGCCTTAATTAACAATCTTTAGTATGTGATACATTCAAATGTGGCGCCGAGCCACTGGCTAATGAGACAATTTTTTTCCTTTACTTTTAAATTTTTTGCCTCAAATAATAACCGAATTAACATATTGGCGTAAAAGTTTTTTGGACACAACTTTACGTCACCCTCTATCGATTGATACCACTCATGAACCTCTACTACTTCTCTAATACTCACAACTGCTGCGGACACAATTTTGCGGACACGTTCTGTGAACGCGGTGTGCGGACGCGGTCTGCGGACAGGAATCTGTGAATATAGCTAAGTAATGCTTTCGCATTATTAAGGTATTTACGTTTCTACAAAATTTTCGATTCTCTAGCTGGGAGAACTTCTTGTAGAGATCTTCAACGTTGATCCGCTGGAGAATCTGCATCTTCACTCTCAGCAGCGACAAATTGCTGTGGCGGTTGTCAGCTACGAACAGTCATAATCTCTAACTGATAATTTATTGGTTTCGCTGCAGCTTTTACTACTGAGATTGATAAAACACGCAACTGACCTCAGCTGCTGTAATGACAAAGGACATATAATATGGTAAGGCTTCCCCCCCCCAAAAAAAAAAAAACAAAATATTTTGCCTGTTGGTTTGCCAGCTGGTACGAGCTGACTCCCACCTGAAAGCCAGCTAGTACCCGTTGATTTCACATCACCGCCAACTGGGACCCGCAGTCTACCAACTAGGCTTCTGGGACCAGTCAATGCCAGTTAAGTACCAGTTGGGACCAGCTGAAACCAACTGAAATCATTAAGAACAAGCTAAAACCATTTTAGATGTTTTTGTTTAATCTATTTATGCGAGTACAATGTTCTGTAATTTGACTGGCCAAATATAAGACTGGCTTTGCGTACGATGACTCGAACAGCTTTTGAAACATTCGAAATTGCAATCATTGAAACCAGGAAGAAGTTGACTATTTTGCGTGTTTTTGAGTATGTTCTGCTTCGAGAGCTTTTGTATGAGCAGTGGATAACATCGCCTCAGGAAGCTACCCTCGAGTCTTGAAGGTGCACCCCACATGTTGCTATTGTGTGGCGACGCAGGTTAGAGAAATGAGTGGGTGCAGGAGCCATAACGACAAGGTAAAGGGCTTTACTACGCGTGTGAGAATATGAAACGGCCGACAAAAACTAAGAAATGGTTTTGTAGAGATTGTAAACCTGGTAAGAAAACCAAGCAACAAAGTGTTGAACTGTTTTTCTGGTGTTTCATTGCATATTCATATGTTCACTGCAAAAAAAAAAAAATGCCGTTGGGGTGAGTACTCGCTGCACATGTATCAGTACTGCCAAAGATTTTGCTCTTCCGAGAGCTGTGAAAACTTGGTGCCCGTTTGAAGCTAAAAATGTACGCGTATGTGTCTAGATAGATATATGAGTTTATTGAATGGAAAGACCGATCGGCAGGAAAGTTGAACATCTGGCCTGCTAGTCTGCGCTGAGGAAGGGGGTAAAAAAGAAGGTTGTGACGGGTGACGAAGTTGTAAGAAAAGGTGTACATGCATACATAATACATACATACATACATACATACATACATACATACATACATACATA